>CM060314.1:44589101-44611601 GCA_030674185.1 Monoplex corrugatus | reverse complement strand
AAAAGCTCTGATATCAGTGACAGATATGCATGCCGATTCTATTTCTTTCATTGTGAGCCAAGCTCATGTAGTCGTTATTTGACCAGTAGTAAGAAAATCTGGAGAGAGCTGGACAGCAGGTCCTCAGAGGAGAAACCCCCGTCAAGCAAGTATTTCGGCCCTTAACTCCTGACACTCTAAGGGGGACGGGCCGTATCGAGATCATGACTCCTGGATGCCTCTCTGCTGTCGCCATTTTTAGAGGCCAGAATACAACCCCACTAAATGGCTTAACAAGCATTCAACAAGATGTGAATTTAAGGCGAGAGGCAGACCATAGAAGACCTGGATCGTCGGTGTGAAGGACACTTTGACGTCAAACGCCATTTCTCTTCTTCAGGTCTTTCTTCTCGCTGCTGACCGTCATGTCCCACAATACTTAGTTGGCACAAAGGGAACAGATAAAAGAAAGAAGAAGAAGTGGGCAAGCGCCTGATCGACAGTAAAAGTTCTTTCTCTGTAAGACCTCACAAACTATTGACATATGTCACAGAATCCGTACACTCTCCTTCTGACATGAATGTACATGCAACATGCAAGCTGACTTAATTAACCCTTTGACTCCTGCATGCTGTCCACCAGCATCTTGCATTGCCAACCATGCTAGCAGAGCAAAAACTTAACCCTTTGATTCCTTCACCCTATCCACCAGCTTCCTGCAGGAAGCTGGTAGATAGGGTGAGAGAATTAAAGGGTTAAGTTTTTGGAGTTGGTGGATAGAGTGTGGTAGTCAAAGGGTTAATGAATGCTGGGCTAAGTGGCTCATTAAGAAGGATATTCTACAGCATCAACGTCTAAAGGGAGAAGACAGATGAAGACTAGAAGATTAAACTGTTAAAAAATATTGCGCTCTCCTCTCTCTCTCTCTCTCTCTCTCTCTCTCTCTCTCTCTCTCTCTCTCTCTCTCTCTCTCTTCTCTCCTCTCTTCTCTTCTCTCTCTTTCTCTTCCTTTCTCTCTCTTTCCCTCTCTCTTTCTCTATCTCCTTCTCTCTCCTTCCCTCTCTCTCTCTGCTCTGTCTCTCTGTTCTCTGTCTCTTTGTCTCTGTCTCTGTCTGTCTCTTTGTCTCTCTGTGTCTCTTGTCTCTGTCTCTTCTGTCTCTTCTGTCTCTCTTGTCTCTTCTTCTCTCTCTTCTCTCTCTCTCTCTCTCCTCTCTCTTTCTTTTTTCTTTATACAGTTTTGGCTGAATTCTTCTCTTTGTCACGTTTCTTTGACTCAGGTATTAGTCTTTATTTGTGTGTTATGTTGTCTGCATGCATTTAGATTAGCAAGACAGACACGTAAGATGGCCAGTGTGATAGTATCTGAATCCTTGGCCAATAAACCGTATCTCTCTCTGTCTCTGTCTCTGTCTCTGTCTCTGTCTCTCTCGCGTCCTGGATTCTCTCCGAGTAGGCTATATTACGAGTAGAGCCCCTAATGATGGCGCTAGGGAGACCGGTCAATATTGGTCAGTACACATGAGTAAGTTTATGTTAGGTATACAATGGGGATAGTGATTACTCTGGTACCCAGCGCTGTAGGAAGACGGGGTTAAGGGAGTTATTTCCCCTGTGTACCCCTTGGGTTCATTATATTTCCCCTGACATTAATAATTGTACGTCATCATAGAAGTAAGCCTTAGGTACGGAATGTTCGTAATGTTGGTGTCGCTAGTTTTTTTATTTGTTAGATTTTCCGTCGATCTGATAGATGTTTAGGCATACTTGTTTTCAACGCCGTTGTGGGTCTTCTCGTAGGATAGAAGGCCAAGCCTGGAAACACAGGTTCTTCCTCATGCTCTGCAGAGAAAAGAGTCTGACAGCACTGGGCTCTGCTTCTGATTGTCATTTTGTTGTTGTTGTTGTTGTTGTTGTTGTTGTTGTGTTGTTGTTGTTGTGTTGTTGTTGTTGTTTGTTGTTGTTGTTGTTGTTGTGTTGTTGTTGTCGTCGTTGTTGTCGTTGTTGCTGTTGTTCTTGTTGTTGTTGTTGTTGATGTTGTTGTTGTTGTTAAATAGTAATAATTCAATGTTATTGTGTGCTGTGTGTACTGCTGCCAACATACTTATTGTTTGCAGTGTCTTCCCAATTGATGGTGTTGATGCTGCAGCTGATGAGGTTGGCCTTCAGAGTATTCTCGTACCACTTTAGTGGTCTTCCCTGGTCATAGTGTCCTTGCTTCAGAATGAGCTCTCCATACATGAACGCCTTTGGGGTGCGCTTATCTTACGTACGGACAAAACGTCCTGTCTATGTGGTGACTAACACTAATGCTTGACAAGCCACACTTCTTCAGAATTCGAAAACGTGATATTCGATCTTGTCATGTGATAAAGCAGAACTTTTGCAGACATTTTCGGTGGAACTGTTCCAGCTGTTGAATGTGGCGTCAGTGGGTAGTGCAGGTCTAGCAGCAGTATAGCTAGGTGCTAAGGGCTTCTGATGTTAGTACAAAAGCAACATGTCGTACACGACACTGTTACAACAAACCTTCTGTGTCTACCTATTGCTTTTATACCAAAATGTCATATTCAAACACGTTTGTACAACAAACCTTCTGTTTCTATGTTGGTAAACAGAGCAATAGACAGATAACAGCGCCTGTTACACTGATGTGGTTGAGTATGGCATTGAACTATAGGATTCATACAAAGCTCTCGTTGTATTCATGTGGTGGGGTATGCTGTAGAAATTGGACAGAGACATCGCATTTGATGTAGACCTACTATATGCTGTTGGGCTTATTAGCATATAACTAATAGATAGATTCGGAACATTTGTTGTACTATTATGGTTGCTATTATTCAGAAGTATTGGACAGATACAATATGGTTGTTGCATTCATGTCTTCAATTATGTGGGGATAAAGTGATGTATCCTACAAAACCTTGTGAATATGATAGAAGTACAAAGCAAAAATAAAGGGTTGGAGCTAAATAGCAAGAAGACTGAAGTCACATAATAAGTAAAAAAAAAAACCACATGAAAACCGGTCATGCTAAATAACAGCAAATGGCACAACATTGAGACAAGTTAATAAGTTTCAATATCTGGGAACGGTTATCTCACTAGACAGCAGATGCACATCGGAAATAGCCAGCAGAATCGGCCAAACCAAAACAGCATTCAAGAAGATGAAAAGCGTTCTTACCAACAAATGCCTATCAATTAACATCAGGAAGACAGTTCTTGAATGTTACATAGAACCGATACTGATATACCGTTGTGAGGCGAGGACAGTCAACACGCAAAGCCAGAACAAGATTGAGGCAGTCGAAATGTGGTTTCTAAGAAGAATGTTGAGAGTTCCATGGACAGCAAAGAAAACAAACGAGACAGTCTTAATGGAGGCAGACACAAGAAGATAATTGATAAAGAAGATTAGGGAAAGACAAGCGACATTTATAGACCGTTTTATGAGGAAAGGAGAATTAAAGCACCTGGTAACAACAGGAAAGCTGGAGGGAAAGAGAAAATATTGGACAGACTTGCATGGTGGCTGAGGACAGAGAGGGCGGAAGATGTATTTGCAACGACAAGGGATGGATTCGTATGTAGAGCCATGATCGCTAATGCCATGCGGCAGGGCACATGGTGACGATGATGAAAGTGATGTATGTAGAGCCATGATCGCTAATGCCATGCGGCAGGGCGCATGGTGACGATGATGAAAGTGGTGTATGGAGAGCCATGATCGCTAATGCCATGCGGCAGGGCGCATGGTGACGATGATGAAAGTGAGTATGGAGAGCCAACCTGTAGGGAGCTTTTTTTTTTTATCAGTGTGGATGTGACATATCTGTAGTGGATAGAAACATTTTTGTCTTCATTTCAAGAGATACCTCAGCATAAAGTGAAAAGATACAGAATGTTTATTGTATTAATGCTGTTACATATGTAAGCATTAAATGAATCGTTATTGAACTAAGGTGATAAGTATGGCCACATACAATGCATAAGTATATAACGTTTTTGTATACTGATATGTCAGGTATGGTGGCATATTGGATGCGTGGCCTTGTGGTTAGAAGTTTGAATGCCTGCATAGGCCCCTGAGTTCAACTTCCAGATCAGACAGGGATTTTTTTTCTATTAAATCTTGAATAATGGTCTCAGTGCCAGTCTTTAGATGACACGATAAACCAAGCTTTCGTGGACAGTACGCATTTAGCATGAATAAAAGAATCCACAACATCACACTTATCCTGGTAAAGCTCTGTAAATTGTCTGCTTTGAAGGGAAAAGAAAAAAAAAAACAGAAACAAATAAACCACGAGACTGTAATGGCCTGAATCGTAATAATTATAGAGAAGACGTGTTCTCGTATCGCAGAACAGTTCGCGTTTCAAGATTCCAACGTGACAATACATACAGAAGTAACAATACACGATGTATGTTACATTGATGAGTTCGAAACTTCGACATACGTACAGCTCTTGGTCACTGACAGATTTTGTGGAAAAAAAAAAAGCGAGGTGATTTTGGGCCACCATGATCACTTTTATGTGTAACATATACTGTTCATAGTCAGATACAGCAGACTGTCATCTCTCTCTGTCTCTGTCTCTCTGTCTCTGTCCTCTCTCTGTCTCTCTCTGTCTCTGTCTCTCTGTCTCTGTCTCTCTCTCTCACTCTTTCTTTCTTTCTTTCTCTTTCTCTTTCTTTCTCTTTCTCTCTCTCTGTCTCTCTCTCTCTTTCTTTCTTTCTTTCTTTCTCTCTCTCTCTTACTCTCTCTATCTCTCTGTCTCTGTCTCTCTCTTTTTCTCTCTCTTTCTCTCTCTCTGTCTCTCTCTCTTTCTCTCACTCTCTTTCTCTATCTGTCTCTCTCTCTCTCCCTCCCCCTCTCTATCTCTCTCCCGCTCGCTCGCTCGATAGCTTGCTCTCGCTCTCTAGATAGATAGAAAGACAAATATTATCTCTGGAAATATGGACGGAACGATTGAATTCTTTGTGTGTGTATATTTATGTAGACAGATGGATAGATAGATAGACAGACAGATAGATAGATAGATAGATAGATAGATAGACAGACAGACAGACAGACAGACAGACATACAGATAGATAGATAGATAGATAGGCAGATAGATGGATAGATAAATATAGATAGATAGATAGATAGATGGAGGGAGGGATGGACGTACAGACGGACGGACGGATAGATGGATAGATAGATAGATATAGATAGATAGATAGATAGATAGATAGACAGACAGACAGACAGACAGACAGATAGATAGATAGATAGATAGATAGATGGAGGGATGGATGGCGGACGGACAGATAGATGGATAGATAGATAGATAGGTAGATAGACAGACAGATAGATAGATAGACAGATAGATAGAGAGAGAGATAGATAGATAGATAGATAGATAGATAGATAGATAGATAGATAGATAGATAGATAGATAGATAGATAGACAGATAGACAGATATTACCCTTGAAGAGAAAGATGGAAAACCTGACAGCTCTCTCTCTCTCTCTCTCTGTCTGTCTGTCTCTCTCTCTCTCTCTGTCCGTCTGTCTGTCTGTCTGTCTGTCTGTCTCTCTCTCTCTCTCTCTCTCTCACTCATTCAGTCAACTACTCATCTTCCCTCCCTTTTTATTTCCTCCTCCTTTTCATGTCCACAAAGTTTTAGCCAGCACCCAGAAAGACCCTGAACGGATCTGCTTCATCTGACAAAAGTTTGTGCAGCGTTTCACTGGAGACAGCTCCAATGTCAATTTTATTTGCTTCTTTTGGCGGATCAACATAGTGCTGCCTGTCTCTATGTCCCTGTGGCATTAAGACGATCGATGGTATGATGGCCCTGAGCTGGTTCATTCCTAAACATATTCTATCTCGCAAGACATAAACCGTGCCTTGTACTCGCTTGGCATGCTGGTTTGTCTGCGCCTGCGTTCCCTTTGATGCCCAGTGAATATTTTTAACTGTGATCTGCAGCAGTATAGGGCTACATGTGTTTTGTATTTCCGTATAGTCTTTATTTGTTTCTTTTCATTTATTTATGTATTTATTTATGTATTTATTTATTTATTTATTCGTTTATTTATTTTTTTTATCTGTTTATGTCATATGTTTGTTCTTTTGTTTATTCATCTATCTATCTATCTATCTATCTATCTATCTATCTATCTATCTATCTATCTATCTATCTATCTATCTATCTGTCTGTCTGTCTGTCTGTCTGTCAACCTACCTACCTACCTACACACCTACCTACCTACCTATCTACCTATCTACCAATCTATCTATCTATCTATCTATCTACCCCTGTCTTTCTATTTATTTTTTAAATTATTTATTCATTTATTTATTTACTTATTTATCTATTTATTTATGTGTTTATTGATTTATTGATTTATTTACTTATTTATTTGTTTGTTTATTGTCACAAACGATTTACCGTCTGAAATTTGTGACGCTCTCCTCGTTTGTTTGTTGTTGTTTTTGTTTTGTTTTTTTTTGGGGGGGGGGGGTTTCTGCATGCATTTAATTTGGTTTACCCTATGAAAGTTGGATTTTTATACAGAATGTTGCCAGGGACATCTCTTTCGTTGCCATGAGATCTTTAATGTGCGTTGAATGCGTGCTGTAAACAAGATCGTGGTTTATAGTCTCGTCCGAAAGAAAAGCACAGACTAACGTTATTATGTACTGCGCCTCTCCGTACACTTTCTTCACGACATGAGTGCATGTGCACTAAACTTTCAGGAACGCTAATCAATAAAACAGATATGGACTAAGAAGCTCTGTATGTAGAAGGTCCATACAATAGCGTCCAAAGAGGAAAACGGATCAGTATGTTTTGGTCAAAATGCTCTGTGCGCGTGGGTATGTGTTTAACGGGTTTTTTGTTTTTGTTTGTTTGTTTGTTTTGTTTTCTTTGTTTTGTTTTTTTTTTTTGGTGGTTTTTTTCGTGTATGTTTTCGTCCCATTCATCTCTATGTTTTGGATTGTGGCCCAAGATCAATGTACATTAAGACGTGTATTTTTCGTTCGCTGTATCTCTGTCGATATACGATAAAAGTAGAGCCCCTAATGATGGCGCCAGAGAAAACAGAGCAATACTGATCAGAACCTGTGGGTAAACTCATGGATAGTACTCTGTAGGGATAATGATCACAGTCATTACACTATGGGGATAGTGCTTACCATCAGTACATTATGGGGATAGTAATTATTCATATTCATGTCCATTTCTTTTGTCACAGTGGATTTACTGTGTGAAACTTGGGCTGCTTTCCCCCCTGATAGCATGTCGCCGCAGTGCAGGGCCACCCAATTTTTGTACCAAGACAATCTTTTTTACCAAGACTTCAGAAAAGCAAGAAGGCTAATTGGCCTTCAATGGGCAGTGACCTGGGAAATTAATCTATCGCTCGAATGTTTTATACTACTGCAGACGAGACCATGCCTTGCTCTTCACGACTTTCAACTGCCCTTGGATCTTTAGTGTGCGCAGGCCAGAAGGCACACGGGTTCGATTTGTACATTAACACAATGATTTTTTCATTCGCTGACTCTTTCTGTCGATATACGGTAAGAATAGAGTCCCGAATGATGGCGCTAATACACCATATAGATAGTGATTACAGTCAGTACACCATGGGGATAGTGATTATAGTATTACAGTCAGCACACTATGGGGATAGTGATTATAGTATTACAGTCAGCACACTATGGGGATACTGATTATAGTATTACAGTCAGCACACTATGGGGATAGTGATTATAGTATTACAGTCAGCACACTATGGGGATACTGATTACAGTCAGTATACTATGGGGATACTGATCACAGTCAGTACACTATGGGGATAATGATTACAGTCAGCACACTATGGGGATAGTGATTACAGTCAGCACACTATGGGATAGTAATTATAGTATTACAGTCAGCACACTATGGGGATACTGATTACAGTCAGTATACTATGGGGATAGTGATTACAGTCAGCACACTATGGGATAGTAATTATAGTATTACAGTCAGCACACTATGGGGATACTGATTACAGTCAGTATACTATGGGGATACTGATCACAGTCAATACACTATGGGGATAATGATTACAGTCAGCACACTATGGGGATAGTGATTACAGTCAGCACACTATTGGGATAGTGATTACAGTCAGCACACTATGGGTCAGTACACTATGGGGATAATGATTACAGTCAGCACACTATGGGGATAGTGATTACAGTCAGCACACTATGGGGATAGTGATTACAGTCAGCACACTATGGGGATAGTGATTACAGTCTGTACACTGTGGGGATAGTGATCACAGTCAGTACACTATGGGCTTGAGGAAACAAGAGAAAGAAACAGATGGAAGGCCATGATCGCCAACACCATGTGGCAAGGCACCTGATAATGATGATGACACTATGGGGATACTGATTACAGTCAGTATACTATGGGGACACTGATCACAGTCAGTACACTATGGTGATAGTGATTACAGTCAGTACACTATGGTGATAGTGAATACAGTTAGTACACTATGGGAATAATGATTTCAGTCAGTACACTATGGGGATACTGATTACAGTAAGTACACTATGGGGATACTGATTAAGTCAGTACACTATGGGGATAGTGATTACAGTCAGTACACTATGGGGATACTGATTACAGTCAGTACACTATTGGGATAGTGATCACAGTCAGTACACTATGGGGATACTGATTACAGTCAGTGCACTATGGGGATAGTGATCACAGTCAGTACACTGTGGGGATACTGATTACAGTCAGTACACTGTGGGCATATTGATTACAGTAAGTACACTATGGGGATACTGATTACAGTCAGTACACTATGGGAGTGTATAAAATGGCGATAGTGATCACAGTCAGTACACTATGGGGATAGTGATCACAGTCAGTACACTATGGGAGTACATAGAATGGCGATAGTGATCACAGTCAGTACACTATGGGATACTGATTACAGTCAATACACTATGGGGATAGTGATTACAGTCAGTACACTATGGCGATAGTGATCATAGTCAGTACACTGTGGGGATAGTGATTACAGTCAGTACACTGTGGGGATAGTGATCACAGTCAGTACACTATGGGGATACTGATTACAGTCAGTACACTATGGGAGTGTATAGAATGGCGATAGTGATCACAGCCAGTACACTATGGGGATAGTGATCACAGTCAGTACACTGTGGAGATACCAATACAGTCAGTACACTGTGGGGATACTGATTACAGTCAGTACACTATGGGGATAGTGATCACAGTCAGTACACTATGGCGATAGTGATCACAGTCAGTACACTATGGGGATACTATTACAGTCAGTATACTATGGGATAGTGATTACAGTCAGTACACTATGGGGATAGTGATCACAGTCAGTACACTATGGCGATAGTGATCACAGTCAGTACACTATGGGGATACTATTACAGTCAGTACACTGTGGGGATAGTGATTACAGTCAGTACACTATGGGGATAGTGATCACAGTCAGTACACTATGGGGATAGTGATCACAGTCAGTACACTATGGGGATAGTGACTACAGCCAGTACACTATGGGGTTGTATAGAACGGCGAGTGTATAGATTGGCGATAATGATCACAGTCAGACACTAAGGAGACAGTGATTACTGTCAGTAAGTACACTATGGGGATAGTGATTACAGTAAGTACACTATGGGAATACTGATTACAGTCAGTACACTATGGGAATAGTGATTACAGTCAGTACACTGTGGGGATAGTGATTACAGTCAGTACACTATGGGGATAGTGATCACAGTCAGTACACTATGGGGATAGTGATCAAAGTCAGTACACTATGGGGATAGTGACTACAGCCAGTACACTATGGGGTTGTATAGAACGGCGAGTGTATAGAATGGCGATAATGATCACAGTCAGCACACTAAGGAGACAGTGATTACTGTCAGTAAGTACACTATGGGGATAGTGATTACAGTAAGTACACTATGGGAATACTGATTACAGTCAGTACACTATGGGAATAGTGACTACAGTCAGTACGCTATGGGAATAGTGATTACAGTCAGTAAGCTATGGGAATAGTAACTGTAGTCAGTATTCACACTGTGGTAAGCTTAATAGCAATCGCTCTACAGGAAGGGGAAGGAGTAGGGGTTAACTTCCGATGTGTGCCCCTGAAATTGTTGTATATTTCCCCTGATACCAATGATAGTGCGCCGCCACAGAAGTACATGTAATGTATAGGTACAGGCTTATTAACATGGATGAGGATATCTGCTCTGAAGTAATAGATAAATACAGAATGTTTGTTGTTGGCCGACTGATGGCGTAGGGTATGTTAGCATAGAAAGAATGGATGGGGTACAAAATGTGTGATGTACTGATATGCTTGATTTTGACGCTACAGAATTAATTAAACATTTACTTGCCGACAAGAAGAAAAGGGTTCAGGACTCTGATTCCAAATGCCTAAGCTAACTACTGTCTATATCTTATCTCGAACATGAGACCTGTGACGTTAGTGCATATGGAATTCGTTCCGAGCGCCGAGACGTCATCTTGAGAAACTGAAACTGAAACTGAAACCGAGACCAGTGAGTATGCCTATAAACGAAACAAGATCAGCAAACTCAGTGGACCTTCAGTAACTGCTTCTGGCACTGTGAAGCACGAATAAACAGCAAATTAACTCGGTTTGGTCACATCGACTGCCACAACACTATGACCACCCTTCAGGATAACCTAAACAGGTCGTTAAGGTCTTTGGTACCCAGACAAAGCCATGGACTGTAGTCTGATGCCTCGAGTTCAATCCCAGTTTGTAATATAAAACTCGGTCTCGTGTGATAAAAACTCTTCTTTGCTAAACACTGATTTTTATCGGTGCAGAATACACAAACTTAAAGCACATAGCTTATATAACATTTAAAACTGTTTTAAAGAAATTCATGACAGAAAAACTTTTTTTTTCAGAAATGTGGTGTCCATAACAAACACTAACGCTAGATATGTTCAACTGATTTTGTTTATTTGGAGGATTAAAGTGACAGCTGTAAATGTTTGTACTTATCACTGATGAAAGTTCCCTGTATGCTATTTCTTTTTACAGAATATGTGTGGACGTTGTACTTGATGCACGTTTTCTCTCTCTCTCTCTCTCTCTCTCTCTCTATATATATATATATATATATATATATATATATATATATATATATATATATATATATATACAATATATATGTGTGTGTGTGTGTGTGTGTGGTATACATATATATATTGTATGTATGTATAATATATATATATATATATATATATATTATATATATATACCATAAAAAGAAGAAAATGTGTATTTTTGGTATAATTTTTGTACGTTGTTTATTCTTTAAATCCTTTATGATTTCCCCATTTGCATTTCACAAAAGATCATTTTTCTGTGAAGGGCAGTGCGCTGACCATCTTAATGCTGCAATCATTCTGGTGGTGTCAGTTTAATGTCTCATAGGTCGTCCTGTTCTCGCCCTTCCGTATCTCCCTTTTCAACACTTCGCCAAGCGCATAGGATTTGCGCAGGCTTAAGGATTCTGCCAGGTAATTACTGGCGGATTTGGATGAAGCGCATATGGAATAAACTCCGAAACGGTACTCGGAAGAGTACTGACGTCGAATGAGCTGTCCCAAGGACAGAGATGGAGTACCAAGAAAATCATCCACTGAATTAAGCCACAACTTTCATAACTAGTGACAGAAAGTGAAATTTGTTATGCGAAATGAATTATATGCTGCCGCATTCTGTTTAGCATATTCTTCTTTTAAATTTTCATGCAACTTATTCGATATTATGGAATTTGCAGATTTGATAGAAAAGAGCTGTCTTTGCAAGGGTTAAACAATGTGGCAAATTCTTTTTTAAAAATGACGGGGTATCCTGTTTACTGCTCCGTCCGAACAGAGACATAAAGAAAGATAGGCAACTCGTTAATCTCCACAGACAGTTTCTGGTAACATCGAGAAAGATAGACAAAAACACAGACGATTGTCAGCTCATTCTCTCTCTCTCTCTCTCTCTCTCTCCTCTCTCTCTCTCTCTCTCTCTCTCTCTCTCTCTCTCTCTCTCTCCTCTCTCTCTCTCTCTCTCTCTACTATCTGTCTGTCTGTCTTTCTTTCTGTCTGTCTGTCTCTAACTCTCTCTCTCTCTCTATCTCTGTCTATCTCGCGTTCTGTCTGTCTATCTCTCTTTCTAATTGGAAAATTGCTTCATATCGACTAGAGAGGTGTGTATGTGTGCATACGTGTGTGTGTGTGTGTGTGTGTGTATGTGTAGGCCTATGTATGTGGGGAGTGGCGTGCGCTCGCGTGCGTGCGTGTGTGTGTGTGTGTGTGCATATGTGTGCGTGCGTGCGTGTGTGTGCATGTGTGTAAGTGTGTGTGTGTGTGTGTGCGCGTGTGCGCATGCCTTTGACAAAAGATGAGTTAGCATCACACGAACCAAAAGAAAAAAATAATTCCTGCTTGAAAAGAAAATTTTTCTGAAGACGATGTGTGAACAGCCGTTTCTCAAAAACTTCTGATAATATTCAAATTCGGTTTCTATTGACACTCTGTTGTCAGTGCTGTGACAGTCTATCACTTGCTTGAATTCGTGTCAAATGTTGCTTCATCTCAGGCATCTTCAAGGTCACAATGACCATGAGAAGTACGTCTGAATTTTCTGTCCTAATTTTCGTATAAAAAGGGACATTGTTAGAATGGCTCAACAATCTGAGTTTTTAAATCTGTTTGTTTGTTTGTTTGTTTGTTTATTATTGTTGTTGTTCTTCTTCTTCTTCTTTCTTCTTCTTCTGCTCCTTGGTTATTGTTTTGGTTTCTTTTTTGTTTTGTTTTGCTGTTGTTTCTCTTAAGGGATATTAGATAAACAATGTGTGGGGTTGGGTGATTTGATACTCTGGTAAAGATCACTTGATGCAACACTTTGACCATGTTTCCCGTCATCTTGCAGCAGCAACAAAATCAACATGGGCCAGCAATGGTCACTGAAGGACTCAGTATCAATGACGCGGGCTGAAGGAAGAGGGGCTGGCCGTGTGTCAACGTGGACAAAAAGATAAGACGATGAACAACTTCCGATCCATCGCGCCCCGTGTGCATAGGAACAATGAATGCCGTTGAGAGGAACTCTTTCCTTCTGGCGGATGTGTTCGAGTGGTTGTGCCGAGAGCTTTGACAAGTATCTTGATACGGTGAGCAACGTGTGTTGTTGTTGTTGTTGTTGTTGTTGTTGTTGAAGTAAATTAAGAAAAAAACCCACAAAACATTGATATTCTTATGGAAACAAATGCGTGCGCGAACATACACACACATCCGCGCGAGCGTGCGAATATCACATCCAGAAGTAGTGTGCACGTATTTAAGGTTGTGTACCGGTATGTAATTTGCAAGATGTGGAGGATGGTATGGTAATCTATCTATCATTTATATCAGGGGGGAGAGTGGAAGTTCGACTCGGATAAATGCTGACTTATTGTTTTAGTACAACCTAACACATAAAACAGACAGAGAGACAGAGACACAGAGAGAGACACAGAGAGACAGACAGACAGACAGACAGAGATAGAGATAGAGAGAGAGAGAGAGAGAGAGAGAGAGAGAGAGAGAGAGAGAGAGGTCATTTCCTGTTGACATAGCTATGCGAAACATCTGCCAGTTAGTTTTTTCTATATTAAGAATTAATAAATTTATTGATTATTCTTTCAGAATTCGTTGTGTCAGGTGATAAGTAGAAAAAAATAAATGCAGAAATAAATGAAAAACCCAAATACCGCACACAAAAAGCATCTGTCTCTCTGTCTCTGTCTTTGTCTCTGTCTCTGCTGTGTCTCTCTCTCTGTGAAGACCCTGTTTGGCAAGGGTTGGTTGTAAAAAACATACTAATTTGTTACCTCGAAAAAGCAAGTATGTTCTTCTTTGTTCTTGTTCTATATTCTTCTCTGTCTGTCTTGTCTATCTGTCTGTCTCGCTGCCCCCTCCCTCTCTCTTTCTGTCTTTGTCTCTATCCATCTCCCCCTCTCCTGCTAACAGTTTAGAAATCAAGTTTTCATAAACAGCGGACTCACTGATAGGCTACACATATTTGCAAATATATGGTTATGCGAAATGTGTCATACTTTTTCATCAGTCTGTTTACTAATCGTATCTGTGTTCTGTTTGTGATTTGTGTTTAGACTAAGGTCCACAGTACAGTAAACTGTCTGAACTCTCTCTCTCTTTTCTCCCTCCCTCCCTCCTCCTGTCTCTCTCTCTCTCTCTCTCACACACACACACACACACACACACACACAAACACACACACAACACAAATACAAAGACACACATACACACACAAACAAACACACACACACGCACACACAAACAGGCACACACAAACAGAAAGAGAGAGAGACGCACACACACACACACATACACACTCTCTCTCTCTCTCTTCTCTGTCTCCACCACACACACACACACACACACACACACACATCACACACAGACACACACACACACACACACACACACACACACACACACACACACACACACACACACACACACACACACGGATACACACTTACAAACTCACGCATTTCCATGCACATTCACAATATCCGGTGAAAACATGTCGTGCGGTATACTGTTCCAGAACCGGATTCAAAATCCAGACAGAGTCAATAACGTGTCACACTTTGCTTTCAAGATTGCTTATGCGTGGCCTGCTGCCTGTCACAATGCCACGGGTAACTGAACAAGATTGAAACAGTTGAAAACATGATTAGGTAAAAAGTGGAATAATGAGAAACAAGATACATGTCACAAAGAAAATATTAAGAAATTACACGAAGATGAATGTCGGTGACCAAGCCAGCCGACACTAGTCACGATATAAGCGAAACACGTTTCAGGACTTTGGTCTTCTACCGGTTAATAGATCACAGTACAACAACACAATAAATAATTCTTTATTCGTTCTTCAAAACAAAATCACATGCTGGCCCAAACACATGACATGGTACACAAAAAGACCACAGTACAGCTCAAATCAGAAAAAAAGAATATTATCATGAAAGTATGAGCCTTATCTTAACCACTTATCCTCCCAACCCAACACATACTCACCCAAGCCTTTTCCTAACTGACACAAAAACATAAGCGCGTACACACCCACTCACACACTGACAAACATGCACGTGCAGATGCAGATGTAAGCAAACGAGAAAGTATCCAGTCAGTGAAAAACTACTTCAAGGAGAAAAGGAGAGCTACAGAAATGGAATTTGATATGAACTATTTCCTATGATGATGATGATGATGATGATGATGATGATGATGGGTGATGATGACTATCTCCTACGATGATGATGATGACGACGATAATGATGATGATATGATGGTGATAATCAGTCATCATCTCATCATCATCATTATCACGATTATTATTAGCAGCAGCAGTATTCTCTCATTGTATCGTTGTTGTTTTGTTGTTGTTATTTTGATCCTAGCTTCCACACAACTTCAGCCATTACTGTCACATCACATTTCTGGTTGCGATGTTTTTGGTGCTGTTTCTCTGTTAATTGCTTATTATATATATCATATAAAAAGGCACAGGAGTGTTTGTCTGTTACTCTCGTAAACAATGGATGGTGCCTTGCCCACCAGTGCCGGTTCTTTCAGTCCAGAGAACCAGACAGAGAAGGTTCTAAACTGCTGCTAGGTTATGTTACTTGGATAGTGTTCAGATGTGCCTGCTCTGATCCACACAAGACACTGCCTACTGCCCTCAACCATAGGCAGAAACTGAGTTGCATAGACTCGGATATTGGATTACATTACAATAAATATTAATACCCTCAAAAAGTAACAATAGTTGGCGCTTTGTCGTAGACAAGTGAGCGTCCCTCTCCCTCTTCCCCTCATTAGTATGGGGCTTGCCACTATGTACCTCACCATGAGTCATTAACACCAAAGAAGACCTTGACATCCTGAAAGACGTGTCCGTCGAAGTTTGAGAGATGACACTCAGACGACTGTGTATGTGAATTATTGTTATTGTTATTTTTGTTTAAAGCCCAGCCAACTGTGTAGAGCCACATCAGGGCTATAACCATTTCAAAACATACACAATATTTCAACAGGTGAAAAGAAGCAAAAACAAAAACAAAACAAAAAAACAAAACAAAACAAAAAGAAAAGAAAATTAAATATACACATCAATGCATTCACGCACATTATCTAAGGAGATGCCCCTGACGTTGATCACTCCGTTCAATTTATCACACAGAGGATTTAAAAAATATACTTGAATACAAGTTTAAACATAGCCAAGGGCACTAAAACATATAAAAACGGGTCTAAATTACCCCAAAATGCTTCCGAATATCTCGTTTCCCTAGAGCCAAAAATGCATATAATGCATGTACCCAATTACCAGTCCTAAGAGAAAGTGCATAAGACTTTATTGAACACATACAGGTGAACGGACCAGCAAGGCAGAAAATTATAGGAAGAAATGACAGAAAGCAAAGGAGTAAGGAAGAAACAAAGAGAGTGACAGAAAGAGGAAATTTCTAACACAGGATTTCCAGACGGTGGAGATACTATTTATACTGAAAGAGCCACGGGTATCCCCACTGGAAGGGCGGAGGGGGGGGTGCATTTCATTAACTCGTATTACCGTATCAATAAGATTATTCAGATGAAACCAACATTATCAACAGTCTTCCATAACCTGGCCTTTGAAGTGCAGCGTGCATGTAATTGTCCAGGGGCTGTGTAACGCCTTCTTCACAAAACAGACATTGTGGTAATTGATAACATCGTAAATAATTCTCACGTTGCTCGGGAAATTATTGAAGCCAGAACTACATGTCTCTTTTCACTTCCCTATCCCCACATCACAACCCTACCCAAATAGTCCATATCATGAACAGTAACAGACAATTTTGGTTTGCTTTGCCCACTATTCTAGGCATAGATGTGAATAGCAAATCTATCCATGTCTACAGAAGGTATGCTTTAAAAATATTATGACATCTCGATGCAGTTTAGCAGATTTGCTGCCTATCTCAGTTCCCCCCCCCCCCCCCCCTCTACTCACACCCACAAAACATGAAACCTTTAACAAACACACAGACAAAATGATGTCGAATATTGATTTGGCCTAACTTTTTTACGTGGATGAAATTATCACGCCCTAACGAAATATAACCGCCTGTGATAAGATGAATGGAGACGAAGGTCGATTAATGCGTCCTGCACCTGCAGCATGGTACGAATATACACAGAGTGTATAGATAGATAGATAGATAGATAGATAGATAGATAGATAGATAGATAGATAGATAGATAGATAGATAGAAGATACACATAACAACAACATAACACACACACACATACACACACACATACACATACACACACACACACACACAACACACACACACACACACACACACACACACACACACACACACACACACACACACACAACGCTCTATGGTATTTTGGAATCCAGTACTTTTGTTGTGGTATCTATATTTGAAACTGTGTTGTCTGCGCCTCTTGGTAAATAAAATGATATTCAAGGATTATTTACATTTGGACGATCCCACGTGCATTCTACCCCGGCCAAATCTGTAGTAATTGTATGAATTCTTGCCTAAATTTGAATTAAAAAGAAAAGGAAAAAATCTGTAGTAATTTTCTGGCAGACACCTCATCCCCACAGCAGAACGAACAGACTAGTTTTTATGTCGCAGGCTGGAGCTTGAATCTGACTCTTTCAACAAAGCCAGCCAGCCATGAAAACGATAACAACAACAACAACAATAACAGCACACACACACACACATACATAAACACGTGCAATGTGGCTGCTGCTGATAATGATGCGACGTGTTGTTGTGTAAACGGAAAATGAGACAGTGCAAACTGTAATTGTTTGTGCCTCTAAACAGTGCAAAGAAACGTTTTGTTATAAAGGGCAAATCGATGTGTAGGCCTATGACTCGGTTATGACGATGTATTTATGTGTTGTGGTTCTGTGAATGACAAGCTGGAATTACAGTAGATCCTGTTCATAAGTATGATGTGTTGTGGTTCTGTGAATGACAAGCTGGAATTACAGTAGACCCTGTTCATAAGTACGATGTGTTGTGGTTCTGTGAATGACAAACTGGAATTACAGTAGACCCTGTTCATAAGTACGAACCACTGTTCTCGTTACCAGCACTGGCTTGCATGCGTTGGCTGGCCTGAAGTCCAATTCTGATCAGTAGTGAAGCAAAGAGGCTGCCTCTGGTTGAAGGCCAAGTATTCAACGTTGTATGTAGTATACACAGACGTTGATACATCTCTCGGTGATTCAAAGAACACACGTAGCCTACTTTGTAAATAATTACTGGGCCACGAGTGCCATTAGTAAGCAAGCGGCTACCTGCACTTTTACCGTGAGATGACCCCTACCATTTCGCGTCCAAAATTATTATTGAGCACGGACATCCACAAGGCACCGCTGGAGTTGGCAACCAACCAGCCGGTGCTTTCAAAGAACCGCGCGACAAGCACACGCCGGCGGGAGGAGTAACAAACGGCGGCGCAAACGACATACCATTACACACAGACACACGCACAAGCGCACACACACAACACACACACACACACACACAACCGCGTGCGACGCAGGGGGAGACAAGGCAGACGAAGCACACACTTCCTTCTCAATACAGCCACAGTTTTCGTGCTGTATGGAAATGCTAGAACGAGTGCCTTGCCGGCTTGGAAAGAACGCAAAATAGAAGGGAATCCTGTTTGTTACGTTGACTTTGCCAAAGCAAGCGGCGCAGGGCAAGACAGACGGGCACAAGCAAAAGTACGCGAGGCAGAAGGCGGGGTGAAAAGAGTTGTGTCGAAGCGCGCAGCAGAACTCCAACAAGCCGCACAGTGTAGGTAAAGTCGGCTGGAGGTAGCATGCATCAAAGGAGTGAAACAAACCGACAGAACGTCAGCTGTTGCACCCGCATCGCTCGTTTTTCCTTCTCGCACGACTATGGCGTTAGCAGTTGGATAGGCATCTCCTAAACGTGTGCTGTTGGCGTGTTCGAAGTTACGAGTTGGACTAAAAACACAACACAAGACAATATCGTCGTCTACTAAAAGCGCTGTTCGCTTTTTTTTCTCTCGTGCTCGCGTGCATTATCCCCCTTGGTCTTGTCGTCTGCTCGTATTGGCTTTAGATCCCAAAAGCTTCACGCAGGAGCCCCACTGACTTCTTTGAATTGGTTTTTGACCTTCCGTCGAATATGGCAAGTAACGAAGGCGTTGGGGAGAACAGTGTGGTGCGTTTTGAGGGTGCCAATACCGATTCTGTACATGTGGAATTGAAGTCGCCAGCCAAGAATCGGGCCAAGGGCAAAACTGTGGGACATCGTAAACGTCGAGCTCTGGTGCTATTTGATCGAGCCTCTGGAAGCTGGTGGGACCCAAAGTTTGATTCTCAGATTTTAGAGACAGAACTGCTGCGACATTACTTTCCACACACTCGTCGCCGATTCCAGTATGCCCTGGTCTATATCATCCTGGCTTGTGTTACATGGGCAGTGTTTTTTGGAGGGGCTCAGCTGTCATCGGGATGGATATATTTTCTAATCGGATCTCTAGCTCTTGCAGGGATCACGGCACTGATTCTGATGTTTTCAAGGTTTGAAGCTTACGAGAGGTTTGTGCTGCCAACTTCTCTTCTCCTGTCCTTTCTGCTTTGTGGCTTGCTCTTAGCGACCTTTTCCTTTGATCAATCTGACATTTCCCCTGTTGGAACATTCGCAGGCTCCTTCGAGATTCTGTTGCTGTTCTATACTTTCATCCCAATGCCACTGTTTGTGTCTGTTCCCTTGGGGGTATTGTATTCTGTAGTCTATGAGGGGCTAGTAGCATTCAAGTATGAAGAGATGAGAGGCCCCAAATTCATCATCAGCAAGGTGTTGCTGCATCTGTGTCTCCATATGCTGGGCATCCACATCTTCATCATCACGCAGGTGCGGCATCGCAGCAACTTCTGGAAAGTGGGCCAGTCTGTAATGGCACGACGAGACCTCACTATTGAGAAACAACTCAAGGAAAACATGATCCATTCCCTTATGCCTAGGTCTGTAGCAGATGCTGTCCGCAAAGCTCGTCCTGAGAAGGAAGATGATGATGAAGATGGGAGAAAGAAAAAATCCAAGGGCAACAAGTCGCAAGAAGAAAAGGGTAAGATGATCTTCCGTTCCTTTAACATGAATCAAATGGAGAACGTCAGCATCCTCTTCGCAGACATTGTTGGATTCACCAAGATGTCCTCAAACAAGACTGCTGAACATCTTGTAGGGCTCCTCAACGACTTGTTTGGCCGTTTTGATAAGCTGTGCATGGAAGCAAAGTGTGAGAAAATCAGCACACTAGGTGACTGCTACTACTGTGTAGCAGGATGTCCTGAACCTCAGCCAGATCACGCTGAATGCTGCGTGAAGATGGGGCTGGGTATGATCAAGGCTATCAAGGAGTTTGATGAGGACAACAACGAGTCTGTCAACATGCGTGTCGGCGTGCATACAGGCACTGTACTGTGTGGGATTGTCGGCACACGCCGGTTCAAGTTTGATGTGTGGTCTAATGATGTCACCCTGGCCAACATCATGGAATCTACAGGAAGACCAGGCATGGTGCACATCTCTGAGGCTTCCTATGATCTACTAAAGGACAAGTACGAGGTGGAGGAAGGAGAGGATGTGGAAGGTAAGACTTCATTCTTTCATTCTCTGCCAGAATTTGTACGGCTGTGATTGATGACAATGGCTGTCACATGGCAATGGCTGTCATTGTGACTGTCATTTGTGTCAGTAATCAGCTGTAGTTTTCATTGTGTAGGCCTACACAGTTGTTTCTGATAGTAAGAAATGTGTGTGTCACTGTGTATGTGCGTGTGTGTGTGTGTGTGTGTGCACGCGTGTGTGTGTGTGGTGTGTGTGCATGCACGTGTGCATGTGCCTATGAGAGATGGGAAGAAAGAACTTCAGACACATATATATATCAGTATCACCATATGCATTACACAGAGAGAGACCACATAAACACACACATATGATACTTTGGATGATTAACTCACACTGTCATAATGTCTTTATTATGCTCCATATGTCTGTCCTCTGTGTGTATATGTATGTATTTGTGCATGTATGATTGTATCGCTTTGTGTGTTTATGCATGTGTGTGTGGTGCATGTGAAGGACAGGATTACAATATTTGAGTATAACATTAACAAGTGCGTTTTCTGGTTGACTACGAGTACCCAAGTTTTGGTTTTCTGTTTGTGAGAACTCAGAAAGTTGTCAGAACACATTTATTTGCCATAAGAGCCATAAAATGGCTGTGAGACAGAGACTGGTTGATGTAAGTTGACACAACAGTGATTTCAGTGGTTAATTAATGACTTCACATTTAAACTTTGTCATCATCAGTGGGAATGTTATGACTATGACTGTATGATGATTAAAAAATCTTAAGTTTTCCCAGGTGTGTATGTGTGTGTGTGTGCGTGCGTGTGTGTGTGCGATGCGTGTGCGCGTGCATGTATGCGTGCTTGCGCGCATGTGTGTATGTGTAAAACTACTGAATTCATTCATCTATACTTTCATCCATTTCATCCATCCACTGATGAAACATGCACAAGTTTACTTTTTTAATGCATGCAGCTCTTTTTCAAACTCTGAATCATGAGAATACAGTGCAGTACACTGATTTAGATTGTGATTACAGTAAAATTATTGAATTAAATCCTTCACTGGCTTGGTTCTTCTATCAGTTGGGGAATGTCAAGGTTTGCAACTTCTTTATGAACATCAAATTGTTGGAACTTTTTTTTGTGTGTGTATCAAGTTATTCGATTGATTGATTTTATTTACTATTAATTTTTAATGTTTCTCGCCTTTACTGATTTAGTTTTGTAGGGCTCCTGTTATATGAATTAAAAAAGAAAAAAATGTTATGGGAAGTTTCATGTTGTTTAGAGCCAATCATAGGTTGAAAAAAACTTAATACATTTTGTAAAATTTGCTATATTTATTATTTGCAAAAGTTCTAAATTTTGTAATGGTAATATTCTGATTTGAAACAATGCATTAATTACCATAGTTGAACCACTTCATTTTGAAATAGATTTTCGTCTCATTCTAAGTAAACACTACCTTGACAATGCAAATTAAAAAATAGTGATATTTTCTTTCATTCTTTAGTTTCGTATGGTGTTTTACATTATGATATTTTATCTTTAAATGAAGATTCCTGATTTATTGTTGCTGTTGTTTGTCACTGAGGCATAAAATGCAAAATGTTGAATCTTTGTTACTTCAGAACATTTTGTTGGTTGTTTTTTTCTCATTTCTTTTCATTTCCTTTTTTTTTTTTTTTTT
>CM060314.1:44489101-44584101 GCA_030674185.1 Monoplex corrugatus | reverse complement strand
TTTGTATGCTGACCCCCACTTGTGACCACTAGCAAAGAATGACAGATACATATATGTATATAATATATATATAATAATATATATAATATATATAAATATATATATGTATTGTGTGTGTGTGTGTGTGTATGTAATGTGTGTGTGTGTGTGTGTGTGTTTTGTAGTGTGTGTGTATGTGTGTGTGTGTGTGTGTGTGTGTGTATACATATAATGTATATGTATATATGGTAATGTATATATGGTATGTGTTCCACTGTGCCAGAAACAGAACAATCCAACTATTATGTACTACTGTTTACATTAAGCCTCATAATTTTATATTCATACCTTTTAGCTGAAAAAAAAAATCAGAAAGAACTGCGAACTTGGAATTTGAGACAACTGCCTTAAATAAATGCTTACAATGAAAACAACAGATGATGAAACAAGAGCACATTGTGATTGTATTTATTTTATAATTTATTTCTTTATCTTATTGTTATGGTCACTGATATGGTGGAATGCTTAGTTATTTATTAGTCATTCACTTGTTTTATTTTACACTCTGACACATTAGTGATATCACATGAATTACCTACAACACAGACTGACAGAGACTGAGGGGGAGAGGAAAAGATAAAAAAAGAGAAAGCCTCATAATCATTATGTTGTTGCCAACTAATTAAACAAAATGTGATGACTGAGGCAATTAAGATATAGTTTTTCTGTCTGCTTCTGATCTGCAATATGCCAAGCAACTAATTCTCTCTTAAAGTTAAGCTCTGGATAGAAAGTACAATTGTTGCAACCTAGTTTATCTGTCTGCTTCTGATCTGCAATATGCCAAGCAGCTAATTCTCTCTTAAAGTTAAGCCTTGGCTAGAAAGTACTATCGTTGCAACCTTTTAAAACAGGAGGTAAACATGTATAAGGAATTCAGTGCGTAGTGAAAGTGATTTGATTAAGTGAAAGAGGACAGTGAACTGTGAAATTGCCCACATCAGTTGATATCACATGTTTGGTTAATTAACAGTTGTATTTACATGACAAAAGAAAGTTTGCGATTTTTTTGTTTTTGTTTTATAGGAATTACAGAGATTTAGTTATGATGACTGCAGGACAATGGCCAAATAACCCTGTCTATGACCTGTGAACAAATCTAGTGAAATGGTAGAGTTGATTTCCTTGCAAACTCAGTGGAAATGTTTCATTGCAAAGTCAGCAGTATGTTGTCATGTACTTCAAACAAACAAATTTCTAGAATTTGACAGTATCTCACTCTCAGCGATTGAAAGTCCTGTTCGGTTCGTGTAATACCAAAATCAAAATAAAACTGCAGGTGGACAATTGTCATGCCCGGGTGTAGCATGATTAGACAGATGTCTGGATACAACTGTGCCCGAAAACTCTGTGTGGCTGCCACTGTTGGTATAATTATAGTAATAGCAACTACTTGGCAGAATCCCATTCCCTCCTCTTTCACGGCCGCTTTTACTGGCTACACCACTCTCCTTTCTGCCACCCCTTTCTGCCCCTTCACTGTCTCCCCACACACTCACACACACATACATGCATACACCTAGAAGCAGATTTAATACTGAAGACAATTTTTGCATCGTTATTCCAGTCATCTACTATGTCCGCAAGTGCTCCCTTCTCAGAATTGTTCATACATGTCTGTGATTCCCTTCCAGTTTCTGCCCATTCAGGTGCCCTGTACAGTTGTGTGGATTTAACCATGTGGAAAACCTGCCCCAGACATCTTTCTCTCCTGGTTTTCCGCTTCACTTTGTCACTTTCTGCTGCAGTGACTAAATGCTTCCATCAGGTTGCAAGTCTGGTCCTGATTTAACTGGAAAGGTGTCTATGATTTTTCTGTGGTAGTCTCACCATTTTCATCAGCGAAGTCACTGAAAATTTCAACAATATATGGAGAATCTGCATGTTAGTCATCACTTTCAGAATGTAATGTAATCTACATAGATTTTGGTCACACGATGTCAAAACAAAATCAAAATGAACAACCAACCAAATAAACAACCAAGCAAAAACGAAAAAATGTTTCATTCAACAGTCTACCGTTTGGATATTGGGCGGAGATGGTCAGAGATGGTCAGACTACGGGAGGATGTGGTCAAAAACGGTCTCATTGTAACAAGACTTTCCTGTTTAGCTCTGGCTGAATGGCAGTTATCAGACTGTAAAGATGATTTTGACTTGGAAGTCCATCAAAATGTTTAACAACAGAAATAGGGATGCCTGGTTCAAAGAAGATGATTTAGCTGTCGAGCAGCAGTGAATGAGTCGTGCATCAAATATGCATTTACTGAATCAGCTGACTTCGTACTTGTTTAGAAAAAAACAAAGATTTTTCTGTTGTCCACATAACTCATCACCATGCGCCCTGCAGCATGGCATTGGCGATCATGGCCCTCCATGCGAATCTGTCTTTTCTCACTTCAAGTACATCTCCCACCATCTCTGTATTCATCCACTCCACAAGTCTATCCAGTATTTTCTCCCTGGGGCTACCTGGTGCTCTTTTTCACCTCCAGCTTCCCTGTTTTGACTGGGTGCTCTAATTTCTCTTGCCTCATAAATGTTGCTTGTCTTTCCCAAATCTTCTTCAGTGAGGTTCTTTTTGTGTTTGCCTCTTTCAGGACTGTCTCGTTTGTTTTCTTTGTTGTCCGTGGAACTCTTAGCTTCGTTCTTAGAAATCACATTTCAGCTGCCTCAATTTGATTTTGCAAGTTGACTATCTGCGCTTTACATCCGTACTTGCAATATTCGTACAGCAGTATCAGTTCTGTATATCACTGAAGAACTCTCTTCCTGATGTTAATTGACAGCCATATGTTGGTAAGAACGCTTTTCGTTTTCTTGAATGCTGGTTTAGCTTGGCCAATTCTGCTGGCTATTACTAATGTGCATCTGCCGTCTGGTGAGATGACTGTTCCCAGATTTTGAATTTATCAAGTATCTCACTGTTGTGCCATTTGCTGTTACTTTGCGTGAGGAGATTTCTTGTTTGTTTGGTTAGTTGGTTGTTTTGTTTTGTTTTGTTTTGTTTTCTGATTATCATGACTTTAGTCTTCTTCCTGTTTAGCTCCAGCCCGTTATTTTTGCTTTCTATTTCTATTATATTCACAAGATTTTGTAGGTCTTTTTCATTTTCTGCAATTAGAATGGTGTCATCTGCGTAATGAAGATTGTTGAATACTTTTCCTTCAACCTTTATCCCATGGCATTCTTCTATGTTTCTCATGATGGTTTCGCTGTAAAGTGAAAACAAAATCTGTCGACAAAAGACATCTATGCCATACCCCTCTTTTGATATTTTGGAAGGAGCTTACATCATTCCCTACTCTTATTGCTGCTGTTTGTTCCCTGGACATATTCTTTATTATTCGTAGATCCTTTTCATCAACATTGAGGCTTTCTAGTTGGTTGATCAATTATCTATGTCGTACCCGATCAAAAGCCTTGGTATAATCAACAGAACATGAATGTAAATCCTCATTCAACCCCGTTGATCTGTCTATGAGAGTTTATAGGGTGTATATGGCATTAATAGTCCCTTTCCCATCAACAAATCCACAGTGTTCTTCTGTTATTTGTCTTTTGATTCTGTTCCTTTTCCTGATCATGATTATTCTTAATAGAGTCTTTTTGTTACATGACTCAAGCTGATTTTATGACGGACTTCTCGTTCTACAGCCCCTGCTTTCTTTGGAAGTGCAATGAAAATTGATTTTGACATATCTATAGGGACTTTATCGTGTCATAAAATTAATTTAGCAGGACTATTAGGCCTACTTAAAATTCCATTACTAAATTCATCCTGAGCTTCAGTTATTTCTTTAGTGATATTGTCTTGTCTAGGGGATTTTCCTGGTTTCATCTTTTTCAACACTGCTCTAACTTTACGTTCATGATTGGTGGTCCTTCAGCATTCTTTCTCATGATATGTTCTTTTTTTCTGTCATCGTCAAAAAGATCGTTAATATGTTCTCCCCATCTATTTAATATTTTGTCTTTTTCCATAATAACCGTGCCTCTTTAGATTTAGGCAACCAGTTGATGTGTACGTCTTTTCCTGTGGGTAATTACTTCAGTGTTTCTGCACATAAACTTACGGTCTGTTTTGTGTCGGTCTTCTATTTCTTTGCACTTTGTTTCCAGCCAAGCATCCTTCGCTTCATTGCACCTATTCCTGATTTCTATGTGACTGGAAGTAGAAAATCTGGTACGCCTTAGGTTCACCATGTCTGAGATGTTACTCAATTTTTTTAATGCATTCATAGCGCCTACAAATAGTTAATAACATCTTCCATAAGTACAATACAATAATAGTCAATACTATTTAAGAGTATTTTACTGGTCCACTGGTATAATAAGACACTCTAACAAAAATGTGTGTTTTGAGGGGGAGGAAAGGGGCAAAAAGAGACAAAAAGAATACCTGTGTTCTGCATTTTGGTTCACTGCTTTTGTAAGATCTGATTGGTAAACACCTGCCCATAAGCGCAGATGATAGCTACACACACATAATGGATGTCTGCCAAGTGGTCATCCCCCCACCCCTCCTCAGTCCGTCAAGACAGATGTCTTGGAATTACCAGAGAATCTGTCCCATATTCTGATTAGTACTTCTGAACTTGGCAGGCAAAGAACGCATTGCCAAAAGTAATGGACAGGTTAAATAACCACATAGTTTGTAACAGTTGAAGTAAGAAACAAACATGACAATTAATGATCTTTGTTTCATAATACAGCTTAGTCTTCGATTCACTAGTTCACCAACGTGTACCTAATCAAGCATAACAATGGTCGTAGTGGAGTGAGGTAGTGGAGATTCCGCCTCTCCGTGCACTATGAGGGAAGTGCCCATCTTCCCTCTCATCACTGCTTTACTTTCCCCAACTCTGAAGAAGGTCAGATAACTATTCACTGCTGGATAGAATGGAAATAGCGAGCAGTTTTTCTCTTGCGAGATTTGGCAACCATGCAAACCTCTTCAGTGACATCGGAAGGCGAGAGCCCAACCTCTGCACCAACCAGTCCTCTAAATAACCGTAGAATTAAAAACTTCAATAGACGAAGAAGGCCTACATGCTACGCAGCTGCTATTGACCAGTTTAATTGAAGCTTAGACCATTTATTAACTAACCTACTGACATAATGTTCGTGGAGGTAGACCGCTTGTGGCAAGCTGATAACAAACCTGAACAAGACTCCCAAGCCATATACCTACAACTGGCCTACTTTTCCGGAGCCGCTAACCGCTTTTTGCGTAATTGTGACCTTGATGTTGAAAATGAACTCCGCGATTTTATTGTTAGGTTAATACCTATTTTAAAATGTAGCTTAGTGAATCAGTTTTGCTCATACTTGAAAAACATTGACCTAAATTCAATGAATATCTGCCCACAACATAAATTGGCCTGAATGTAGCGAAGATCAGTCCACAAACAGCTCTTCTGTTATCCATTTACCGAACTTGTATGTTCTATTGTCTAGCCTCCATAACAAAAAGAAACAAAAATAAAATAAACTGAAATAAAATCTGGTCAAGCCAACTCGTAATTTTCCTTTAAAAATTGTTACATGAAATCCAGGTTTTGAGCTTCTCAAGGACACTGTAACCTTGAAGAAGCACCAGATGGAAATAAAATTTGACAATGACAGACATGGTAGACAATGACAGTAGAAATACTAGAATGTAAAAATGTTCATCAGTTCGTAGAAAATGCTGTTCACTTACCTTCTTCAAAAAGTGCTGGATTTTTAAGCTGTTTCTTGGTTGTGTGGCCTTGACCTTTTGCCATGACTTCAAACTCATGCATTTGCAACTTCAGATTCAGTGTAGATTCACTTTGTCACAGATAGCCATACAGTACACACACACACACACACACACACACACACACACACACACACACACACACACACACACACACACACACACACACACACACACACACACACTCCACCGGTCGACATGAAACAATACCTCCCCCTCCCTACCTAAGGGTCGACCCCCCCCCCACACACACCACACACGCACGCACACACCCTCCCTCCCCCTGGTTTATCAGCATGGCACTCTAATCAACTGAGCTGACGAAAACTGGCATATATATATATATATCAATGAGACGATAACGAAAAACTTGTAATATTCGTAAAATAAGGCGTTAGATATTAGAGAATCCTCTGTTATCATTGCTTCCATTGCTTCTCTGTGTTTTGCCCCGAGCTCAGGAATTCCCTTCCAAATAATATTAGACATTCTTCTCCTCTTTGATCATTCAAAGTCCACCTCAAGTAATATTGCCATGTCCAGAATCTTTCAGATATTTTATAGCCAGTGTCCGTTGTGAATAGGCCTGTGAACATTAGTTTGTGTGAGAGAATGTCTTTTTGTATGCGTCAGGTCTATAGACAAGGCGCTGTATAAATGCAGGTCATTAATATTATTATTATAGGATTCTCTGTACTTGTTTCACTGACTTTGTTTTTCTTCATCCTTACTGTAACGGGCCAGAGGTCTTTGCAATAAAAAAAAAAACACACAAAAAAAAACCTTCTTTGACTTTGACTTGAACGAACAAAGCCTTATAAATGGTTGTCAGTTGACAGACAAACAGTCCATGGATCTGTCGAACCAATTCACCACGTTTTAAAAATGGAAATTAAAACTACTTGACAGTGATAAGAGTGGTGATTTAACCCTTTGACTCCCGCACCAAGTTCATCAGCATTCTGCATTGCAACCATACTAGCGAAGCAGAAACTTAACCCTTTGCCTCCCTCACCCTATCCACCAGTTTCCTGCAGGAAGCTGGTGGATAGGGTGAGGGAGTTAGAGGATTAACCTTTTGCATTTGGTGGATAGGGTGTGGGAGTGAAAGGGTTAAAGGCAATCTGACTGACGTCCGCTGTGCCTTTCAAACACTTGCTATTTTTACCACACTGACTTCGTCAGTAACCTTGTACCTTCCATTGGACTTTGCCTTTGTATTTTTTAACTTTTTTTTTTTTTTAACTTTGCTTTACTTTGTTTGTTTTTGATGTGTTTCTTCCTTCCGCATGACTCAGCCTTTGTAGTTTTTAATTTTTCAAAGACTTTGTTTGTTTGTTTTTAATGTGTTTGTTTTATGTCAGTGTGCAAATACACGAGTACATACATCACGAACATACATGTGTGTGTCTTTTTGAGTGGCGGAAAATTGGCCCGAGAATGTCTGTTGTGTCGTATCAGCAACAGCAAAAGCAAAACACACACATGCATACGCACGCAGAGACACTCACACACACACCCATACACACACACGCGCGCTTGCACACACACACACACACACACACACACACACACACACACACGCACGCACGCACGCACACATGCACGCACGCACCACACACACACACACACACACACACACACACACACACACACACCTCTCTTTCTTCTCTCTCTCTCTCTCGCACACACACACACACACACACGCGCGCACATACACACAGACACACACACACACACACACACACACACACACACACACACACACACACACACACACACACACACACACACACACACACACACTCCGCTGAGAGAAAAAGAGGGGGTAAAATATAGAACAAAAAAACAAACAACAACAACAAAAACAGGCACAGATAGAGGGAGGGAGAGAGATAACAATGATCATAGTTTCAAAAAATGTTATTCACCTAAAGGAATGGAGAGGGGTAGGGGAGAGATTGAAAAAGTAGGCGTAGAGAAATAAAACAAGATTTGGTCAGACAGCACTGCTATAGTAATTAATACATCTGAGACAACTACCACCAACACCACTATCCACAGTATTTCTCTGGTGCCGTGTCAAACTTTTTGCATAATAGTATTGTTGAAAATAGGTCATGCATATTTAGCTTGCTGTGCTTGTGATGGTGTTTTATTCTCTTTGTCACAATAGATTTACCATGTGACATTCAGGATTCTTACCTGGGAGATCTCGTCGCCGCAGTGCAGCGCCTCTCATTTTTGTATGTGTGTGTGTGTGTGTGTGTGTTTCTGTTAACCTGGGAAAGTGGATTTGTCCACTTAATTTTGCTTGGACAATTTGGTTGCTGTGGAATCTTTATGGACTTTTTATTTTCATTTTTGTTTGTTTTGTAAGTTTTATGTACTACACAGGACCCCAATTTATTATTTTATCGGAAGAACAAGCAACTGGGTCATGCATTAATTATTGTCGATAAAGATCCATCCATAAATAGCCAAGAATTTCCTTATCTCAGAACTTTATCTGACATTGTCTGTGCACCTGTTCTTAGTTCCTTAAAATATATAAAATCGTAGTGCGCTGCAGGCAGAGAACGGGGAGAGGAGGGCGGGGAGAGAGAGAGAGAGAAGAGAGAGAGAGATGCTTTCTTTTTCAACGTTAAAAGTTACTAAAACTAAAAGCCATTCCATTTTGTATACTTGCCATTGCTGATAGACATACTGCTTAGAACCACAAACACACAAAAAAAGTAAATACATCAGTTAATAATATAAAGTACAAAACAAAAGGGAGGGAAGGATGGAGAGAGGGATAGTACGTGCTACCGCAAGAGAGTGGGAGGCAGACCTAGCGCAAGAGAGTGGGAGGCAGACCTAGCGCAGGCGAGTGGGAGGCAGACCTAGCGCAGGGAGTGGGAGACAGACGTAGTGCAAGAGAGTGGGAGACAGACCTAGTGCAAGAGAATGGGAGGCAGACCTAGCACAAGAGTGGGAGGAAGACCTAGCGCAAGAGAGTGGGAGGCAGACCTAGCACAAGAGAATGGGAGACAGACCTAGCGAAAGAGAATGGGAGGCAGACCTAGCACAAGAGGGTGGGAGACAGACCTAGCGCAAGAGAGTGGGAAAGAGAGAGACGCATCTCGATCTTTAACCCTTTGACACCTGCACCCTGTCCACCAACTGCAAAAACTTAACCCTTTGACTCCTTCATCCTATCCACCAGCTTCCTGCAGGAAGCTGGTGGATAGGTTGAGGGAGTCAAAGAGTCAAGGTTTTTGCTTTGCTAGCAGGGTTGACTATGCAAGATGCTGATGGACAGAGTGCAGGAGTCAAAGGGTTTTAAATAAATCCAGCCAGACTTTGTTATTTTCTTGACTCCAGCGAAAAAAAATGGGAGTGTGGAGATGGAGTGGGTGGGTTTGGAGAGAGGGAGAGAGAGAGAGAAGATTACAATCGTTGTTAATTAAGCAGTTTGCAATTTCGGATTCAACTATAACATTTAAACCAACAACAACAAAATGATTATCGAGTTTAATTCATAATGCGGTTGTTTTAATCATTTCCAAATTATGTATTTAATTCCTAATGCAATTGTTTCGGTTGTTTCCAAACTGAGTTATGTATACTTGCAGTTTTTCAATACAGCTTTAATATTAACTTGACAATAAATGGCTTATAATGATGATGTTTAGGACGATGATTATGATGATGATGATGAAGAGGGGGGAGGGGGGCGAAGCTTTACAGTTTTTTTTCATTGGTTTCACACACAAAGATGTGAATCTGATTTTAACATGGGCTGAATTTGGGGGAGAAGGATCCTGGCTTTCTTTAGATGCCTTTCAATTATGTCTTTAGTAATATTTCTTCATTACAAGTAATTATTGTTATAATCTTCTGTTTGATATTTTGCCTGTTTTTGTTATTACAATTTTACCAGTGTTTTAAATTACATTTTGTGATTTTTTATCGTCTTCTGAAATGAAGTTTTTATATACATTGCGCTTTTGTTGTTTGGTGATGGTGGGGTGGTGTGTTGTGTGTGTGTGTGTGTGTGTGTGTGTGTGTGTGTGTGTGTGTGTGTGTGTGTGTGTGTGTGTGTGTGTGTGCTTGTATGTTGTGTGTGTGTGTGTGTGAGCGCGTGCGCCTTCAGGTTAGTTATTTGTTATAAGCATTGTCCGATGGGACTTCATCATTATCATGCTCTGGTTTACAATGGTGTCTGCCATGCCCCATCATGCAGAGAAAATGTATGCTTTGCTGCTATTTCAGCTCCATAAGAAGATATTCAGCAAAGTACGTTTGAGAGAAAATTACTGTTCCTAAAATACTTCAAAGTTCTGATAAGTTCGAGATGTTATTACCGTTCCCTAAAAGGACCGAGTAAAAGAAAAAGTTGGCAGAATGGTTCTTGCTGTTTTGTTCGCTCTGGATGATTTCGTCATGGAAGAAATTTCAATCAGTGCACGCGCGCGCATACACACTCACAAATACGCACGTACACATGCATGTGCACACATACACACATACACAAGCACACGTACGCAAACACACAACACACACACACACACAACACCACACACACACACTACACCAAACACACACATACATACACACACACACACACACACACACACACACACACACACACACACACACACACACACACACACACACACGCACACACACCACAACACCCTCGTTAGGAAACATAAATCATGCACACAAATACGCACTCGCTCAAACACAGGTACGCCGCATTCACGCACGCGCACACACACGCATGGATACATGCACGATTGCACGCTGTAACCATTCAGTTGGCAACACAACAATAACAGTCATGACGATGATGATGCTGGTGATGATAATAATGAAGGATTTGTAAGATTTGTGTGTGTAGCGTGCAGCTCTAATTACATAAGTTACAGCTGAGCGCCTCAAGGAGAAATGGCAACATAATGTAGTTAGCCATGCATTTGAGACTAGATAGTACCGCTTTTAGCTCCGACACAGTTATCGCGCATATCGTTGGGCAATCTCTCTCTCCTTTTTCCCTCCGTTGCCATTCCCTTCATCACCCTCCCTCGCCCAGTCCCCGCCCCCCACGCTAATCCCCACCCCCACCCATCCCACTCCTTCCTTGCACGCCCTGTCATTCTCCTTTCTCCTTTACCGAATGTTGGCATAACAAGAGGTACATGTTCGTTTTGCGTTTATTTGCATGAGTTCACATTTCTTCCGAAGAGACAACACACTGGATATGTGAGTCATGTTTATTTGCGCGCGTGCACAAACACGCGCGTGTGCGCACGCACACATCACGCACGCACGCACGCACGCACGCACACACACACTTCCGTCCCGTAGGGGAAAAAACCGGGAGTTCGAAAATTACGATGTATGTGTTCTAAAGATTGTTTAAACAAAGATTAATTATTTTTGTTAGAAATGGCATGAAACACACACACACACACACACACACACACACACACACACACACACACACACACCACACACACACACACACACACACACACACACACAACACACACACACACAACACACACACACACACACACACACACACAACACACACACACACACACACACACACACACACACACAACACACACACACACACACACACACACACACACACACACACACACACACGCGCGCGCGCGCCGCGCCCCTACAATTTACGTGTTTTAAAGATTGTTCAACAAAGATTAATTGTTTTCATCAGAACTGGCACGAACTCAGCAAATAACAGCCCATATTTAATGTACACTGTACATGATATGGTGCAACTTTCCATGACGTCTGTGTGAAATCCTTGAGAAATGTTTAGGTCTTAGCGACCTTTTTAATTGTTATTGTTCTTTAAAGCCCAGCCGACTGCGTACAGCCATAACAAGTTTATAACCGTTTCAAAACAATATTACAACAGGGAAAAAGGAAATCGAAATTAAGCACACATATATATCAATGCATTTGCGCACATAATCTAAGGAGATGCCCCTGGCCTGGACCACTCCGTTTAGCACAGAATTTCCAGAAAGTGGGGATACTGTTTATACTGAAAGAGCCTCCGGCATCCCCACGGGGAAATCTTAGGGACCTCATTCTCTAAAGAGTTCTAGGCGAAGTTTAGCTTTCAGTTTTATGACCAAAAGAACTCTGAAGTCAAAGTTCTAGACAAATTTTAGCTTTCAGTTTTATGACCAAAAGAACGCCAAAGTCAAAGTTTTAGACAAATTTTAGCTTTCAGTTTTATGATTAAAAGAGCACGAAAGTCAAAACCTAGTCAACCATCTTTGCACATAGAACAATAAGAAGGAAGTTAAGCGACCACAATTTGGCGTGGAGCCATCGTAGGCCATAGTCAGAGCGACGTGTGTAGGGCTAGATCTGGCTGGTCTCACAGGACCACATTAACACCGAATACAACCACCACACCATCCCCCTCAACTATATATCACACCATCCTCCTCACCCAGAATGCTGTTGTAACAGGTGGCGGTCGGCAACTCCGTCTGCAGATAGTGCATTTGCAAATGGGCAGAGTCCCAATGCGTATACAGACCGGCACATATGAGAGAGATAGAGAGAGACAGACAAACAGACAGACATATAATTATATATATATATAAACACATACATATAAACACACACAAGCACATAGGCGCATACTGGGTGTTTTGCATTATTAAGTACAGTGAGGAACAATCGAAATAAAGCCTACCAATTAGTTCTCAGTGATCTGCATTATTAGAAAGGTAGGTCACCAGCACTTGTGTTTTTATGCTTGAGAGAGAGAGAGATGCTTTTATGACATAAGAAAAAAGCTTTTAAAAGCTTTTATCACAAAAAGGCGCACACACTCGCAATAAAAACAAAGTGCACACACTCGCGATACAAACTCCCACACCTCCCACATACATGGAGTGCGCACGCAGTGTTTCGCATGACATATTTACATTGAGGAACAATCAGAACAAAACCTGCCTTTTTATATGTATGTATAGGCCCTATACACACACACACACACACACACACACACACACACACACACACACACACACACACACACACACACACACACACACACACACACACACACACACACACCATATGTATATATATAATTTTATATATGGAAATATATGTATATGTATATATATATATATGTGTGTGTGTGTGTGTGTGTGTATGTGTGTGTGTGTGTGTGTGTGTGTGTGTGTGTTTGTGTGTGTGTACAGAGACAGAGAGAGAGAAGAACAAATCTGATTTCGAGGGTGTAAAATATGCAACAATATATTGCCTTTTTATAACCAACCCTAGCCCAAAGAAGGTCGACACTACACATAAATCATACATGAATCCACATTAACATTTCAACAATGCAAACATTAATTAGGAGTAAAATTAGGTTCAGAGAAATGCATTTCAAGATTCTGCACCAAATGTTAATTAATATAAAAATATGTTAATGATTGACGTGACTGTTAGGTAGTAGAAGAGCTAAATTAATTCATGAATCGTGTCATTTAAGACCGTATTATATACTTATATTTTGTACGGTCTTTAGCGTCATGTTATGCACCTCTTCTTAAATAATGTGAAACTGAGACACACTCGCATGTTTTCTGCGAAAGGGGAAGACAGACAGATTGAAGTCCTGCATCCACAGCACAGTATGCACTCTCAGAGAACAGAGGTTCTAGGAAAGAACTGGTGTCAACTAAATGAAGAGATGATTATCAAAAAGATTAAATACATAAAATAAAAGGAGCATGGTAGCGGCGAGTCATAAGAAGTGAAATGGTGGGAAAGATCGAAAAGGCGCATGAAATATGAAGAGCAGACAAAAAAGATTAATAGCGAAACAGTTCGTTAATCCTGCCTGGACTGAGAACAGTACTGACGGTACCCGATTCGATAGCCTCTGACACCCGTAGTTTCAACTGAACGCTGCTGCACACGGATCAGTACCCTCATCTACAAATATACCAAGTACGGTACCCTTTTCCGTCGCATTTGATATAAGTGTCAATCATGTTTCTGCCATGTGTATAATTTTTTTTTAATTAAGATCAAGAAGAACACAGATACGGAATTCCATTCCTCTCGTGCTAGGTCTATAAGAATACTGATACTAGTAACTCAAGTGTTGTTTACTAGTAGTCATAAATGTCGGAGAGAGAGAGAGACAGAGTGAAAGAGACACAGAGAGGGAGGGAGGCAGTGGGAAAAAAAATACGGGAAAAAGACATGTAGAGACAAAAAGGGAACCTGTAGCAACCGTGTAACTTCACCCTTTCCTCGACATTTTCCTTATCACAACCACCACTCCTAATCCCTCTCTCTCTCCTCCTCTCTCTCTCTCTCTCTCTCTCTCTCTCCTCTCTCTCTCTCTCTCCTCCCCTCTCTCTCTCTCCTCTCTCTCTCTCTCTCTGTGCGTATGTGTGTGTAGGCGTGTGTGTATGTGTGTGCGCATGTGTGTGTATGTGTGTGCGCATGTGTGTGTGTTCGCACGCGTGCGCGTGTGTGTGCGTTCGTGCGTACGTGTGTGCCAGCGTTAAGTGTGTGAGCGCGAGGTATGTATGTGTTTTTTGTGAATGTGGGTCTGTTTTCAAGTGCATATGTATGAAAGATTTGTACTAATCAAATGATTTACACATTTTTCTTCCTTGCTTTTTCTTTGTAGACTTCCGATTTTGTTATCTACTGCTATTGTTCTCGATGAATTCGGTATATCTGTACTGTACTAGCGTATGTAGCCGGGTAGTCATCCCCCCACCCCCGTCCCCCATATGATCAATTTCTTTGTAAAGTGCTCACGTTCACATGCAAATTATGGCCTATGCTAATGGAATTATTTATTACCATTATCATCTTTCTCATCCCAAACAAGTCGGTCGTCCACCAACATGGTAATACTGCTGTCCTTCATACTAATTATACAAGTCAATGAACAGCTACAAAGTTCAACCTGCTGCCACCCTCCATTCTACCTTCACTCTGACTGTATTGTGTCACCATTGGCAACTTGACTGTACTCTCTCTCTCCCTCTGTCTCTCTCTCTCTCTCTCTCTGTCCCTCTCTCTTTCTCCCTCTGTGTCCCTCTTTCTTTCTGTCTCTGTCTCTCTCCCTCTCTCTGTGTGCTCTGAGACCAGTGGCTAGTCCGGTGGACAATCGATGAGACCAATATTATGTATACCCTGTTGCCATGCAATCTACGTCGGTAGGTGCGCTGTGTTCGTGCCAGAGGGGAAAGGAGAATATGAATTATTATTATCCTCGTTATCAACAATAATCAGCTTGCAAGCTTATGCTACTTGCATGCTTGCGTGTGCACGAGTACACGTATTATGTATGCTCTGAGAGAGAGAGAGACAGAGATAAAGAAAGATAGGGAGAGAGAGAGACAGACAGAAAGACAGACAGACAGACAGACAGAGACAGAGAGAAAGACAGACAGACAGACAGAAAGACAGACAGACAGACAGAGACAGAGAAAAAGAAAGATAGGGAGAGAGAGAGAGCGTGTGTGTGAATGTGCAGGTATATGTGTGTGTACCGTGTCTATGTGTGTGCATGCGTGCATAAGTGTGTGTGCACGCGCGTATGTGTGTGTGCGTGCGTGCGTGTCTGTCTGTCTGTGCGGTGTGTGTGTGTGTGTGTGGGCAACTCCTGTAGCCAGCAGTATGGATTTTTCAGGCTGGCCGTTCAGAGCGTCCAGTTCATACCTGGATCTATACGGGACAGACCGCTGTACGACAATGCCAGGATAGGGTGACAGATATATACATTCCAGTACAAAGCTTACTCTCTCCTCCCTCTTCATCTTTTATGACCATACCAGCCCAGACGGCCGTCCGTCCGACAATAGTTTAGTTATAGATTCTTGGATGAAATACCTAGTTCTAAGGCATGCACGCGCGCCTGCTCACAAACACAAACACACACACAGACACAGGCACATACACATAAAAGAGAGTGTGTGAAGTTCTCTTTCTCGTAAACACACACACACACACACACACACACACACACACACACACACACACACACACACACCACACCACACCACACCACACCACACCACACCACACCACACCACACCACACACACACATCATACCACACCACACCACACACACCGCACGCATGCACGCACATTCTGGGGCTTGCGGGTAAACAGCAAATAAACGAAAAACAAACATAATCAGCATATAACAATATGCCCAAAATTTTTTATAACAGTCCAATGCACCAGAAATTGTTTGACGATAGGATATTCATAACAATCAGCATATAACAATACGCCGAAAAAAATTATAACAGTCCAATGCATCTGAAATTGTCTGACGATTGAATATTCAATTGTTCAGATAATAACTACACAACTTTAGTCCTTATAAATTTTCGTAATTTCAACTGATCTTTGTTCCTTCCAAAAATGAAGTTAAATAATGAAAACACCGATTTAACGGACAGATTTTTTTAGGAATAAATTTTAATCGGTCACTGCAGAATTTGCAATATTCAAAACTAAAGTGAAACTTGTCGCTTAAGGCACTGTCATCACAAAATTTTTGTATTCTCCTTTATCTACTCCTTCGCGTCTACCTAATTCGATCTCGAGTTCGTGACAGCTGTATCAAAGTTAAATATAAAAATTTTTTTAAAAAACCCAGATCTGGTAACTACGTAATATATTTTTCTATTCAACAATCGTTTTTGAAATTTCAATGTAATATGCAATTTTCACTGTTTTCCTAAGTTCTCTTTCACTCTCGCTTATAACTAGCCTGGAGTGAGTATATTACTATATAACATTTTTACAAAACCGGATTTGTTCCCAAAACTCTGAGATTCCCAAGCAAAAGCAAAACCCATGCCCACCTATAATTCCTTAAAATGACCTATCCAGTCTGACTACTGTATGTTTTTTTTTACGAATAAATCATACACATGTCTGTATAATTTAACAGGGTGTTTCTCTGTGTTGTCATTTGACAAAAGGCTACACAAAAACGAATCCTTTTAGAATTAACCAAGACTGAAATTGGATATAACCCTGTCACAACACTTCTCGATCATTTTAACCACACCCACTCAGGAGAGAGAGAAAGCATTATTACCCTCACACACACACACACACACACACACACACACACACACACACACACACACACACACACACACACACACACACACACACACACACACACACACACCACGTATCTGCCTAACTAAAGAGTTCTTTACAAATAAAGGTCCACGGTTGACCTTGCACATTTAAACGTCTGGGCTCCTGCCCAGCAGATTAATTTTCAAAACACACAGAACGTTTTCCCTTAATGGAAAGTTTCATAATTTCCCACAATCAAAGGAAAAATGGTCAAGCCATTCTAACAGCATCCCTGTTTGTACCAAAGATTTCAACGGAACATCCAGACTGTGTAGTTCTCAAGGACACTGTGACCTTGAAGAAGCATCAGATTGGAAAAAACAAACAAACAAAAACCAGCAACTGTCACAACGGTGGAAAAATAATTTACACATTGCCAGAAATTCTCGAGAAAGAACTAAGAACTGTCCACATATCCTCAAAAAGTATTGCGTCCAAAATCATGCATTCGCAGCTTAACAGTCTACACCTTTGACCGATATCTGGCAATATTCCATCCCGAAACGGTCGAAAAGATCTTGCTAACACATTTTGTAACACATACACACACACACACACACACACACACACACACACACACACACACACACACACACACACACACACACACACACACACACACACACACACACACACACAAGCGCGCGCACACATCCGATCAACATGAAACAATCCCTCGACCCTCTTTTTTAATCTTAATCTCCTTTGTTTAGATAAGGAACATTGGAAAAATGACGAGAGAGAGAGAGAATTTTTCATTACTGGTATCAACATTATGAGCGTTATTATTACTGATTAAATTTAAGAACAGGAACCAAGCAAGGCTTGTGAAACTACAGCTAATCACAGCAATGAAAAAGTTATCCACCGACATTTTAACCCTTTGACTCCCGCAGCTTATTCACCAACTGCAAAAACTTAACCCTTTGACTCCCTCATCCTATCCACCAGCTTCCTGCAGGAAGCTGGTGGATAGGGTGAGGGAGTCAAAGGGTTAAATTTTTGCTTTGCCAGCATGGTTGACAATACAGGATGCTGGTGGATAGGGTGAGGGAGTCAAAGGGTTAACCCTTTGACTCTCGTACCCTACCTACCAACTGCGAAAACGACCCTGTGACTCCCTCACCCTGTCCACCAGCACCCTGTGGAAGCTATGGATAGGTTGAGTGAATCAAAGGGTTAAGTTTTTGCTTTGCTAGCATGGTTGACAATGCAGGGTGCTGACAAGGTGCGGGAGTCAAAGGGTTGAATATAGTCAATCAGAAACAGGAAAACTAAAAAATCGTTCTAAAACGCACAGACATGTGGAGCGGTGGAGAATAAATCAGAAATGGTCACGATTCATCGCTCTGTAACGAAAACGATCAGTACGAGCAGGGTCAAATAAGATCGATGGGGACTTGAAGGCAGCACTTCTGGGGAGCTGTACAACTCAAAAACTCCCTTTCCCACAACATCCCCAGCTCCCATCCCCGGGTTTTGCCGGTGCAGCTAATCAACCGAAAGCGACTAATCATCACTAAAGCGCTCGCCGCACCAAGCGGCTTCCCGTGCGCGGGGGACTTCACTGCGTTTGCGCAGGCAGAAGCTTCAGAACCCCCCCGAGTGATAGCAATTCCACTAATTCGGCACATCTGCGGACGATAGTTAGGGTCAGAGACCTATGTTACCGTCTTCTCCCGGGGGCCGGGTTGATACAGTCGTAGTCTGGGCATAAATCGAATTACGGGCATTATTTTCAAATGACCGCTCTGTAAACAGTCTACTCGCCCGCAAACGGTTTGCTTTCGTTGTCAAGCAACCGTCCAAAAACGGACACAGAGTAATGGACACGTCGGGTTCCCTGGTGGGTTGGCTGGTTCGATGATTGGTAGACTGAATATAGTGCAGGTTGCTAGGTCAGCGCAGGCATCTTCTTGCTACAATTCTGCGTAAAAGACCGTACAGAGCAATATATTTTTGCTGAAGACAAACTTATTTCATAGTTCAGAAAATTTCTCTTTCTCAGAGAGAGAGAGACAGAGAGAGAGAGAGAGAATGTTCATTATTCAAATCAAAAAGGACATAAAACCTCTCTAAGGAGTATTTAAATTGATGTGTAAAAAATCGTATTAGAAATAATGTTAACAACACAACACAACACAACACAACACAACACAACACAACACAACACAACACAACGCAACGCAACACAACGCAACGCAACGCAACGCAACGCAACACAACACAACACAACAAACCGAAACAAAAAATAAATCCACTCATCAATAATATTTAGCAATAGCAACGACAACAGAGAGACAGTTTCGAAAAGCACTGAAGTACATAATAATTTCATTGAGCAGATAAATAAATGTGCAGGTTCAGTATGAATAGGCATGGCTGTAGTTTAAACAGAATACATGAAAGATAAAAAGATGTGCAGGTCAGGTTCAGTATGAATAGGCATGGCATTTTTTTTTTTCTCGTTGTTGGTTTTCTTCGCTTTTGTTGTTGTTGTTGCTTGTTGTTACGGTTTTCGACATTTTTGTGTGGGAGTGGGGTGAGTTGGGGAGGAGGCTGAAGGTCACTAAAATGGAAAAAGAAAACGAAAATGAACAGATTCTGATACAAGAATTTGAGGAAGAAGTTTTCATCAATCCATCAAACAGAAGGGCATCACACCTATCCACACCAAAGACATGGATAGGTCACTGTTTATATCTGATCAATAAATGTTTTCACGGAAGTGAGTGGGTTTGTTTTGTTTTGTTTTTAAATAACTACAATTACGCAAAAGATTGATGTCTCTTACAGGAAACCCAGCTCAAATTAAACTTATGTGCAAACAATAGTAATTACGCACGAACGTAGCCGTGGCACGTATCTGCAAGCTTCAACAGCCAATACGTCCAGCAGAATACTCTTTACGTTAAAGCAACTTAAAAAGAAGAAAGAAAAAAAAAAAAAAAAAAAAACAAGAACAAAAGAAAAAGCAGTGTCCCCGACCTACTGCATATAAAACTTTGAGAGACCACCATCGGAAATGCGTCACAGGCCATCACAGCTACGCGACAGTACTCCACACTCAGTAGCAGAACTCCATCAAAGTCAACAAGATCTCTCAAACAAACTGTATTCATCTGTGACAGTTTGTGGTAACGTAAGCAGGACCTTAACATCCATGACCACAACAGGAACTGCAACACAGCACAACCTTGAACTGATACTTGTCTACGGCTCAACTAAATTCCCATGAAACACTAACATATATAACTATGTTGACCCGGAAGATCGGAAAAATCTCCACCCTTTACCCACCTGGCAGGAGGTACACAGACAGGATCAAACCCAAGACATTCCGCCTGTACATGCACTAAGAACAGGCACGTTAAAGATCCTGTAAGTCATGTCTGTGTCCAATGGTTTATGGTAACATGAAAACACCCAGCATACACTCACACAGAGTGTGGGCAAAATAGCACGCATACACGAGAGAAATCGGAACGCTTTAAAATGACCAAATAAATAAATGGATGTCTTCGTGAAACACAAACTTCTCTGGACAGCACTTGAGCCCCCTCCCCCCCTCCTACCCCCATGGGAATGCCGGGGGCTCTTTCAGTATAAATAGTATTCCCACTTTAGGAAATTCTGTGCTAGAAATTTCCTCTTTTCTGTTACTCTCTTTGTTTCTGCCTTGTTCCTTTGCTTTCTATAATTTCTTCCTATCATGTACTTCCTTGCTGGTCCATTCACCTGTATGTGTTCGATAAAGTCTTACGTACTTTTTCTTAGGATTGATAATTGGGTACATGTATGAAATGCATTTTTGACTCCAGGGAGCTGAGATATGCGGAAGCATTTTTAGGTAGTTTATGCCCGTTTTTATGTTTTGGTGTCCTTGGGTACCCGGTATGTTTAGATTTGTATTCGGGTGTTGTTGTTTTTTTAATTCCCTGTGTCATAAATTGGTCGGAGCCGAGAGCATGTCTTTAGATTATGTGCGCGAATGCATTGATATGTGTAGTTAACTTTCTGGGTTTTTTTTTTTTTTTTTTTTTTTCTGTTGAAGTTTTGTATGTTTTGAAGTGGTTATAGTCCTGATTTGTTCTATGCAGTCGGCTGGGCTTTAAACAACAATATCAATAACAGCACTTGAGAAGGAGTTTCATTCGTCAGAGTCAAGAGTAAATTCCTAAGATTATGCAAATTTCCACAAAAACGTGCTTGAGTTTCACCAGAAGCGTAAGCTTGTCTTAAGAAGCCTCGTCACCTCTGTGTCCTATAACCAAATGAAATGTCATATAATGGGTTCATCAAAGTGTTAAGTTTGTATATTTTCCAATTCCTTTCTTCTTCTGCGGATTTCAAGCCTAATAAGGTCTCACATTAATGAACATTTAACACTGGTGTGTGTGTGGTGTGTGTGTGTGTGTGTGTGTGTGTGTGTGTGTGTGTGTGTGTGTGTGTGTGTGTACGCGCTTGCTCGCTTGCTTGTTGGCTTGTTTATTTTGTGTAGACTCTCTGCCAAGCATATATATATATATATATATTCCTAACAACCAACACCAAAGTCTCAATTTATATTCAAAATGTAATTCCCTATTCGGTCTAAGGAGTTATACAGTTCCAATTCTCACCAAACAGTTAATCAAATGGAGAACTTATTCGAAAAGACAGATAATGCGATCCTTGATTCAAGGATTCTAACAAAGCATCTGCTGCTGTGTGATTGTGAAAAATGCCTTCCAGCCACAAGTACAAAATAAAAAATAATTTGACCACAAGATTTAACCTTTGGTCAAGTTCAACTGAAAGCTTATGTCTTTCGTATCACACTGTTAGTTATAAATATAAGAAATTTGGTGTTATGTACAGAAAAGAAAGGATGAAAAAAAAAGGAATCAAAAAAGAAAGGGAAAAGAAAAGAAAGAAAGAAAGAGTGGATACCTCAGCTATTACACAACTCATTCTACATGCCTGAAATTCTATCAAGATTTTTAGTTTCAGCAAACAGCTACAGACTGAATATAAGATACTAAACTAAAACTACATCATGTTCAAGACTCATTGTTTTCAACACTTGAGAATGATTTACTTACGTATGAGTAACTTCCATCATTATCAAGTCCAAACGCCCTAGCTGTCGCGCGAAAATTACCACTCAGATAAACACAAGAACTTAAGAACTGACTAATCTCAACATAATTCATTCATTTCATTTTAACATAAATACCAATTTTTAGCACAGCTGTCCAGTCTTGAATTATAGCTGCAAAATATAAACAATGAATAACAACAATCAGTTCGAATATAGCTGCATATGTAAACAATAAACAACAACAATCAGTTCGAATTATAGCTGCATATGTAAACAATAAACAACAACAATCAGTTCGAATTATAGCTGCATATGTAAACAATAAACAACAACAATCATTCGAATTATAGCTGCATATGTAAACAATAAACAACAACAATCAGTTCGAATTATAGCTGCATATGTAACATAAACAACAACAATCAGTTCGAATTATAGCTGCATATGTAAACAATAAACAACAACAATCAGTTCGAATTAAGCGCATATGTAAACAATAAACAACAACAATCAGTTCGAATTATAGCTGCATATGTAAACAATAAACAACAACAATCAGTTCGAATTATAGCTACATATGTAACAATGAACAACAACAGTCAACTGGAATTATAGCTGCATATGTGAACAATGAACAACAACAATCAACTGGAATTATGGCTGCGTATGTGAACAATGAACAACAACAATTAACTGGAATTATAGCTGTATATGTAAACAATGAACAACAACAATCAACTGGAATTATGGCTGCATATGTAAACAATGAACAACAACAATTAACTGGAATTATAGCTGCATATGTAAACAATGAACAACAACAATCAACTGGAATTATAGCTGCATATGTAAACAATGCACAGCAACAATCAGGCAAAAGAGAAATCAATAACACGTTCGTTTCTGTATACAGATACACGTACTCGGATCATGAAGACAATGTTGACCTTGGCAAACACTAAACGGCATTCATGGAGGGATGAACAGCATATATCAGAAAAAAATCTAACATTTCGCAATGAAAATGATAAGTGTACAACCATGAGTCCTGCCTTGGGCAAGCGGCACAACTTGTTTAACCTTTTGACTCACACACCCTATCCACAAACTGCAAAAACTTAACCCTTTGGCTCCCTCACCCTATCCACCAGCTTCCTGCAGTGAGGGAGTCAAAAGGTTAAGTTTTTGCTTTGTTAGCATGGTTGACTATGCAATATGCTGGCGGATAGGATGCCGGAGTCAAAGGGTTAAAACATGTATGTTTGATACCTGACACAAACCTTATCATGTCATTAACATAACTTGTTCTGTTCACTCAGTAAGGGATGTTTTTTGTTTCTTCAGCCCCTGAGTTCTGTCCCCGCCCTTCTATTCGTGATGGTAGTGTGTTAAAAATGTTAGTTTCAGAAAGAAATCGCAGTGCGCGATTTCAGTCGTATATACTACAATGCAATCAGCAGATTCAAAAAGTCCTGCGTGCTGACGAAGATTTGACATAACTATTGTGAGTTATTAACTAGGGTGGGTGTTCATCCAAAGTCCTTGTCGCAAGAAGTAAAGATAATTATCCGGCCTAATATTAACCTTATAATATGTAATAACCTCTTTCGTTTTTACGTCTGTAGATGCATTTTTTGATGTCACGGTCGGGTGGTTTGTGTGCGTTTTGTTATTGTCGTTGTTGTACGGGTCTGTTTATTTATTTATTTGTTTACTTATATATTTTGCTGCCTAATCGTTATGAGTCGTTTTAGAGACGTTGATCCCATTCCGCTCAGTCCACCTCATAAACAAATCATCAGTCTCATCTTCATTCAGCTGAAGAGATGTCCATAGTAGTCAGCGTTGTCAAGCCACTGTGGGGCCACTTACCAGAGGAGATGCACTGTTATCAGGTCACTTCGGTAAAGTTATGGAGTTAACAGTTCCTGTCTTGATTCAATTTGCTAAGGACATCGCCTACTAAGTCCCCCTGATTACGACAGCAATCACTCAGTCGCGGAGCGAGACCGATCTCCCACCCCCACCCCCACCCCCCCCCCACCCCTTTTGACTCCCGTACTCTGTCCATCAGCATTCTGCATTGTCAACCATGCTTGCAAAGCAAAATTTCAAACCTTTGACTCCCACACCCTACCCACCAGTTTCCTGCAGGAAGCTGGTAGGTAAGATGAGAAAGTCAAAGGTTTTGTTTGTTTGTTTGTTTGTTGTTGTTGTTTTCAGTTGGTGGATAGGGTTGGGAGTCAAAGGGTTTACCAGTCTTGTGGATATATGTCGATAGTATTGGCAGTTCTTGGATCTGTTCCTTAGTGACAGCTTGCAGTGTGTTCATACTGGTTTGGGGCTTGAGAAATAATGCAAAGCAAAATAGATCTATGTCAAATGAGAGACGAAACAGAACTAAGATGACAAGAGAAGAAGAATGAAGTGTACGCATCGTTTTCCCTGCGGCAGAATGAATTGGCTCTTCATTATCTCAAACGTCCGCTAAAAATAGAGACAATTTGATCATCCGCAGCTATTTTCGTGGTCAGAAGATTGTGTTTCGTCATTTCTTTGAACTGAAATTGTGTAGGATTGCAATCTTTATTTGGATTGAAGTTAAATATAGAATGGCTAATTAGAAATAAATGTTATAATGGCTTTGTGGGCTTGGCCGGATTTTGCAGTTATTTTGAATAATTTATGCATTCCTTTCACAATGTTTGATTTGTGACATCCTGAAATTTGCATGTTAACATCGTAAATGTTTTATCATTTCCTCACGAAAACATGTCAAATGGCTTCTATGTATTCTTTGAAGAGATACAGGAGGAAAGCACGACCTGGTTGTGATAATGATTTTATGAACGTATTTCGGTTAATACATTTTACACTTTAAAGAATTCTGTACGTTGTGCCATCAAGAAATTATAGAACGGTTTTGTACACTGCATACCTGTCGTTAGTTTTGATGGTGGGTTGTGTACGTGCGTGTACATAGTTGTGAGTTTTGTTCGTTAAATGTAATGGAAGGTCAGTGTACGTTCTGCAGTGTACATCGGGCAAAGTGTTTATTGTTGTTTTGTTGTACTCAAGAATGGTTGGTTTGATAGGTCAGAGAAAACTATAGGAAACAATATGGTGAGTCAAGTTTAGACCAGATCACTGAACAATTCAGTGAGTCATATTTCGACATAGCCACAAATGAATTAACTCTGAACTGTCTCAGTGTCTGATATTTTCGTTGCAATAACAGATGTTTATCTAAGAATATAAAAAGATCGCTGGTAATAAATGTTTCATCGTTGATGTTTATATTGGCCTTATTGCCTCTGAGCCATTTTGTCATTTTTGCCATTGACCTCATTCAAGCTCATTGGCCAATCTGATAACACGAGCTTGAATTTCACTCGGTAAAAAGTCTGCATACGGCCTCCAGTTTGTCCTAGTTGTGAATTAGATACCTGACCTGTTCAAGATTGAGGAAGGTAAAGCTTTGAGGGAAAGGAGATGAGCATCACCCTTGTAATGCTGACCCAAGAAAAGTTGAGGTCTTTACCACCTCACTCCCGTACGACCTGAGGTCTATGGAACAACGTGTTCCTACTCCCTTATCTTGTACTGTTGACAACCCATCGTCTACCATAGGCACACGCCCAGTACGCTATGTGTGTTGTCAATGGAAAAATGACATCATGTTGATACTGCTATACCATGTAACATAATGTTTGATATGTGTCTGCGTCCGATCATTGTTTGCTTTGACTTCCCGAAGATAAATGATGAAAAAAAAAATCCACTTGACTTTATTTTTTTCAGTAGATAGAAGAAATTAAGTGGGTCGGTAGCCCTTTCAATACAAAAATGATAACACCAAATTAGTAATGACTGTGAAAATGTAGCTGACTGGGGGGGGGGGGGGGGGGGGGGTCAGAAATTGAGAGATTGAAAAATTAAGTGGATGTGGATTTCACAAGTTACTCCCATCTGTTGAAAGCAGAAATACACAGATTAGTAAGAAGAAACAAGTATCAAACAAGGGGAAAATTCAAGCATACAGAACAAATGGAAGGTTACATGCCAGAATGGTGTAGGGGCCTACCTCAAAAGGAGTGTAGACGGCATATTATACGCCATTCCTGTTGGAAACCCTCGAAATAATCCTGTACAGTTACTGACTATATATCACTTACCCATTCAGTAATTGCAATCGTCTCTATTTCCGTTGGCAGTTTCTATTTCATTTCGTCCGCCCTCTCTTCCATTTTCTGCCATATACATTATTTTTTTTCCTTATTTCACATAAAGATCTTGATTGTTCGCAGATGTAAGGAAGTGCAGTACATTGAAGGTACATTGTAAATAGATGGCATAAAGTGTTAGTGACAGAAGAAGTGAATTGATCTCACAGGGAAATGTCATAGAGAGCAGGAAGTGAGAGTGTGAGCAAGATGCCGTTTGCAGTTTGTAACATGATATGGTTGATACAACAGGGAACAATTGATCTCATCGACCTCTGTGTGCATGGCTTTCTGTTTTCTGTCACAGTATGTGTGTGCGTTGTGGAGAGAGATCTCACAAACCAGTGCGCACGTGTTTGTGTGTGTGTGAGTGAGTGTGTGTGTATGCGTGCGTGCGTCTGTGGTGTGTGTGTGTGTGTGTGTGTGTGTGGTGTGTGTGTGTGATTACCAGTTTTGTGTGCGTTTATAGATGAACTGTATCAATAATGTATCACAATAAGCTTACGGAGTCTTTCCACTGATCAGTTATGAACACTTTCCTCAATCTGAATTGCTGATAAGAAGGAACAAAGAAGTTTGAACACCTCCATGACTTGTTAGTAAGACAAGACACATATGGTTTTACAAATGGCTTGTCCATCCTGTTTGCATCATGCGAGGAAAAAAGACGCAAGAATGATATGACAGCAATCTATTCCTGTGTCAGGTATTTCAAGATACAGTGATGGAGATGCGATAACATTTTGAAAAAGCCAATAACGTTTTATTTTACATCACTGGTGACAGTCATATGACGTGCTGCGAGTGTGCGTCAGCTTCCGTCCAGTGCAGTCCTACGACATATCGCTTGATCATAAACACCACTGAAAGTTAAACTTCTTGTGGTTCCTTTGATTTTTGTGTTTTCGTCACCTTTTAACTTATTGATAAAATGTTTGTAGATTCTTCTTAGAATTGTTTTGATTTCTTTCTTTTTTCTTTCTTTCTTTTTTATTTACTTGTTTGTTTGTTTATTTATTTATTTAATTTTGTTATTTGTGTTATTAGTCATTAAACATGGAGAAATTTATGACTAATATTAGTGATAATTGCTACAAATGCTCTCTTTCTCTCTGTCTGTCTCTCTGTCTCTCTTTGTGTCTCTGTCTGTCTGTCTGTCTGTCTGTCTGTCTCAGCACATAGGTTAATAAGGATAGAGAATGTAATGAGTTATTCACTTATTCCTTGAGGAAAAGTTGTGAAAGAAAACACAAAATGTGTGCACAGACGTGCATACGTCTGTGTACATGGGCGCGTGCTTGCGCTCGTGCATTTAGTCATCAAGCCTTGTTCTGCATTTTTATCTGAACAAATCAAATTTTGTGGGTGCATAAAAGAGGTAGGAGGAGGAGGAAAAAGAAGAAGAAGGAAACGACAGACACATTTTAGACAGGAAAAAAGGAAGGGAGACCACTTTAGACAGAAAAAGGAAGGGAGATCACTTTGGACAGAAAAAATGAAGGGAGATAAAGGCAGAGCGCGTGGTGCCTGAAAGAGTTAAGAATGAAGGAAAGAATTTCTAGCGAGAAAAAAAGAAAAGACAAGAAAGAAAGAACAGAAGGAAGAAAATAAAGGTAAGGTACGAAAATACCTTTCACACCTACAAACAAGAAGGTAAGTCAACCAGGAATTAACGTGACCGATTTTATTTGTGCTGGAAGCCGTGCAGCGTGACTTACTCAGTGTACGAGAACAGTATTGATAGGACGAGTCAGCCAGCCACTTCAGTCAATCCTGTTGCGCCCAGGTTCTTAATATATCACTGACCTTGGGATCAGAGATTATTGTAGTATTAACTCGTGATTCTCACAGTCTAACAGCTGCCACCGTCTTAACCCTTTGATTCCATCAGCGTCCTCCATTGTAACCCTTTGAATTCCTCAACCTGTTTATTAGCTTTCACCATCGTAATCCTTGAAATTTATTAGCTCAGCCTATCCGCCAATTTCGATCATCGTTAACCTTTGACTTTTTGGACAAATCTGTCAGTTTCCACCACCGCAACTGTTTGACTTTCTCGGTCAGCCTATCAGCTTCTGTCATCTTTACGCTTTGACTTCTTGAACGAGTCTATCAACGTCCACTCTTTGACTTCTTGAACCAGTCTATCGGCTTCCACGATCTTAACCCTTTGACTTCTTGAGCTTTCATCATCATAACCCTTTCACTTCCTCAGCCTGTCCTTCCATTTGTTACCATTGTAACCCATTGACTTCCTCTACCGAATCTATCAGCTTCCACTAACGTAACTCCGACTTTTTGAAGCATTCTACCAGCTGCCACCATCGTAACCTTGTGACTTTCTGAAAAAAGCTGTCAGCTCCCATTAGCGTAATCTTTTGACTTCCTCAGCCTGTCCAGTAACTTCCACTATCATAACCCTTTGACTCCCTCAGCCTGTCTACCAGCTTCGTGCAGGACGCCCTCAGCCTGTCTACCAGCTTCGTGCAGGATTCCCTCAGCCTGTCTACCAGCTTCCTACAGGACTCCCTCAGCCTGTCCACCAGCTTCGTGCAGGACGCCCTCAGCCTGTCTACCAGCTTCCTACAGGACTCCTTCAGTCTGTCCACCAGCTTTGTACAGGACTCCCTCAGCCTGTCTCCAGCTTTCTGCAGGACTCCCTCAGCCTGTCTCCAGCTTTCTGCAGGACTCCCTCAGCCGTCTCCAGCTTTCTGCAGGACTCCCTCAGCCGGTCTCCAGCTTTCTGCAGGACTCCCTCAGCCGGTCTCCAGCTTTCTGCAGGACTCCCTCAGCCTGTCTCCAGCTTTCTGCAGGACTCCCTCAGCCTGTCTCCAGCTTTCTGCAGGACTCCCTCAGCCTGTCCGCCAGCTTTCTACAGGACTCCCTCAGCCTGTCCACCAGCTTTCTACTGGACTCCCTCAGCCTGTCTTCAGCTTTCTACGGGACTCCCTCAGCCTGTCCGCCAGCATCCTGCAGGACTCCTCAGCCTTGTCCACCAGCTTTCTACAGGACTCCCCCAGCCTGTCCACCAGCTTCCCGCAGAATCCCCTTAGCCTGTCCTACAGTATGCTATAAGACCCCCTCAACCTGTCCACCAGCTTCCTGCAGAAATTTCTCTTCCTGTCTTAGGGAGGAAGGTGGTGGACTGTGTCTTAGGGAATCAAAGGGTGAACAGCGATTGTCTATTTTCATCTTTTGTGTACTTTATGTGCTCGAACTGTGGTGCATGTACTACCCTCGGTGACTCGGTAGTATGGTACGGTAGATTGCTTCTATTGTCGTTTACCTGTGAAAGTTGCTTTTAGGCTGGGTTACGCTTGGCTGACTTTCTTCCTGGGAGGTGGGTTAAAAGGGCACAGCTGTAGGCTTATTTTGTGGGAGACTGGTGTGCTTGTGATTTAGGGTTTTATGATTTTGTTAGTTGTTGCGGTCGTTGTTGATGCTGATTTTACATGTATATATGACGCTGTTTGATGTATTCTAAGGGTTTGTGTAGGTAAAAATCGATCTTCTTGTTATCCTGGTAATATGTATTGTCACAATGTACACGCACGCAAGCGTGTACACACACAGTTCCGACTTGATACTTAATTCGTCAAAATCGGGAATGTTTGGTGAAAACAATTAGAATGAATAAAAGATTAAGATCAGAAGACATTAATATGTACTAAGTCAGCGGTGTATGGTTATCTAATATACATCATTGATTCGTTAATTTTCAGTGAAGTTACAAAAGAGACAGATAGGGAGAGCGGGTAGAGAGAAGGAATGAGTGAGACAAATCAGAGATTAATTTTATTTTCTCTCATTGAGAAGTTTAAGTTTTATTTGTAGCGTTTCGTTTTCTGGTTTTTGTTTGTTGTTGTTTTTGTTGGTGATGGTGGTGGTGGTGTTTTCCATAGCCGTGTATGCTCCTTGTTTTGGGCAGACCCTGTGTTTCGACACAGTCTGTAGACATTGTTTTCAATGGGTATGCATGTTGCGTGTTTTCATGTTTCCATAAACCACTGGACACTATCATGGCGTACAGGATCTTTTACGTGCATATTTGATGTTCTGCATGCATATCCTCACGAAGGGGGTTTAGGCACTAGTAGGTCAGCACACGTGTTAACATGGGAGGTGGAAAAAAATCTCCACCTTTACCCAACAGGCAGGAGGTCCCCAGGTGAGATGGAACCTATATCTTCCAATTTGAAGTCCGTTGTACGATTGTTGCGAATTCAAATATGATCATCATGATCATCATGCCTACACGTTAAAACGAAAAAGAATAAAACCAGAAATGTAAAAATGTATAAGTAAATGAGTAAATAAGATTGCAATAATAACATGACTTAGTAATTTAAATGAAGCGTAACAATTTGTGACATTAAAACAATTTACATCAGCGTAGTTTGATGTGTAACAGTTTGTTACATGGAAACAATTGACATCAACATAATTCTTTGTAATTATCGCTCTAGTAAAGCACGCAGTCATCACTCTAAAATGGTACAGTGCATAATTTTAGAAAAGATCCTGTCCTTTAGAAAAGCGCCTGTCTTGTCTGATTGTATTAGATATGCGTTCTGATTCTATTTTGGTGTTTTCTGGTTCCTGTTTGCTTGAACGTGGGAGGCCGCACTTGTTTGGGATCATAATATACTTGAGCATCGCATCACACACGAAGCAGTATATCCTGTATATCTACCGGTACAACATGTGTCGCATGCCCATTATAAAACACGTAGTCTGTGCGCAGTTATAGAAACAAAATTAATTGATATAATTAAGTTTGCATGACACGTGAAGCAGTGTATTCCGTACATATGCCGGTGCAATACGTGCCATGTGTCCATTATGATACGTAGGCTGTGCACTAGTGTGTAATCATAAGATTAATTATTGTGTACACTTTACATACAATTCATCATGATTTTTTTTTTCAAGTTGATGGGGAAAAAGTGGGTGGGTGCGGTGAGCAGTTCAGCCTATACTAAAATGGACAAAGGTCACACTAGTCTGAAAAAATCACCGACACCTGTTGCCACCACCTATTAAATAGACAGTTGAATACGGATCTCCCCCTCCCCTCCCTTCCCCTTTCTATTCCAGACCCCCAAAGATGCATTGAGCTCTTGCAGAAATAGTCGAATGAATACACTCATACATACATACATACATACATACATACATACATACATACATACATACATACATACATACATACATACATACCATACATACAGGCATACGTACAGACATACATACAACACAACAGCGACTCAATTTGTATGTGGCAGATGTGACAGAGATTGCCACTCAAGAATCGGCCTGCACAGCCACAGCAGAAAGTGCACATCATGACCACAATGTCTCCTGGTGCAGACTATCATCTCCTGAGATGTAAAGAGGCCGACGACGACGATATATATATGTGTGTGTGTGTGTGTGTGTGTGTGTGTGTGTGTGTGTGTGTGTGTGTGTGTGTGTGTTGTGTGTATGTGTGTGTGTTGTGGTAATTTCTGGGCTAGATTTGTCCTGTGCTCATTCGCTTTCTCTATTTCTCGCTCTTGCTCCCTCTCATATCATTATCATCATTATCATTATTTAGCAAATTTGAATCACGGTATCAGTTTGATTGGAAACTGCAAGTGCATAATTAAGATAAGGATAATTATGATTAGCATCACGGAAATAGAGAGAGAGGGAGAGAGATCTTTTCAGTATTCCAGTCCGAATATGAGCGTATTAGAGAGAGGGGAGAGAGAGAGAGAGAGTTTTAGCATTTTCAATCCGAGTATAAGCATATTAGAGAGAGAGTGAGAGAGAGAGGGATGGGGAGAGAGATTGGGAGTGGGAGAGATTTTCAGCATTTCCAGTCCAAGTATGAGCGTATTAGAGAGAGAGAGAGAGAGAGAGAGAGAAATGAGTTTCAGCATTTCCAGTCCGAGTATGAGCGTATTAGAGAGACAGAAAGAGAGAGAGAGAGAGATGTGTGTGTGTGTGTGTGTGTGTATGTGTGTGTGTGTGTGTGTGTGTGTGTGTGTGTGTGTGTGTGTGTGTGTGTGTGTGTGTGTGTGTGTGTGTGTGTGTGAACATTTCCAGTCTGAATACGAGCGTATATGAAAAACGGTTATGGCATGGCTCTAAAGTGAGCGTTCTGTAAGGACTTCTTGATCTATAACTTTGAATCCAATTGGTTTGTTTTCGAAGCTGTAGACTTTTGTTTCTTTTTTGTAATCCGATGGAATGTTTTCAACGGTACAATTTTGTAATTTTGAAAGCCGATTGGTTTATTTTTAAAGCCACGAACTTTTTCAGGCTGACTGGTTTTCAAAGTTAAAGACTTTCTGAGTTTGAGACCTCTTGGTTATTTTCAAAGCTATATGTTTCATCATAAGTTTGAAGCTGATTATTTATTTTCAATGCTGCGTATTGTTTTTGAAGCCGATTGGTCTGTTTCTAAACTAAAAACCTAACTTTTAAGTTGGACGGATTGTTTTCAGTGCTACAGATTTTGTGATCGTGCCGTTGATTGGGTTATTTCAAGAGCCTGTGGACTTTTAAATCTGATTTGCCTGTTTTTAAAGAACTATGCAGCCTTTTAAAGCTTGAGGCCGGCCGATTGGTTATTTTTAAAAGCTACAGTTGCATTAAAAAAAAAACTCTAGTGGTTCCTGGACTGAGACTTTGCTAGTCTTTTATGTTCTGTACCTTCTTTCCTTGCCCCCTCAGGTTTCCGTATTTTCTTTTAAAAGTCCTGGGTTTTTGTTGGTTGGAGATTAGTTGATTTGATTCGGTTTGTTTACGAACTGAAGTTAAATTAACTCAGAGAGTGTTTAAAAAACGCTGGGAAGGATCTTTGCTGGCGTTGTATAACCTTCTTCCACAGCCTCCCCTAGTCTGTTTCGCACAGTTTGAAGACTTCGCTTTCAGCTAAAAGCAATGTGGTGGTAGTGGGGTCGGTAGAAGGAAAAGATATGAGTGCTCGGTTTGCGTTTTGTTTTCGTTTTATGTCGCTTCAGCCGTTCTGTCGGAAAAGCCAGACTAGAATCTAAAGTCTGTTCAAGAGATTCATCGCACTCGGTCAGTACGTACTCCATTGAAATCTACGAATAGTTACCAAGCAGACTCCTTGAACTTACGCCAAACGTTATGCGCTGGCAAGGTCTAGAACGATGAAACAATAACACCAACAGAGTATTGGAACAGCAAGCTGGGCAGCATTCAAGACAACTTGTATGTTGCGGGATGGGATTGATCTCGAAACATAAGATTTTGAGAAGAGCCAGCAGCCAGCGTGAAAAATTAAATGGCCTGCGTCGTAGTCGACCTACGGTCTCTTCGTTATTGGCATAGAGCTCTTACCGACCGGGCTATGTGGTCAGCTGTGAAATAAACGACTACAGAAAGAATTAATTGACTAAATAAACAGACCTGTGGCCTGCCTTATGATCGAACCACGACCCCTGTGTTATGGGTATGGAGCTCTAACGAACTAAGCTTGCGGGGCCACCACATTTAACCCTTTCACACTCACACCCTATGGGCCAGCTGCAAAATCTTAACTCTAACTTCCTCAAACTCTTTCATTCCCTCACCCTGTCCACCAGCTTCCTGCATGGGGTGAGAGAGTGAAAGAGTAAAGTTTTTGGTTTGTTGTAATGGCTGACGATACGTGATGCTGGTGGATAGGGTGAGGGAGTCAAAGGGTTAAAAGTGGAGGTGTCAGGCAGGGATCGTATCCGGGACCTATCACATGTGAATCGAAGCAGGCTGAAAACATTGAACAAGTGATTGTTCTTAGAGATCAGACACGAAAGGCGGTGATGGTGGTTGTAGGGTGGACGATGTATTGGATTGGAGTGTCTGTGAATACACGAGTCAGGCGTTTACTGAATTTACCGCTTCGCTGTTGCTGTTGTTGTTGTGTTTGTTTTTCTAACCTTAAGTTGAATGCAAGCTGTACTCCATCTATGTGTCTGTATGTGTATATATGTGAGTGTGTGTGTATATGTGTATTTGTCCTGTTTCATTTCATTTCATTTATTTCCTTTCGTTTTCATTTCTACAATTTTTTTCAGATTTTTACAAATAAGCTATCTGCACAGAATGCTATCCATTATGCAGTAAACTTCCACCCCGCGCCGATTCCCGCAAACACACACACATATATGCTTGTACTCGCGCGTGCGCACACTCAAGTGTGTACCGGTTCCCCGAAAAGCTTCTCTCTCTCTCTCTCTCTCTCTCTCTCTCTCTCTCTCTCTCTCTCTCTCTCTCTCTCTCTTTCTCTCTCGTTCCGTCCTTCTCTCTTCCTTTATTCTGTACGAAACATTTTCTTTACGACTTGGCAAAAATTTAGTTATTGTTCGGAGAGCGTCGAGGAATTTGTGCTCCAGGTCCTACCCTGCACCCTCGTGGTGTTTCTTGTTAACTTAGATGATATCTCAAATGTTTAATAACGAGAAGACAAAATTTAAGGCAGCGATAGTCTAGATAGAGACCTGATGATATGCGCGTTGTTCAGAAAGTCGCATCCAAAGAAGACGGCGTACATTTTGTTCTTGATTGTCAAGCATATACTTATATTGGAGAGAAAAAGGTTTGTAGAACCAGAGTAATATAGACAAGAAAAACCTTGCCTGTTTAAACTGAGAGAGAAGAGTTAATCTGTGTATATTTATAGACTATGTCATTAACAGAGACATTGTGCGCAGTTAACACTGGTTTATGTTTAAGATTGTAATCTAAAATTCAGGGAAATGACTGCTTCATTCATAATACTGGTCATGTATTTGTTAAGCGCTAAATGCCAAAATGTTTGTTATATGGTGTATTGCATGTAATAATTCAGAAGATATCGTAATGACTCAATATATTGTTGTTCGCATACCCCTTCATGAGCTTTTCGTTGCTCATAATGAATGTAATCTCCTGATTCCAGGCATTCAAGTTGCACGGTCGGACACATTGCCTCGGTCGCTGGTTAATGAAAATGTTTCTCTCTCTCTCTCTCTCTCTCTCTCTCTCTCTCTCTCCTCTCTCTCTCTCTCTCTCTCTCTCTCAAATAATTGCCTTACCAAAGAGGAGAGATAATAATACACAATTACACAATTACAGGCCAATATCACTGTTATCTGTGGTCTCTAAAGCACTTGAAAGATATGTTATCAAACACATGATGAACGTCTATTATTCCACCCACTTCAATCAAGGTTCCGTCAGCAGTATTCATGCAGCACTGCTCTTTCAAACTAGACAAACTGGCATAAGCTGGTGTTTATCAGCCATAAATAAAATCAACACTATCAGGAATCCTCTTCTTAGACTTTGAGAAAGTGTTTGATCTCATTGACCATAACACCTTTCTTTCAAAACTTCATATCTACTTATATAAACCCCATATCCTTCCTTTCTTTCCTCACATCATTCTTTCCTCTAATTATATCTTAAAGAAAGGATATAGATAGTATTTGCACATGGTAGATTCTCTTCTGAAGGAAACGGGTAGCGTTTGGTGTATCTCAGGGTTCAACTCTAGCCCCTGTCTTATTTTGTATGTACATCAGTGGCCTGCCGTTACACATAGCATCAAATTCTTGAAAATGCCATATGCTTGCTGACAGTATATCTGGGAAGCAGATTTCTGCAATTCAAATAGCATAACAACTATGTACAAACGAAGTATCATAATGGTGTACAAACCGTGTGCAGGTCAGCCTGCGTAAACAAAACCAATGGTAATAACAACTTTCCAAAAACTACTATCTCTTAAAACTACATTTAGAGTTCACTTTAGTTGGTGTGAATATAGAAAATGTTTCTGAACACCGCATACATTGACAAAAAATGGATTAGATGGGAAATCCACATTTATCATCTTAGTAAAACTCTAAGAATTTATTTCTTTTTATGAGGCTCTTGTGTATTGTCAACACTGGAGCGAAAATAAACAAACACAAAAAAAAAAAAAATGTTTTACACTACTCATATTAAATCCCATATAGACCATGCAGCACCAGGTAGACCCAGGGAGAGAATGCTGGACAGACTTGCAGAGTGGCTGGGGATGAAGAGGGTGGGGGAGATGCTGGGGGCAACGAGAGATAGAGATGGTTGGAAGTCCATGGTCGCCAACGCCATGCGGCAGGGCACCTGATGATGATGATAGGCCATGCATCAACAGTATAGAATGGTTGCAGTGAAGCTCTATTAAAATAATATCACTGCGCAGAAGATCAGAAAAACTAATAAGTGACAGCTCCCTAACCACGATCAAGAATTTCAAAAAGCAGAAATACGATCACTCAAAAACCAACGTAAGTACAACAAAAGTGCACAGATGTACAAAATCGTACTCAATTACCCAACCAAAATATTAAACCCTTTCAAACATACTACACAAATTCAAGAAATAACCTTTATTTCCTGGACCAGGGCAAAGACATCAGATTTTTATTTATAATGTCTTTGGACCAAGGTTAGACATATTTAAAGCAAACATCTGTCTTGATTCGTATGTGCTAAGTACATGCATGACAAACATCAAGTCATGCACATCACCAAACAGCTTTAAACGAAACCTTCACAAACATCTGCTTGAAATAATATGAACAGTTAGTTTAATTGAAAGTTTTTCTAAGTGTACACACACTGCGCTAATAAAATTTTTAATCAGCCTCATTACTAAATTTCTTTGACATGGTATGTGTTACGGTGCACCTATTTTCATCATAGCGTTAGAATTGACTTGTCATCTCCACAGCCCTTGCTTGTTTTTAATGCGTCCATTACTTTCTTCTTCTCCTATGCTTCTTTGTGTGTTATTGATAGACAGGCAGGCAGGCAGACAGATAGATAACACTTGTTATGGGTTGATGTATATTTGCTTTATGTGTATCTACCTTTAGTTCTTATGCTTTCGTAATGTACTTGACCGATTGACATATTATTATGGAAATCGATAATTTTATTATAATTCATTTTTACAACTTTTTTTTACTTTGCATGTGTCATGGTCCGTCTGTTTTCATCAAATTTAGTAGACATGTCTCCAACCTCCGTTGTTTTTAAAGCTTCCTTTACTTCTATTATGTTTGTTTTTTAATACTTCCTTTACTTCCATTATGTTTGTTCTTAATGCTTCCTTTACTTCCATTATGTTTGTTCTTAATGCTTCCTTTACTTCCATTATGTTTGTTCTTAATGCTTCCTTCCATTATGTTTGTTTTTAATACTTCCTTTACTTCCATTATGTTTGTTCTTAATGCTTCCTTTACTTCCATTATGTTTGTTTCTTAATGCTTCCTTCCATTATGTTTGTTCTTAATGCTTCCTTTACTCCCATTATGTTTGTTCTTAAATGCTTCTTTGTTTCCATTATGTTTGTTCTTAATGCATCTTTTACTTCCATTATGTTTGTTCTTAATGCATCTTTTACTTCCATTATGTTTGTTCTTAATGCTTCTAAGTTCTTTGTTTCCATTATGTTTGTTCTTAATGCATCTTTTACTTCCATTATGTTTGTTCTTAATGCATCTTTTACTTCCATTATGTTTGTTCTTAATGCTTCTAAGTTCTTTGTTTCCATTATGTTTGTTCTTAATGCATCTTTTACTTCCATTATGTTTGTTCTTAATGCATCTTTTACTTCCATTATGTTTGTTCTTAATGCTTCTTTCCCTCCATTATGTTTGTTTGTAATGCCTCCTATACTTCCATTACATTTGATTCTGTTTCTGTGTTTCTTTTCTCAAGAATACATATATATTGCTACTACTATTATTATTTTTGTATCATTATTCTTGTTATGGTTAGCGGTTGACATGCATTTGTTTTACCAGTGTCTGCCTTTGTTTCTTTTGTTTTTGGAGCGCTTGACCAATTCATGAATGAAAGTAAATATTTTATTACTATTCATTTTTATAAATTCTTTCACGTTCTTTGTCTTTTTGTGTATCTGTTTTATTATGCATATGTGTGTAGAGTAGGGACTAGCTGCAAGACAGATCCGATGGGACCGAATGTTAATATCCTTGGGTGTAATAGAATGTTTGAAATTAAACATTTTGAACTCTGTCTGTCTGTCTCTCTCTCTCTGTCTCTCTCTCTCTCTCTCTTCTCTCTCTCTCTCTCTCTCTCTCCTCTCTCCTCTCTCCTCCCCACTTCTTGACCTCCACAAATTTGTGGCAGTCAGTATCCTGTTACTCCGGTTCTGCCGGGACAAAGGCACGGTTGAGTTATTCAGACCAGAAATATGTATAGATCTCTGTGGTTAATTCATTTTATAGCTCCATTCAAGCTCAGATTGTTTGCCTCGTGGTGGTCAATATTTGTTCAAGGCTCCAAATCCAGTAGGAGAGTTGTGAGGCTATTCAAGCCAGAGGTAAAAATAGAACTGTGTTTATCCTAGACGCACTTCATGCTACTAAAATGTTTGTCGTCATTCTGGCAAGGCCAGTGTTTATGTTTAACCCTTTCACTCTCATCCTGTCCACCAGCGTAACCTTTTACTTCGTCACTTGTCCACCAGCTTTTAATCCTTTCACTCCTCATTCTATTCATCAGCTAATCCTTTCCCTCCCTCGCCCAGTCCACCAGCTTAACCCTTTCTCTCCCTTTCCCTATCAACCAGCTTAGTCCCTCACCCTATCCATCAGCTTAACTTTTTCACTCCCTCACCGTAAGTCATCAGTTTAACCGTTTAACATTTTCATCTTGTCCACCGGCTTAATCTTTCACTCCCTCACCCTGTGTACGAGTTTAACCATTTCAGTCTTTCACCTTATCCATCAGCTTAAGCTTTTCATTCTCTCACTCTATACGCCGGCTTAATCCTTTCACTCCCTCTCTAAATCCATCTTTCACTCCCTGAACCTATCCACCAGCTTAACCATCACTTCTCACCCTATCAGCTTGACCCTTTCACTCACTCACCCTATGCGCCAGCTTGATTAATTTAAGCACCTAGCACTGCTCACCAGCTCACTACAGGTTTTCCAGTTTTTCTTTATAAAAGAAAAAGTGAATGATATTCCATAATCTGAAGGTCAGGGGAGTGAAATGGTTAAGACCTCAAATGTTTGCAAGGCCAGTATAATAAGGGCGGTACCCATCTCCTCTCTCTTGCTGCTTTATTTTACCTCACCTGGACCATGGGCTTGCAGGGTGGCTGAGGACAGAGAGGGTGGGAGATGTACTTGCAGCGACAGGGGATAGATTCGTGTGGAGGGCCATGATCGTTAACGCCATGCGGCAGGGCACATGATGATGATAATGAGACTACGGGCATGTACCGAGTACCCATTCACAGCCACATTGACTGGAGACCGCACACACACAAACACTTTGGATGTAGTATCAAATCCATGCGAACCTGTGCGTGCAGACAGGAGGGCGAGAACTCAACCTCTTTGCCAGCCAAAGCCTGAAGGTTTAGTCCTCGCGTTTCCCTGTGGGAATGCCGGGGGCTATGCGATGAATTGGACAGAGTGGTCAACGCCAGGGACATCTCCTTAGATTATATCCTCGAATGCATTGATATGTGTTCTTAATTTTCTTTTCCTTTTTTTTTTTTTTTTTTTTTTTTTTTCTCTCTCCCCCTGTTAGAGTAGTCTCGTGTGCGTTGAAATGGTTATAACCCTAATATGGCTCTCTGCAGTCGGCTGGGCTTTAAGCAACAGTAAGTCCTCGCGTTGGTCAATCTATGCCCAAATCGCCTGAAGTCCAAGAGTAAATGTTTTTGCTCAGTACTGGTCAAGCGATCTCTCACGAACCGCTCGTGTGTGTGTACTTCGGTAACCTGTCTGTGCAGGTGATGTGACACTCACTTTGTAAATCATATTAATACTTTTTTTTTTACCTGAACGGTGGCATAGTAAACAATACGGTGTATGTAATTGACTGTTGCACACAGTCGCCAAGATTTTTCGCTCTTGTCTTCAGACCATGGCTAACGAAAACAAAGCGGAGAAGACAGCCACTTTGATCTGCATTTCTACAAAGCATACACAAAAGAAGGCATTTGTTTTCAAATGATGCTGAACTTGTGCAGTTTTGGTGTCATTCCTACAGTGTTCACTGAAACTCTGCCGTGTATGGAACGTGGCTCGTTCTAAAGATTGCGCGCGCACACACACACACACACATATGCGCGCGCGCACACACACAAGCGCGCGCACACACAAACACACACATTCACTCTCTCTCTCTCTCTCTCACACACACACACACACCACACACACACACACACACACACACACACACACACACACACACACACACACACACACACACACCACGCTCAAACAAACAAGCAAGCAAGCAGAGAGCAAAACACGGGCAGTCATGTGTGTTCATATACGAGCTAAAGGTACAACAGGAAGAACGCTCTCCCGTATCGTGTGACGCATGAGGCGTCAAGAGCGCTCCAGCGTGCTCGGTCAGCAGTCTCAGGGGGTCATTCCTGCGTCTATCCACTACATGTGACAGCAGCGTTACAGTATTTTTAGGTGGAATTTAGCGACAGTCTTTTGAACAGATGAGTTTTTAGTGCGGACTTGAAAGTCGGAAAGGAAGGAACATGGCGTAGATTGATGGGGAGTAAATGAGTTCCAGAATGTTGCAGCAGTGTAAATGCCCTGGAGCCGTGTTTCTTTCGGTTGGAAAGTGGCATTTAGAAAGGATCGGACAGAATTGTACATTTCAAAGAGTTTAGAAAGAAAGGCGTCTCACGTATGATTAATTTTTGACAGAGACAGTCTTATCTGTGCTGAATTCTGTGCTCGATTTTGAGCCAATGTAATAATAATAATAATTAATAATTACAATATTTATATAGCGCAAAATCTCGACAAAATCAAATCTAAGCGCTGAAACAGACACACACGCACGCACGCACGCACGTACGCACGCACACACACGCATACACACACACACACACACACACACACACACACACACACACACACACACACACACACACACACACACACACACACACACCACACACGCATGGCTATAAATGGGGAGAAAGAATAAAAGCAGTAAAAGCAAGAATAAAAGCAATGGAAAATTATAAATGTAGACAGTGTTTCAAGAGATCTGAAGACTGATGTCGTTTTGGCATTTTGTAAATTGGTCGGGCAGCTGAATTTTGCTCATGCTAAAGTGGTTGGGGTAGGGATGTAGGTACACCGTAAAGAAAAGCGCTATAGTAAGCCAATCTAGACAGGATTTAAGAAGACGAGAGTGTTTTCCTCGTCTTTTCTGTAAGGAATACTCCGATAAAGCTTATGCTACGGAGTTCAAGAAAGTATGCTAAGCAGATTTTGGCTGTGTGGTGTTTCAGAGTTCAGAAATTAGATAGAAACCAAGATCACCGATACATGGCATGAATATGATTTCATTGGAACCGAGGACTATAGATGGAAGAAGATGGGGATCTTGAGCCTGAGAGCATTTTAAGAACCTGTCAGCTTCTGTTTTGTCATCGTTTTAATTTCGTTTATCGTCAGACATCCAGTGTTTCATGTTAGACACACAAACTTGTAACTTTTTGACAAGAGTCTAGTTGTTTAGTGGATCAGAATGTTTGGGCTGGGTGTCATTGCAAACATTTCTTGATGTATTCAGTGGCTGTTGATGAGCTCAGCCAGAAATGTTGTGTACCTTATAAAAAGGACAGGGCCTGGCACAGAACCCTAGGGACCGCCGAACTCTGAAGGAGGTTTGGAGGACTGTTTGCCATCATTGAGAACAAACTGCTGTTTTATTTGATAAATATGATCAAAACTGATTTAATGCATTGTCATTGTTTATTTGATAAATATGATCAAAACTGATTTAATGCATTGTCACAAATGCCAAAGTTTGTACTAAGACATGAAAGAAAATTTTTCATGATCTTTTGTGTCAAACGCTGCAGAGAGATCTAAAAGAAGAAGACAGATTTGTCTTCATCAAGAGAAGTCAGAATGTTGTTCAAGATTCGGATGATAACAATATATGTGCTATATTAGTTGTAATATCATTATTAGCTTGGTTTGTTTGTTTTTGTTGTTTTTTATATAGTATTTATGGTTCCATTAAATTAGATGGTAACGACATCAAAGGCCATAGATGGATGGATAGATAGATAGACAGACAGACAAACAGACAGACAGACAAGTGGACGGGCGGGCGGACAGACAGATAGACAGATAGGTAGGTAGGTAGACACGTGTGTGTGTGTGTGTGTGTGTGGGGTGTGTGTGTGTGTGTGTGTGTGGTGTGTGCGTGCATACATAAGGGCTTTGAGGCCGTGCAGATAGCGCTGGTTTCGTGGGTTCACCCTCAGGCGGGCTACAACTCAGTACAAGTGCTTTTACGAAGGTTTTTTTTTGTTTTGTTTTGTTTTGTTGTTATTTTTTGGGTTGTTTTTTTTAAATGTGTACAGTGTCGTGGACTGAAGATTTCATGCTTTGAGGTTAAACCCTCCCTGCAACGTAAATAACCCTTTGAATCCAGAGTGCCCCAACTGCAAGAACTTAACCCTTTGATTCCCTCACCCTATCTACCAGCTTCCTGCAGGAAGCTGATGGATAGGGTGAGGGAATCAAAGGGTTAAGTTTTTGCTTTGGTATCATAGCTGACAACGCAGGGTGCTTTTGGACAGGGTGCGGGAGTCAAAGGGTTAATCATTCTGGTAGTGTCAGCGTTTCATAGCTCCCGCTCCCTTTCTATTTCAAGACTTGCCAGCGCGTAGGTTTTGTCTTGTATCAAAGAGTTTGCCAGATAATAGTTGGCAGGTTTGAGCATAGACGCATGTGGAATTGTCTGCCTGTGATGAATACCTTTTGATCAAAGTCCAAAACCTCTCTCTCTCTCTCCATCCCCACTCCCCTTTCTTCTTCCTCCTCTCCACCCTACGTCTTTCATGTGCAGGATCGAAATAGAATAGCAAGCCTATCGAATAGTAAGGAACCGGACCTTTAACGAAGCCAGTGCCTGTGTAAAGGAAGATAAGGTCTGGTATGATAAGGTCACTGGAACTGTCCTTGGTCGTGTTGGTACACAGGTGTAACGTATGGACCAGGCAAACAACTTGTGGTCTTCTGTTTTAAGCCGCTCCTCCCCCCTCCACCCCTTCCCCCTCCCCACCTCAAGCGATGTACTTAGTCTGCCAAATCTGAATTTGTGTTAGTTAGGGCGCGTGTACTGTAATCATGGAGTTTAATTCTTTGTGAACTTTTTCGTTCTGTTCATTTTATCATTCAACTCTGAACTTGTAGTTCTTTACAACCATGAATCATCTCCTTGGCACACGAAAAGATTTACCTCTCCCAACAAAACATACAAATGAAGAACTCCCATCTGTATTCTCCAAGTATTTCACCACCAAAATACAAACTCTTCGTGACAGGCTTGACAGGACACCCTGTCAACCATGCCCACCTGACCCTTCCTTCTCTGGCACACCTCTTACTACTTTTACCCCAGTCTCACAAGAAGAAATTTTCAACACAATCAGATCCATGTCGTTCAAAACCTGCAAACTGGATCCTCTTCCAGGTTCTTTCTACTCCGACTGTCTCCCTACTCTCCTTCCATTCATCACTGACATCATCAACACTTCTCTTCAAACTGGAACTGTCCCAGATTCTTTCAAGTCTGCTATTGTTCACCCTCTCCTCAAGAAACACAATTTAAACCCAAATGAACTGAAAAATTACCGGCCTATCTCTAATCTCTCTTGTCAAAACTCCTTGAAAAAGTCGTCCTCAACCAGCTGAACTCTCACCTGTCTGCCAACAATCTCCTCAATCCTTTCCAGTCAGCCTACCGCCAGTGCCATAGCACTGAAACTGCCCTACTACACATTCTCAACAATCTCCTCCTTGCAACTGATACTGGCAAAGTCTCTCTCCTCACACTCCTTGATCTGTCTGCAGCCTTCGATACCATTGACCATGGTATTCTCCTTTCTAGACTTCATCATACTTTTGGCATCTCTGACATTGCTCTCTCCTTTTTCACTTCGTATTTATCAAACAGAAAACAAACTGTATTCTCATACCTGACCTGTGGTGTTCCACAAGGATCTGTCCTTGGCCCTGTTCTTTTCACTCTTTACACCTCCCCCCTGTCCACCATCATCAACTCCCACTCTATAAAACACCACTTCTATGCTGATGACACCCAACTTCAAGACAGTGACTCACCTGATAATATACAGCGCTTCTTGACTCGCACCACTGAGTGTTACTCGGACATTAAGAACTGGATGACGTTCAACAAACTTCAGCTTAACGACGACAAGACAGAAGCTATCCTCATTGGCACCCGTCAGAAACTTTCTCAGCTGCCTCCTCTTTCTCTCCCATTATGTAACACATCAGTCCCAATTTCTGATTCAGCTAAAAACCTTGGTGTCTGCATTGACTCTACCCTCTCCATGAACAACTTTGTTTCTCAAACTGCCAGATCTTGCTACTATCATCTCCATCGTATAAGGCTGATCAGGAAGTATCTCTGTCGAAACAACTGCAAAACTCGTTCTCCTTCATAATGTCTCGCATTGACTATTGCAATTCACTCCTGTCTGGTCTTCCTGCCTCCACCATTCACATCCTACAGCGCATTCAAAACAATGCTGCACGCCTTGTACTCAAAAAGAAAAAAGCTGACCACATATCTCCTCTCCTGGCACAACTTCACTGGCTCCCTGTATCAAAGCGCATACAGTACAAACTAGACACCATGTGCTACAAAAGCCTCAATAACGCAGCCCCCGATTACCTGTCAAGCCTACTTGAGATCTATGTTCCCTCACGTACCCTGCGCTCTGCCTCCGATCCTCTGACTTTTCGCTTTCCACGCACTAAGCTCAATACCTATGGTCCACGAGCCTTCTCTGTTTCTGGTCCACTCTCCTGGAACAAACTTCCTCTCTCAGTCCGTCAGCAACCTACTTTTGTCTCCTTCAAGTCCGCTCTCAAAACTCACCTTTTCTCCTCCGCATAAAATCCTAACCTCACTCAACCCCCCCCCCCCCCCCCCTCTGCAGCCTGTCTCCGCTCGGAGGGGAATCACATGGTCATAATATATAATTGTATATGCTATGCTCTCTATACTTTTCCATTGCTTTTATTCTTGCTTTTATTGCTTTTATTCTTTCTCCCCATTTATAGCCATGCGTGTGTGTGTGTGAGTGTTGTGCCTGCGTGTGTGTGCCTGCGTGCGTGCGTGCGTGCGTGTGTGTCTGCTTCAGCGCTTAGATTTATGATTTATCAAGATTTTGCGCTATATAAATATTGTAATTGTAATTGTTATATACAGTTTTGGCGCTTCGTTCATTCTAAAGCCCTCGTGGGGATGACGGGAGCTCTTTCAGTATAAATAGTATCCCTACTTTCTGGAAGTTTTGTGCTGGAAATGTCTTTTGTGACTTTATTCCTGCCCGCTCCTTTGCTTTCTGTCATATCTTTCTAAAAATTTTCTGCCTTGCTGGTCCATTGACCTGTACGTACATGTATACCCGATTTTTTGGTTTTAAGGAAATGCTATGTGCATAAGCAGTTTTAGGTAATTTAGGCCACTTTTAATGTTCTTTTGTTATGTTTGCATTTGTATTAAGGTTTCTTTTTTGAATCCCCACTTTCCATCCCCCGGTGATGAATTGGTATTAGTTCTTAATTTTCTTTTCCAGTTTTTTTTCCAGGATCAGTGAGGTGTTTTATGTTCTCAGATGGTTAGAGCCCTGATATGGCTTGCGCTGTCGGTTGGGCTTTAAACAGTAATAATAGTAATACAAAGTAATGATAGTAACGATTTTATTTTAAACATTTTCGTTTTGTTTAGTTTTGTTCCTTTTATTTGTTTGTTTATTTCATTTGGGTTTTTTTCCCAAGTGTAGAGTCGTGTGGGGCACGCGTCTGTCCAAGGCATTTTGTTCATTCTAAACAATATTAATTATGCAACACGACAAATCTTTTAGTTACCGTGGGATCTTTTATCTGCACATGGAAAGGATCCCCACGCCAAGAAAAAATATTTTCCTTAACGAATTTTTATAGAAAAATCCACATTCACGGGTTAAACAAAAACACACCCATCCGGCGTAAGGGAAAGAGGAGATCAGCTCTAGTTCCACAAGGTCAGTTTTACGCAGAAAACTGCAGTTGTAAACCCCCTCCTGCCAAACCCACAGGGGGAGGGGAGAGGGGGGGGGAAAGAATGTGAATCTAATCCAATCCAATCCCATTATCGAATATCAGCAGGTAGAGCACATAAAAATGATTATGTTATTGTGGCTTTTTCCCCAGTCCTCCAGAGTATGTCATTTTATTTATGCTGAACCTTTTTGGCTGATTATTCAATGCGCCAAAGTCTAAACCTTTATAAGACGTGTATGGCGTACTTACTTGCTGCCATTATGCCATTGTCATGTAGGGCAGTAACGAAGGTTTTCCACTACTGTCTGTTCTGGGAAAGCATCTAAGTAGTACACTAGGTGTGTTTCAGGGTTTTGAGGTCTTCTTCTGTTGTCTGTGGCCAAGTGAGTTTTTTTGTTTTGTTTGTTGTGTGTGTGTGTGTGTGTGTGTGTGTGTGTGTGTGTGTGTGTGTGTGTGTGTGTGTGTGTGTGTGTGTGTGTGTTCCTCTCTACTTACGTCTTCCCTCTGATGTTCATTGAAGAGTAGTCCCAGTGGTGTTACCCTGCTTACTTCGGATAATGTGCCCAGTCCATTTCTATCGTATTTTCGTGAGGATAGTGCCCATACTCTCTTGACACATTGGGCAAGTAGTTTAATGGTTGTAGATGATGTTGAAACCCCTTGTGTGGATGGATTAAAGCGTAGTGAGATCGCTTACTGTCATCCTTCATCATTTTGAATCGCAGAGTAGGTTGGATAGTACACAGCAACAGAAGGACATGGCTAGTTTGATTCACTATCCCCAAGTGTGATCTTGTGAAGGGCATGTTTATTATGATAATACGGCATCTTCTAAAATCTTCCCTATGGTTCAGGTCTGTATACATGTATGCACGACATTTGTATACGCGGCGCTTTAGTCAGTTTTCCCTGGTCTGGATTTGTGTACTTGTTCTCTTATAGCCCATTATGCCATGGTCATGAGGGCAGCAAGAAGATTCGCTGCTATTATCTGTTCTGTAGTTTATATAGAATTTATGTTGTATCGCTATGTTTCGCTCGTTGTCTTCATATACAGATCATTCGACCCTTATATGGCATTTTATTAAATTTTATTAAATCTGAGCTCGGATAGGGAATATATATTACTGTGATACTGATCTTTTGTTCAGCCTGCACAAATCTGTACATTTACTTGCTTTAGGGCATAAAGAAATTTTAGAGTGTGGAGAGCCGTCTTAGCATAACTACAATTTGAAAGTGTTTGTGTGTACATGTATAGATGTGTCGTACCCCAGAGTCTAAAACATATGATGTTAGCATGTTAGCCAATCTCCCCAAATCTCTGCTTATGTATGGCACGAGGCGTCGTATTCCACAACCCAGAGTTTTGATATTATAACAGTAATGGCTGTGTGCCCAGTCTCCTGTAGTTGTACTCCTGCAGGCCACACATATGACGTCATGTTGCGTTACATACCTCTGATTTTCAGTATTATTTTACATGCTTTATCTGTTTGCATAATCTCCCCAAATCTCTACTTGTATGGGCCGAACATTTGGCGCTATGTAGCATTACATAGCCCTGATTTTCAGTACTATTATTGTAAGAATTAATACATAACAGCAGTCTTTTTTACATTGTATCCCTAAATCTCTACTTGTACGGACCGCTCACACGGCGTTATGTTACATTACACACCCTTGGTTTTCAGTATCATTATTATAAAATTATGTAGAAAACAGTCTTTAATCTTCCCAAATCTGTACTTGTGTAGGCGACTTATATGATATTCAGTATTATTATGATATATATAGACATTGTTTCTTTATATACATGCCTCCTTATATGATATTCAGTATTATTATGATATACATAGACATTGTTTCTTTATATACATGCCTCCTCAAATCTCTGCTTGTGGAGGGCACACATATACGGGTAGATTTCATACCCCAAAATCTGTGTTTCTGTAGATGAGAGGCGAAAGGAGGTGGGGTGGGGGTGCTTAATGACGAAGTCCTGCTGGTTGAATTAGTGGAAGCCATACACGTACGTGTACCAAATGATAAGGTCTGGTAGCTACCTTGTTTCTTTTTACTTCTTTCCAAGACTGCTAAGCCAGCATGGTTCATGAGTAGATAAGATCGGACAACATTCTCTGATCAGCAAATATTAGAGGTCAGTGTACAGACAACTTGGGTCACTTATACTTGAGAGTAAGATTAATTTCTGAACATTTTTCGTAGTGGCGAGCAGTGTTGTGTTTTCTCTTTCTCGGATGTATGTGTGGTCGTTGTTTAGCCCACACTGTGCAGGTGTTACATTGCTGCTCAGTCTGCATACTCCGTCGTCGTTGGGTATGCATACTGTGTTTTTGTGTTTCCGAAAGCCACCGCACACTGACTTGCAGGTTTGCGCATGTGATCGTCTGGGAGAACAGACAAATTTTGACCTTATAACGACTGGGCGATATTCATGCCGTATCGAACTCGGACCATCTGATTGGAAGCTGGACGTCCTTACCATCTAGCTGTTGTGTCTGTCGTTAATTATCATTGTTATTATTAGGAACCAAAAACATAGAGCAGAGTCAGAATGTGTGTTTAATATAACAAAATACGCATTCTGATTCTGTTGTGTGTTTTTCTGGTTCCTGTTTGCTTGCAAGCTTACAATTGCTTTGGTTTCAAGTTCATTGTTATGATTATCATTATTGCTGTGTGACTGTAATTATTAATAACAGTCGCTATTATTTGGTAATAATAGATCATTCATGCAGTGGAGACTGTCGTGTAGAGTGTCGGTTAGGAAAGTCTACCAAATACTAAAGTAGGGAAATTATGTTTGATTGTAGCAATTATCTGAACAGTGAATAATGATCTCGATAATTAATATCAGTTGTAGTGAAACAGTTCCGAGAGAGAAATAAGAAATCACCTGAAAAGTTGAGGCTGTGGATAGTTAGCATCATGACTGAATCGTTGAGAACCGTCATAAACTATGACATGCTTGCTGGAATCCAGGCACAGGCACTTCCCTGAACAGAAACTAAGTTATAATCTTATGTATGGTGGATCGTCAGGTGACCATTACATGATCAGATGGCAACCGTGAATGACCACGAAACCTTCTAAGCTATCTAGGCAGGAAAAAAAAAGCTCTGGGTGCAGTGGGCAGCTAGCTTTTGCTGCAGTAATTTCTCTCTCTCTCTCTCTCTCTCTCTCTCTCTCTCTCTCTCTCTCTCTCTCTCTCTCTCTCTCTCTCTCTCTCTCTCTCTCTCTCTCTTTTCTCTCTCTCTGTGTACGTGCGAGCAAAGAACCTCGGAAATAGCATGTATGTGTGTTCGCGTGTGATGTTCAAATGTGTGGTTCCGCCTCAGCCTCGGTCTATTTCTCTCTCCGCTTTCTCTCTCCGTCTTCCTCATGGTTGTGTGTGCGCATAGTGGCGGTGGCTGTGATGGTTATGGTGGTGGTGGTGGTGGCGTGAAAGAAGGTTGTGGAATAGCTGACAGCTCATGTATTATCTGTCTTACGGCGGCCTTCCTACTCATAGAGTCAGGCTGGTGAATTATGCATGAAGCGCCATGCCAAATACCGAGCGAAGAGTTTCAACACTCGCCCCGACTGCTCCCTCCAGGGCTCTGCTGCAGTTTGAGAGTGGAAAAAAGCGTTTGGAATTTGCCGGCTTTCTTTCTGCCATCCTTCCCTCGCCCCTCCTTCCCTTCCCGTCTCCCCCTGTCGCCACAGTCGTCCTCCCTCCCCCACCCTCCTATGCACTCAAACAGTCGGTGCTTTGGCTAGTTCGCCCACCTTCCCTCTCATCTTCCCGTTTCTTTCTGTCTGTCCTGCCTTACAAATGATTTCCCAGTCCAGGCATAAAGGCTTTCTCGTCTTTTCGGGCTCACTACCCGCTCTGGAGACAATTGCTAGCCATAACATCAGCCACCCAGAGCTTCTGAAATTCTTTGAAATCGTTTCCCAAGAATTGACTGAAACAGCATTGTTCTTGCCCGGATTCTTGACCACGTTGGTTTTCGAGGCAATGAAATAGCTGCCTGCCTTGCCAAGAATGCCACAACGGAAAAGATATCTAAATCCTTCATCCCATACACAGATCTGAAACCCAAAGTACGAAGTTATGTGAAAAAAAATCTAGCAAGAGATACGGAACAACCTAACAGAACAAACGTTTCCAAATCCACCCTGGCCTAGAACAGATCCTCCCGTCTGTTTTGGGGTAACGCAAGAAGGAGACAGTGTTATACAGGTTACACACGGGTCACACATGCACACTGTACGGTCACTCATACCTTTGAAAAATTGAAGAAGCATCATTGTGCATTCCGTGTGATGAGCCAGACAGCATCGAACACCTTCTCCACGAACGCTGGGACCTCACGATATGAGACAGAAACAGCTATTATACAGCAGATTCCTTAAAGAATCTCTTCAGACGTAATTTTCAAGTTTTTGCAAAAGACCAATTTCATTTTATGTAATCACATGTACAGGAAGGATTTTCAAATGCATCTTGGACACGAAAAGCTAATCATGCTTTTGGTTTTCAACTGTTTGCTTTTAACTTAGACTTTGACGTTTTTTTTTAACCCTTTGACTCACATGCCCTATCCTCCAGCATCCTGCGTTGCCAGTCATGCTAGTGAAGCAAAATCTTAACCCTTTGATTCCCTCACCCTATCCAACAGCTTCCTGCAGGAAGCTCGTGGATAGGGCGAGGGAGTCAAAATGTTAAGTTTTTGCGGTTGGTGAGAGGATGCGAAAGTCAAAGGTTTAGCCTAACGCGATGTTAGTCCTGATATTGTCTTAGTATGGTTGGCTGGACCATAAGCAACACGATTCAATTCGCTCTTTGACTTGCACCATCAGTCGTTCAAGCAAAGTCTTTTATCACTGGCTCTCTCTTGTGCACATTGCCACCCCATAATCTGTTGGTCTGTTTGATTGTCGCTGTCATGCTTAGCGGACTAGGAAAAGTATTGTTATCGTGCCTTCTGATATCATGTCCATTCTGTTGTTGAAGGGAAAACAAACTTTGTTTCTGTAGCATGTAGTGAAGACTTAAAAGTGCGATCTAGAGGATTAAGTCATCTTACACGTCAACCAGACCATTCAGACTGCTGGAACATAACTAGCCCAGTACTCCACACTGGCATCCAAGACCGTCGGTAAGTTCATTAATCTCGGTCAGTCTGTCAGTCACACACAGACTGATGCAGGCAGGATCCCCGACGGTTGAGAACTGTCCTTGACATTTTATTCACATACGGCTATTTTTGTACGTTGCTGATGCTGGAGCTGCAGTTGGTGGGTAGGGGGTGATGGGGGGTCATAACTGTTCGCAGGCTGTAATAAGCCATTCAGAAATGAACCAGCTGTGTATATCACGAATTTTGCTGCGGGGTAGAAAATAAGCCGTATGGATCCTGACCTTGGTTTTGAAGTGCAGGGGGGAAGGGGAGAGGGGGAGTAAGCGAACAACCAAAATTAGAGTTGAAAATATGAAAATCTTAGATATTGATTGGGAAGGGGGTGGCAGGATTCCTCCCCCCGCCCCTTAAGTAAAAGTGATGTGTAAACTTTAATTTTAGAAAATAAGGGAAGTGGGAAATGTGGAATTTAAAGTGAAAAAGCAGGCAATTTTGACACGGTACAGCTCTGTCTGTTGTCTTGTCATTGGAGTACATCCACTCCTCCTTTCCACCATTGTCTCATCTTTCTCTCTCTCTCTCTGTCTGTCTCTCTCTCTCTCTTTCTGTCTGTCTGTCTGTCTGTCTCTCTCTCTCTCTCTCTCTCTCTGTCTCTCTCTCTCTCTCTCTCTCACACACACACACACACACACACACTCACTCTCTCTCTCTCTGTTCCCCCCTCTTCATGTGTATGTCTTTATGTCTTCTGGTAGTCCCTCTCTGGGCATTGGTCAGATGAAAAAAAATCATACTTAATCTGTCGCCGTGAACATTTTTTTTTTCTTTTTCTACAACGCACGCTTTCTTTCTTTCTTTCTTTCTTTCTTTCTTCCCTCCCTCCTCCAGCCCCACCCCCAGCTGAAGCTGTTTGTTGACTGGGAAGTGTTTGAAATCAATGAGCTGTGTGTTGTGTAATTACCTTTCTCTCGCCTTCCACTTTCCATGCTATCTGTAATTTCCCTGTCCATATCTGTCATCTGCACCTTGTCCAGCTGACGTGTTCACGTCTTGTGTCTGGCACGGGTCGGACGGAACGCGGAACCAGCGTTTAACTCCTTCATTACCACACCCTATCCACCAGCTTTCTGTCCTTTTACTTCCTGGCTGGTGAGTTGATAGAAGCATGTAGCCAGCTCAAGATCTGTCTCGAGTTCAATCCCAGCCCCTGCCTGCAACATAAAAATTGGATACTGCCCATTTTAACCCTTCTGACTCCAGCACTCTATTCACCAATTACAAAAACTTAGCTCTTTGATTTCCTGCAGAAAGCTGGTGAATAGGGTGAGGGAATCAAACGGTTAAGTTTTTGCCTTGCAATGCAGGATGCTGGTGGACAGGGTGCGGGAGTCAAAGGATTCATAACGCAGTTATTCTGGTGGTATGAGTTTAATGTTTCATTGGTTGTGTGTCCATTTCTCTGTTGCCATTTCAAGCCTTTGCCAGTGGTTATGGTTTTCGCGCAGCTCAGAGTGTGCCAGCTAATCACTGGCAGATTTGGAAGGAATGCACGTGGAACTGTCTATAGGCGATAAATCCCTGTTGAACAAAATCAGTCAAAATTAGATTCTCTGAAGCTGGTGGATGGAATGTAGGAGAGAAAGGGTTAACTGATTTCTCAAGATTGTTGCAGCCCACCGGGACATGTTCTCGTCTTGCTGTAGGGTAACGTACTTCTGCACCCATTGCACATGTATACATACATATACACTCACCCAAGCACATACGCACATACACGCACACACCAACACACGCGCACACACACACACATACGCTCGCGCGCTTGCCTTCGCACACATGCACGGACTCTCTCTCTCTCTCTCTCTCTCTCTCTCTCTCTCTCTCTCTCTCTCTCTCTCTCTCTCTCTCCCTCTTTCTCTCTCTCTCTCTCTCCCTCTTTCTCTCTCTCTTTCCCCCTCTCTCTTCTTCCCCACTCCTTTGCTCAAAGTGAATCGATAAAAAAAAAAAATGGTGATGACGGTCATTATCGTACTTCTAATGGTACTGGAAATGCGAGGCAATTCTCTTGAAAAGGGCCAGGATGGAGATGATGCCGTTAATCCCACGGCGATTAGTTGTTTTGACGTTGATGATGAGAAAAATGCATGATGACTGTCATGATATTCGTGCTTTTAATACGGCCATGAGAGGGATGCTGATTGGAAGAAGAGAATGAAGATGAGTAAGAGGATCGTGCAGTTGATCCTCCAGGAAGTGAGAGTAATGGTGATGGACCTGATGACAACAGTGCTCAGACAGTAAAGCAAAGAAGACTGGCCAGAGGAAAAGATGAGTGATAGTGGTGTTGTTGCTCTAGTAAGTGATAAGAGGTGTTACACCCTCCTAGAGTGATAGATTATGACGAACGTGATGATGATGATGACAGTGCTTTTTAATGCTGCAGGGAACTAAAATTGAAGGTCATTATCATGTCACGATGATTGTGCTGTGAAAGCTTAATTTAGAGAAGCAAGAGAAACAACGAGAGGAAAATGATGGGTGTGGTCGCTAAGCTGTAAGAGCATTGGACTTACAGCTGGAAGGTCTCATTTTGATCCTGAATTGATCACGCCTGAAGGATAAAAGATGGATATTACGTGTCGGCCTATATTCAGATCTGCTAGGAACAGAAATAGGCAAGTTTAAGATCCTGTAAGTCAGTCGATCAGTGATTTGTTGAAACATCCATTATACATCCCACTGAAAGCGGAATATGCAGAACACAATTTATCATCCCCATCGCATTAATTCTTGGCCCTTATTCTAACCATGGTCCGCACAAGTAACACACACGCACACCTACATACACAGACACACAGAGACACATACACAGAGACACACACACAGACAGACACACCACACACACACACACACACCACACACACACACACACACACACACACACACACACACACACACACACACACACACAGATAGAGAGAGAAAGGCAGAGAGGCGCAAGCCTAATCTCTTCAACTTTTTATGTCACTTGTATTTTGCATACCAGTATGGTCATTCTCCCTTTTTTTGTTGTTGTTGTTGTTTTCTTTTCTTTTCTTTTTTTGTGTTTATTTTTCTTCTCATTGGATCTCTCTCTGCTTCAGGAAAAGTCCAGAAACTTTAAATCCCACGCCGCGTGAATCTTTTTTGAAACAGTCTCAAGGTTTGTTTCATTGATTATGGCTCTTGTTTTTCCTTTTGCGATGGATTTTCGGCCACTTCTAACTGTTCCCTCTTGAGTAAAACGATCAATCTGAAAAAGCACTACTTGGAACTGAAAGAAAAGAAGGGGGAGGGATGTTGTAGATCTTAGGGAACGGATTAAAATGTTGATTCCTAATCTGCTCCTGACAAAGTTGTTTATAATCCTGCTAGAGTGATGATAATGTTGAATGGTGATATGTATTTGATCCTGAGAGGGATGGTGATAATAATGCTTATTCTGCTGGGATACAGGAATTCATAACGTTAATTTAGGATTGGTGGACATGTTTACTTTGATCATATCACCAGCGAACAAGTGCGCCAAACTATCAAGCAGCACACTGAACAAAGATCTGCTGACGTTAGTTTAGTCATATAATAAGATCCAATGGCCTTGTTAAATCAGTCTTCCAGGGAACTGTTACTGGAAGCAGACATAGGGAAGTCAGAAAAAATAAGATGGATTGACAACATTGTGAAAAGAACAGACAGAGAAATCAGTTGTGGAGACTCAGGCTTTGGCATACAGTGTACAGAGCTGGAAGAATCTGATGAACTACATGTATTCTTCAATGCGGCGCCCCAGTGACTATTCACGGATTGGACGTAGAAAAAGAAGAATATGTTGATAAGTCTTATAGCAATAACAGCAGCAGTGATAATGTCCGTATGCCTGCTACTAGGTGCTGAGGAATGGGGTAGTGCTGTTGGAAATGATAAGAAAGGTGGTGATGCTGCTGATCCTGCTACAAGGGAAAAAACTGACAGGCTGCCATTTATGTTTCATGGAGGACAATTGGGAGTGTTTGTAGTGGCTGACATGCAGGGAAGAACACTGTGTGTGTGTGTGTGTGTGCGCGCGTGCATGCGTGTGTGTGTGTGTTTGTGTGTGTGTGTGTGTGTGAGCTAGAATGGCTCTACAAACTGGATTTTCAAGAACAAGCTGTGAGAATCAAGAATTTTAAAGTGAAGAAGCTGTGTTGATCCTGCGTTTTTTTTTTAAATGAGAAGACTGAGTCATTTGTAATTAAAGAGCAGGGCATGTAAAAATCTATGGGAATCTTAATTATTCACTTAAGAAAGTTGTGGCAACCGAATTTTGAAGTGAGATCAGTGAGAGCTGTACATGTTGGACATAGAACGTGTATATATGGTCGACTATCGTAGTCGATAAAGTCCAGTCTAGCACTTTATTCATTTGTGTACACTCCTGCGGGATCTCGGCCAAAGTCTAATGTACACAGGCTGCCGCGTACTGGACACTCAGTGGAACGCTCTGCAGAGTTGGTTCTGGCCTTTATTGCTGCACGCTTTTCCACTTTGCTGCTTCGTCTTTCATTTTCATAAGCTTCTGTTCCCTTGCGAATAGCTTGCCTCCACTCAGACTTGTTTGTGGCCATGATTTCCCATTGTTCTTCATCAATGTCTTGTTTCTGGAGGGATTTTTCATGTTGGGCATAGAATGTAAACTGCAAAAAACTAACCTGTTCTCACCACATTGCTGGTAAGTTTTGGGTCCTGGTGCCTACCATCTGACCAAACAATAGCAATACTTGCAACTGCAACATTTCAGTCTCAACCATAGCAGTCCAGTTCCTGTACAGGGAAAAAGCACAACACTTTTAAAACTTTGATTAAAAAGTCTTTGGAAAGAAGCACTTCGGCTTTTACCATTGTCGCCTTCGATCACAGAGAAAGCACAAGTCTCGAGATTTTTAGAGCAGTTTGGTGTCAGTGGAATGAAGTGTTTGTTACTTCCCTCCAGTTTGGACTTGTAATTTAAGCTAGCCCAGGGACGCAGAAGAGGCAGTGAAGGGTTGTCAGAGCTCTAGCCAGTAGGCCTACTATTGATTTCTGAATGGTACATCCTTTGCCAGGCTAGTGGTACGTGCTGTGCCAAACGGACACTTAGTGATTTACTGTCAGCAGGCAGTCGCGACACGGTGACAGCTCTCTCTACTCCATAATCTTTGTAGTCCTCCACACCACCCTGTCTCTGTCTCTCTCTGTCTGTCTGTCTGTCTGTCTCTCTCGCTCTGTGTCTTTGTCTCTCTCCCTCCACCCCATACTTTTAGTCTGCTTTGTTTAAATTTTAGTTCTTTTATAGTATGTTACTTTTGTTGTTTTGAAATAATGAATTAGCAGCGGTAGATAGGCAAGTTGGTTACAGGCTGTTATCCAAACCTTTGGAAAATGAAATGTCATTTTATTCTCTGTCTGTCTGTGTGTCTGTCTATCTTTTATTCTCTTTCTGTCTCTGTCTGTCTGTCTGTCTGTCTCTGTCTCTCTCTCTCTCTCTCTCTCTCTCTCTCTCTCTCTCTCTCTCTCTCTCTCTCTCACCCACCCAAGTCCCATCTGTTATTGATCTTGAGGGTATAGAATCAATAAACGGTGCACCAAATAACTCCCTTCATCCTCTCTATCCCTTTCCCAACACGCATTCACCTTGCTGTCTATAATTTCTCTGGCCTTAACTGTCATCTGCACCATGTCCAGCCATCCCTTCAGGTGACATGTTCATATCTTGTAGTGGTTCTCTCCCATAGGATAGTCAGTCGGTGTTTAACCCTTTCACTCACCTCACCAGTCTACCAGTTTCCTGCCCTTTCACCCAACTTTCTTTGCTTGCTGGTCCATTCACCGGTATTTGATAAAGTCTTACGTACTTTCTTTTAGGATTGATAATTGGATACATGTATTCAAGTGCATTTTTGGTTCGAGGGAAATGAGATATGCGGAAGCAGTTTCAGGTAATTTAGGCTTGTTTTTATATATGTTTTTAGTATCCTTAGTTATCTTTAAACTTGTATTCAGGTACGTTTTTTATATCCCCTGTGTGATAAATCGGACAAAGTGGTCAACACCAGGGGCATTTCCTTAGATTACGTGCGCGAATGTATTGATATGTGTACTTAATTTTCTTTTGATTTTTTACTACTTTGTTCAAGGAGTATGTTTTGAAACGGGTTATAGCCCTGATATGGCTGTACGCAGTCGGCTGGGCTTTAAACAAAAATAACAGTAACAGTATCCACCTGATTTCGCCATCTTCTTTTCACTCCCACGTTCTACCCACCAGATTTCTCCCATTTCATTCCCTCATCTGGCGAATTGATAGAGCCATGGACTCAAGATCTGACGTAGAACTATCAATTAACGATCTGTGAGTTGAGACCCAGCAACAACAACAAAAAAGCAAAAAAAAAAAGAAGAAGAAAAAAAGCTTACTCACCATCCATCACAATGCTCATATCAATCTGATTTGGTGTTTCATCCCTCTCTTCCCACTCCCATTTGCAGACATTGCTAGTGCGTAGGGTTTTGCACAGACTGAAGAGGTCTGGCAGATTTGAATAAAGTGAATGTGGAATGAATCCCTCTTGTTCAGATCCCCTCATCCTGTCCCCCAGTTTTCAGCAAGAGGCTGTAGATAAAGTGATGGAATGAAAAGGTCAACCTGATTCATCTCTTAGATTCTGTAGTCCACTTAGGCATGTTTCCTATTAAAACTTTACAGTTATAGAACACCCACTCACCCACAACCCACACACACACACTATCCCAATTTCTTCATTTAAACTGAATTAGTGTCAAAGCGGGGAAAAAAGAGAAAAGCGACGATGATGATCATGATGGAGCTTTTGATGCTACCGGTGGTGCCAGAAAATTCTTTTGAAAGGAGGAGGATGGCAATAATCCCCTAGGGGACGAAAGGAATGGTGCTGTAACACTGACGGTGAAAATTGTGCTTTTGATATAGCAGTGAGATGAGTGTTGACTGGAGGAGGTCGAAAGGGAAGAGGAAGGACGTGTAAATCCTCTTGGGAGTGAGAACAATGATGTAATCTGATGATAATGACGCTAAAAATGAAGAGGAATGGTAGAAGGTTTTGATGATATTGTTTATAGATACTTTTCCTGACAGCAGTCGTACTAGTATTGTCGATGATGACAAATATTATGATGATAGTGACTATATGTTTTGTGTGTGTGTGCGCGCGCGCGCGCGCGCGTGTGTGTGTGTGGGCATATATTGTGTGTGTGTTTTTCAAGGTAGGATCTCAGGACTTTGCCAACGTACTGGGCTTATGTGCACGCACGCTTAAGGCTTATGGCATGATCACTTTGGATCTTGTCCGTCACATAGCATGAGCGGTGTCATTGTGTATGGAATTAATACTGAACGCGAGGACATATCTTATGAAACTGAAACGGAAATAGCTTCAGAGATTCTGGAAAAAAACAAAAAACCTTTTCGGTTTTCACCTTTGCCGTTTTCTGTGATAGAGACGGAACAACGCGAGAGAAATCAGAGCAGTTTGGTGTTGGTAGAACCAAGTAATGCTAGAACGTCCTCTAGTTTAGACTTGTAATTTGAGCCGATATGAGACGCGCGAGAAGCCGTGCAGAGCTTCAACCAGTAGGAATGATAGGGCCATCAAAGAGAGTAGTACCGTAGGTATATAGCCTCTTTGGCGCCGCTGCCAGGCCAACCGAGTGTACTGTGCCAAACGGACTCTGCGTGGCTTACTGTCAACAGCCTTTCTTGACAAAGAGGCAACTCTCTGTATTGATAGTAATTGTAATTCCTTCCCCTTCCCCTACCAGTCTTTTATAATTCCTTGCCCCCTCCCCCCTTCCTCTCTCTCTCTCTCTCTCCTCTCTCTCTCTCTCTCTCTCTCCTTGTCTTTTTTTCTTGTCTGACTCATTCTTTCTAGCAGATTAACTGGTTCAGTTGACAGAGTCAGGGGCTCAAGATCTGTTGAGATCAACGTCAGCTCGCAACAATTTTGTGTGTTTTGAAACCGTTATATTCCTGATGTGGCTCTACGCAGTCGCCTGAGCTTAAAACAAAAATAACAACAACAATAAGCTCACAACAAAGAAGTAGGGCCGTTCACTCACTACCATCCGTAGGTCCAGTGATTCTGGTGGTATCATCTTAAAGAGTTTCATTGGCTCCATTCTCTACCACCACTACCACACACACGCACGCACTTAACGTTTATGTCATGTAGAATGTTTTGTGCAGATTCTGGGAGTTTCATAAATCATCACTGGCACATTTGTGTAGAGTGCATATGAACCTGTGTTCGATAGATCAGTTCCTCCTCAGTAAATTGAAAAGTTATCTCTCTGTCTCTCGCTGTCACTGTATGTCAGTCTTTCTTTCTTTCTTTCTTTCTTTCTTTTTCTCTCAATCTCTCTCTCTTTCTCTCTCTCTCTCTCTCTCTCTCTCTCTCTCTCTCTCTCTCTCTCCTCCTTCCTTCTCCCTCTCTGTCTCCGTCTCTCTCTCTCTCTCTCTCTCTCTCTCTCTCTCTTTCTTTCTCTCTCTCTAGTCGTCTCGTCCTCTCTTACCCCCCCCTTCTCTCTCAGTTCTCTCTTTCTATGTCTACCCCCCCCCCCCCCCAAAAAAAAAGTCCTACCCTCAACAGTTGTTGACCTGGAGGGGATAAATTAAATGTACTGTGCCGGTGTAACTGCGTTCAACAAACAGAGTGTGTTAGATACTATTCTCTGTGGTTCAGCTCTATCACAGCCTGCACCCTGCACGTGCTTTGCTGACTGTAATTTCCCAGTCCACTGTCAATATGCGCCATCTGTATCTTGTCCAGCTGCCCCTTCAACTGACGTGTTCACGCCTTGTATTGGGCATCGATCAGGTGGGATAGAGAGCCAGCGGTTAACCCTTTCACGTCCGCACCCAGTCTCTTACCAGCTTCTTGCCCTTTTCACTCCCTCACTTGGGTATTTGGAAGAACCGTGTACACGAGTTCTGATATCTCTTGGTCATTTCCAGGCCAAAGCATTGAAATTGGTTGGTTTGATCCTCATCTTTATACTCTAATTGCTCAAGTTGTGCTGTCACTCTCTTTGTTTCTACCTTGTTCCTTTGCTTTCTGTCATTTCTTCCTATAATTTTCTGCCGTGCTGGATGCCCGGGGCTCTATCAGTATAAGTAGTATCCTCACCTTCTGGAAATTCTGTACTAGAAATTCCCTCTTTTCTGTCACTCGCGTTGCTTCTGTCTTCTTCTTTTGCTTTCTGTCAGTTCTTCCTATCCTTTTCTGCCTTGCTGGTCCATTCACCTGTATGTGTTTGATAAAGTGTTACGTACTTTCTCGTAGGATTGACAATTGGGTACACGTATTAAGTGTATTTTGGCTCTAGGAAAATGAGATATGCGAAAGCAATTTTAGGTATGCGGAAGCAATTTTAGGTAATTTAGGTTCGTTTTTATGTCTGTTTTATTGTGCTTTATATTTGTATTCAGGTGTCTTTTTTAAATCCCCTGTGCGATAAGTTGGACGGAGTGGTCAACGCCAGGGGCATCTCCTTAGATTATGTGCGCGAATGCATTGATATGTGTACTTAATTTTCTTTTCCTTTTTTTTTTCTGTTGAAGTATTGTGCGTTTTGAAACAGCTATAGACCTGATACGGCTCTACGCAGTCGGCTGGGCTTTAAACAAAAAGAACAAGAACGATTGGCTTACTGTTTCATGGGTCCCATTCCTCCTCCTCCGCATAGCTTCTATTTTACGACCTTTCGAGCTCATATGGTTTTATGCAGGTTCAGGGAATCTAGCAGATCATCACTGGCTGACTTGGAGCTCATTATAAAACAATTATAGAATTGTCTGATTGTGATGAATTCCTTTTAAAGAAATTCAAAGTTTGAATTGCCTCATCCTATCCACTCGTCTTCGTACAGAAAACTGGTGAAAGCTGATGGATAAAGTGAGGGAGTCAAAGGGTTAACCTGGTTTTTCTGTCCGATTGATGCTACCCACAGAGACATGTTTCTCATCAAAACTGCCTTGCCACAGAACAACACACGCGCGCAAGTGCGCATCTGTATGTGCGCATACACGCACACAGACAAGCTCATGCACCCCTCCTTACATACACGCAAACACACACTGTAATGCACACACTTCACACACACACACGCGCACTTCACACACACACACACACACACACACACACACACACACACACACACACACACACACACACACACACACACAACCACACACACACTCTAATGCACACACTTCACACACACTTCACACACACACGTGCGCACGCGCGCATCACACACACACGCGCGCGCGCGGGCGTACAAACACACACGTGCATATATGTACGCACACACACACATAAACACACACGTGCGCCCGCACACACACACACACACACACCACACACACACACACACACAACACACACACACACACACACACACACACACACACACACACACACAAACACACACACACACTCCGTCCCTGAAATTTAAGAAAACGAGAAGAAGAAGAAAAAGAAAATCACAGAAACAAAGCTGATTACTATCATAATCATTTTAATGTCTCCGGGATGATCAAGACGAAATTATCATGAAAGGGAGAGAATGGAGATAATGCTGTTAATCCCTTGGGGATGGGGAGACATGGTGATGATGTTGACGAGCAAGTTGATAGTAAGAGAAATCGTACACCAGTGAGCAGAATGTTGGCAGGAAGACGAAGAAGTGTGGAGGAGGATCGTGTTATTAATCCTTTAGGAAGTCAGATTACTGGTAATGATGGTGATGATAGTATCACGTGAACCCCTCTAGTGGGGAAATATATCAGACTGATTTGATAAATGGATAGATTGGGTTTCTGTAGTACAGACATAAAAATTCTTCCCGTGACAGTAGTAAGCTCCAAACGTGAAGAGAAATAGTGAAAGACTATTGGTGATAGTGTCGTTATAAACTTTTTTAGAAATATAATTTGCATAGGTAGTGGTACGTTAATTGTGAATATCAGAATGAAGTACATTTCATAAAGATAAATCTGTTTTCTGTTGAGAAAGCTTTGACATATATTTGCTTCATTCAGCAGTAGAATTGGACAAGCAAAAGTTTGCTTTGGCGTATTAAGCTTATTGCTCAGTTTTTAACCTCGAGGTATCAGTCCTGCCACCATTGAGACCAGTTCTGATGTTTACGATGACGAACATGATAATGGCAATGTTCACGTTTTTTTGTTGCGACAGTTAATGAAATTATCACTTTGATCGTGATAGTGGAGATGCTTTTACGATAATGACAAAGCATGATGATGATGGATAATCCAGCAAAGCGGGAGAAGAATGGAAATAATGCAGTAGTAAGAAACTGGGGAGAGCTGAACAGAAGGTCCTCAGAGAAGAAACTCCCTTCAAGCAAGTGTTTCGGCCCTTAACTCCTGCATCTTTTCCTATAGAACATGATGATGTTGTTCACTAATCCAGCTGAAAATAGAAAGAATGATGACAACATTCCTGATACTGAGTGGAATGGTAATAGTTTTTATATATTGGCAAACCTGCTAGCAGTGGGAGGATTGTTGATAATTGCTAATATGAATGTGTTAGGTGTAAGGAGAATAGTGGTAATGTTATTAATGTCGAGAGGGATGTTGGCTCCTGATCCTGCTTGGAATCTGAGAAATTGTGATGAAAATGTGATCAATCCAACTGAACATGATAATTTTGCTAACCGTGTGATGATTGGTGAGAATTTAGATATTGCTGGTGGTGTTAACGTACCTTGTGAATCCTAATAGAAAGCGAAATGGTGAGAACGTCACTAATCCTGCAGCGATTGAGTGAAAATGGTGGTGATGTTGCTATTCTTGTTAGGACTGAGATGAGATGGTGATAATGAGACTAATCCTTGCAAGAATGCGAGAAAAGGGTGATAATGTTGCTAATTCTGCTTGGAGGAATGGTAATGACGAAAACATGAAAAGAATTATAATAAATTGTTGATCCTGCTAAAAGCGAGATGAGTAGTGATTAATGTTGGTATTCGTGTAATGAATGGCGATTTTTTTTAGGTTGGTTGGAGTGAAAGTCGGGGCTTGTTGAGTGTACTAATAGTAAGAGAAATGGTGATAAAGTGCTAATCTCACTAAGATTGAGTGAAAATGGTGTGATTTTGATAATCTCGCTAAGATTCTGTGAAAATGGTGATGATGTTGATAATCTTGCTGGGATTAAGTGAAAATGGTGATGATGTTGATAATCTTGCTGGGATTAAGTGAAAATGGTGATGATGTTGATAATCTTGCTGGGATTGAGTGAAAATGGTGTGATGTTGATAATCTTGCTGGGATTAAGTGAAAATGGTGATGATGTTGATAATCTTGCTGGGATTGAGTGAAAATGGTGATGATGTTGATAATCTTGCTGGGATTGTGTGAAAATGGTGATGATGTTGATAATCTTGCTGGATTAAGTGAAAATGGTGATGATGTTGATAATCTTGCTGGGATTAAGTGAAAATGGTGATGATGTTGATAATCTTGCTGGGATTGAGTGAAAATGGTGATGATGTTGATAATCTTGCTGGGATTAAGTGAAAATGGTGATGATGTTGATAATCTTGCTGGGATTAAGTGAAAATGGTGTGATTTTGATAATCTTGCTGGGATTAAGTGAAAATGAGGTGATGTTGATAATCTTGCTGGGATTAAGTGAAAATGGTGATGATGTTGATAATCTTGCTGGGATTGAGTGAAAATGGTGATGATGTTGATAATCTTGCTGGGATTGAGTGAAAATGGTGTGATGTTGATAATCTTGCTGGGATTAAGTGAAAATGGTGATGATGTTGATAATCTTGCTGGGATTAAGTGAAAATGGTGTGATGTTGATAATCTTGCTGGGATTAAGTGAAAATGGTGTGATGTTGATAATCTTGCTGGGATTAAGTGAAAATGGTGAGGATGTTGATAATCTTGCTGGGATTAAGTGAAAATGGTGATGATGTTGATAATCTTGCTGGGATTAAGTGAAAATGGTGTGATGTTGATAATCTCGCTAGGATTGTGTGAAAATGGTGATGTTGTTGATAATCTTGCTAGGATTATAGTGAAAATGGTGATGGTGTTGACAGTCTCACTATGATTGTGTGAAAATGGTGATGATGTTGAAAATCTGGCTAGGATTGTGTGAAAATGTTGATAATCTCACTATGATTGTGTGAAAATGGTGATGATGTTGAAAATATCGCTAGGATTGTGTGAAAAGGTGATGATGTTGGTAATCTCGCTAGGATTGTGTGAAAGTGGTGATGATGTTGGTAATCTCGCTAGGATTGTGTGAAAATGGTGATGATGTTGGTAATCTCGCTAGGATTGTGTGAAAATGGTGATGATGTTGGTAATCTCGCTAGGATTAAGTGAAAATGGTGATGTTGTTGATAATCTCGCTAGGATTGTGTGAAAATGGTGATGATGTTGGTAATCTCGCTAGGATTGTGTGAAAATGGTGATGAGTTGGTAATCTCGCTAGGATTGTGTGAAAATGGTGATGATGTTGGTAATCTCACTAGGATTGTGTGAAAATGGTGATGATGTTGAAAATATCGCTAGGATTGTATGAAAATGGTGATGATGTTGGTAATCTCGCTAGGATTGTGTGAAAGTGGTGATGATGTTGGTAATCTCGCTAGGATTGTGTGAAAATGGTGATGATGTTGAAAATATCGCTAGGATTGTGTGAAAGTGGTGATGATGTTGGTAATTTCGCTAGGATTGTGTGAAAGTGGTGATGATGTTGGTAATCTCGCTAGGATTGTGTGAAAGTGGTGATGATTGGTAATCTCGCTAGGATTGTGTGAAAATGGTGATGATGTTGGTAATCTCGCTAGGATTGTGTGAAAATGGTGATGATGTTGGTAATCTCGCTAGGATTAAGTGAAAATGGTGATGTTGTTGATAATCTCGCTAGGATTGTGTGAAAATGGTGATGATGTTGGTAATTTCGCTAGGATTGTGTGAAAATGGTGATGATGTTGGTAATCTCGCTAGGATTGTGTGAAAATGGTGATGATGTTGGTAATCTCGCTAGAATTGTGTGAAAATGGTGATGATGTTGAAAATATCGCTAGGATTGTGTGAAAATGGTGATGATGTTGGTAATCTCGCTAGGATTGTGTGAAAGTGGTGATGATGTTGGTAATCTCGCTAGGATTGTGTGAAAATGGTGATGATGTTGAAAATATCGCTAGGATTGTGTGAAAGTGGTGATGATGTTGGTAATCTCGCTAGGATTGTGTGAAAGTGGTGATGATGTTGGTAATCTCGCTAGGATTGTGTGAAAGTGGTGATGATGTTGGTAATTTCGCTAGGATTGTGTGAAAGTGGTGATAATGTTGAAAATACCGCTAGGATTGTGTGAAAATGGTGATGATGTTGATAATTTCGCTAGGATTGTGTGAAAATGGTGATGATGTTGGTAATCTCGCTAGGATTAAGTGAAAATGGTGATGTTGTTGATAATCTCGCTAGGATTGTATGAAAATGTTGATGATGTTGATAATCTCGCTAGGATTGTGTGAGAATGTTGATGATGTTGACAATCTCGCTAGGATTGTGTGAAAATGGTAATGATGTTGGTAATCTCGCTAGGATTAAGTGAAAATGGTGATGATGTTGAAAATCTCGCTAGGATTGAGTGAAAATGGTGATGATGTTGTTGTTCATCTCCATAGGATGGAGAGAAGGGATGATATGATGTTTCTTGTTGATCCTAGACCTGTGAGGGGTGAGAGAAATTGTGATGATGTTGCTGATCTCGGTCAATGGGTTTTTAGTTTGTTTGTTGCTGTTGTTTGTTTTCTACTTGGATGGACGTAGAAAATATACGCTGAGTAGAACACCAAGACCTTGCCAGCGCGTAGGCTTTCTTGCAGATATAGGGCTTATGCTGTGATCACTTTGAATCTTATCCCAGTATGTGGCACCTATGACGTCAGTGCATATGGAATTTATTCCATCTTGAGAAATTGAAACTGAAAAGGGTGATAGTGTTGCTTGCTAGTCCTGTTAAGATTAAGAGAAAAAGGTGATAATGTTGCTTTTAGGGGTGAGAAAAATAGTGATAAGGATCGAGAGAAAAAGGTGATAATGTTGCTTTTAGGGGTGAGAAAAATAGTGATAAGGATCAAGAGATAAAGGTGATAATGTTGCTTTTAGGGGTGAGAAAAATAGTGATAAGGGTCGAGAGAAAAAGGTGATAATGTTGCTTTTAGGGTGAGAAAAATAGTGATAGGATCGAGAGAAAAAGGTGATAATGTTGCTTTTAGGGTGAGAAAAATAGTGATAAGGATCAAGAGAAAAAGGTGATAATGTTGCTTTTAGGGGTGAGAGAAATAGTGGTATTGTTGCTAACCTTGTTAGGATTAAGAGAAAAAGGTGATAATGTTGCTTGCTGATTCTATTAGGGGCGAGAAAAATGGTAATAGTGTTGCTAACCTCGTTCGGACTTAGAGAAAAAAGTGATAGTGTTGAAAGTGATAGTGTTGCTTGCTAATCCTGTTAGGAGTGAGAGAAATGGTGATAGTGTTGATAACCTCGTTATGACTAAGAGAAAAGGGTGATCATGTTGCTTGCTAATCCCTTTAGAGGTGAGAGAAATGGTAAAAATGTGCTAACCTTGTTAGGATTTGAGGAAAAAAAAGTGATAATGTTGCGTTAGGGGTGAGAAAAATATGTTGCTAACCTCGTTAGGATTGAGAGAAAGAGATACTAATATTGTTTGCTAATCCTGTTAGGGGTGAGAGAAATGATAAAATGTTGCTAACCTTATTAAGATTAAGAGAAAAAGGGTGATAATGTTGCTTTTAGGGGTGAGAAAAATAGTGATAATGTTCCTAACCTCGTTAGGATCGAGAGAAAAAGGTGATAATGTTGCTTTTAGGGATGAGAAAAATAGTAATGTTCGTAACCTCGTTAGGATTAAGAGAAAAGGTGGTAATGTTGCTTGCAAATCCTGTTAGGGGTGAGAGAAATGGTGATAATGTTGATAACCTTGTTAGGATTAAGAGAAAAGGCTGATGGTGTTGCTTGCTAAGTCTGTTAGGGGTGAGAGAAATGGAAATAGTGTTGCTGGTGCTGTCAGGTTTGAGAAGAAGCAGCCCATCCATGCTTCCGGCCAGTCAGTTGGCTTGTTTGTCGTGATTGACGTGTAGAATTACATTGCACGCACGTTTCTCTGTCAGTGTTCCCCTTTGAATTATTTTAAATAGATGTGAATGAGAGAGACAGACAGACAGACAGAGATGAAATGAACAAGAAATGGAATTAAAACCATATTTTTTCCAATAGTATATTAGATAGTAGCACGTAAGTCAACTTATATATCTGCTGTTGCTGATCTCTGTATATTAAAACAACAGAAAATATGACACTGCAAAAATACATACATTCTTTCTACATACATACATTATGTACATATAATATATATATGTATATATATATATATATTATTATATATATATATATATATATATGTGTGTGTGTGTGTGTGTGTGTGTGTTGTGTGTGTGTGTGTGTGTGTGTGTGTGTGTGTGTGTGTGGTATTATATTGTGAAAGGAAGAAAGAGAGAGAGAGAGTCGTAAACTCGGGGCTTTTAGTGAATGAAGGCAACAACAACCCAACAACCCCTTTCATGGAAGGAACTCATGAGACACACATGTTAGTTCAACATACAGACAAGCACAAAATTGCCTATCGGTGCATATACATGGGAATATTATATAGAGAACAGCGTGCACTGGTGTCTAAGTAATTTAGCCAGTTCTGACAGAAGCTGCTGCTTCGTCTTTCTTTCAGTTCCCCACTAAATGACTTTTCATAACCACACCCCAAAATCCAACTGCTTCAAAACCTTTTTCTTTTTTTTTTTACCTTGGTCACCCAAGTTCCATAAACTTGTTCATGTATATCGAATAACATTTTGTATAGTTTTTTGTTGTGGTTGTTGTTGTTGTTGTTTTGTTTGTTTGTTTATTTGTTTGTTGTTGGTGGTGATTTTTTGTTTTGTTTTGTTTTTTGTTGTTGTTGTTTTTTAGTACGTAGTATCTGGCTGTTTCAGTAGTCGAAACCGATATTAAGCACACTTAGTAACAGCAGTTCTGTAGAGAGGAGTTCGTCCCATTCTCTACAACATCTCATTCATCATTTTTGTTGCTTACGTATGAAAATCTCTTACAAGCATGTAGATGCACTTATTCAAGTTTATATCGTGCCTCATAACCCCAAATTTGTGCACCGTGAAGTAGTAATGGAACTACCTGAGCATCAGAAAGGTTCAAGAAAATGTCTGGTTATGTACATTTGACCTTCGTAAGAACACTTAAAATAGCGTTAGTACTTTTCTTACCTTCCTCTTTAGCTTCTTCCATTGCAGTCATAAAACTATGTTTAGTTGAAAAGGTGAGATCTAAATACTTGTAAGAGTTTTTTATTTTCAAGTTATTGCCCATGAAAATCCCTTTTTTTTTCTGAGTCAAGAAAACCATCTTTTCGAAAAAAAGTATTTTAGGTATCTAAGTTTATTACTGTCAGTCATAGCATCTGTGATTCTCATTAAAGTATGTTAAGTTGGTTTTGAAGACCTAATGCGGTTAAGCCAAAAGTGTGACATTATCTGCAAAAAGCATCAGAAACAGTTCTATTGCATCTGAAATGAACATAACACCATCTTTTACATTTAAAATGATTACGTTTGTAAGTTCATTTAACAGCAAGGAAAGCAGGTTAGGATTTAATCTCCACTTTTACTAAGACATAACGCACAAGCTTGGTTCCGTACATCGGAAAGAGAAGACAGACAGACAGACGACAGACAGACAGACAGACAGACAGACAGAAAGAGAGCAGAGAGAGAGTGTGTGTGTGTGTGTGTGTGTGTGTGTGTGTGTGTGTGTGTGTGTGTGGTGTGGGTGAAAACAACAAAATAGTTTGAACAACAGCAAATGCAGATCACTTTTAAATAACATAAAAATGCATACACTATTTAGTGCTTGTCCCCTTATGTGTGTGCGCGTGCGTGTGTGTGTTGTATGTGTACACACACACATGCACACACACACACACATATATATAGACATATATATATACATATAGTTATATGTATAATTATATAGATGTAATTGTGTGTGTGTGTGTGTGTGTGTGTGTGTGTGTGTGTGTGTGTGTGTGTGTGTGTGTGTGTGTGTGTTCAAAAACATTAAATATTTAAATGCATGACAACAGTGTGTTTTCGAATGAGCTATTCAGAGAGGGGGGGGGGGGGGGGAGAGAGAGAGAGTCCTCAGGGATTTGTCAGCGATTTGTGAATGAAGTGTTCATAAGAAGTTGGTGACGAATTACTTCTAATGAGGACTCCTGAAGGCATCATTTCTCTGAGCATAGAATACTTTTGGACTACTGTGGCCCAAAGTGAATCAGAATCTCACATTCATTTTATAATCTGCCCATGCTGAAAGGGTGATTATTTCCTATGACTTGGATGGGGAGGGGCGCGTGTGTGTGTGTCTGTGTGTGTGTGTATGTATGTGTGCGTGCGCGTGCGCGCGCGTGTGTGTGCGGATTTTGTTTCTTTGTTTTGTTTGTTTGTTTTGGAGAGGGGTCTCACTCAGGAAAGAAATCATTGTTTTGAAATATTTGTATGCTTGGGTAATACGATTTGGGGGCGGGTAAATGAAAATATATCTCTGTGTATAGATTTCATTTGACATAGTTAAGTTCAATTAAGAAGTGCTAAGATGTCAAAAACCGAACTTCGCTATGACTGAACCCATGTAACGTGTTCATTTCTTCATTTGTGTATTTTATTTGGTTTTAATTTTTCTTGTTTAATTATTTAAGGATTAAATTTGGTAATAACGTAGCTCTATTAGATCTGATATGGCTGAGTATATTTGTCATGTAGTTGTTTCTAACAAATTTTATCTTAACCATTTAAGGGATAAATTTAGTAGTAACTGTAGCTGTATTAGATCTAATATGGCTCAAAATATATTTGTAATATATGTTATTGGCAACACCTGGGTGGCTCAGGTGCTTTTTTAAGTATATACTATGAGACTTGGGACTTTATTCATGAGAGAATTATAGCTCTCAGGTAGTTTGAAACGCTCTACTCAAATCTGCCGCTATTAAGCCATTATCTGTGAGATCCTGAGATCATGGGCAAAACTGTGAGTGGGCGAAAGTCTTCAAGTGGAAGTGGGACGGGGAATAGATGTTCTGTCAGTAAGTCGATGCCATCAAAAAGTGGTAACACAATGAGATGAAAGGAATGTTTTCGATGCTGCGGGCTGGATTGATCTTGTGACATAAAATCTGGAGTCCGTGGTTCTTATCAGCCCAGGCCTCCAGCTTGCGGTGTTTTATTTGGAGTATGGCGCTATTGGAAAGCAGTTCTGTTTTTATCTTTTTGATTGTTTGAAACAAATGGTCGTGCCATTCTAACAGTCCCTCGTTTTATGCAAAATTGGTACAGAAAGTTCAATTTTTTTTTTTTAAAAGGAGTATAAGAAGGAGTGAATTATTTTGTGAAGCGAAGGACAATGGTGAACTGTCGCAACAGTGAAAACATACCATAATATTGTCAGATGATACTGAAGAAAAAAAAAACTGTTCAGAGACCTTGCTAAAAAGTGCTGATTTTAGGAGGCACGTTGTGGTCCCTGAAACTTGACCATAGTGCCATGACTTTTAAAAGTGTGTGCGTTCATAAATTCTCAGTGGTCTATATCTTTAACCCAAATCTAGTAAACAGCCATCCAGAAATAGCTGAGAAAACTTGCTTTTATCACAAAGAAAAAAGGTAATAGTCTTTTAGAATTTGAACAGTATTCAATTTGAACACTATATCAACAGTTCCTTAACAGGGAACTGGTCATCATCATCATCATCATCAATCATCATCATCATCATCATCATCATGTGCCCTGCCAAGGAACTGGTATGGTGTTCTGATTGCATAATTTTAAATCGGAATGCTGCTTTTCTGTGATACTATCACAGTTTTTGTCACAGACACGCTGACAGACACACCGATTCACCGTGTTTGTCACAGACACGTAGACAGACACACCTATTTGCTGTTTTTGTCACAGACACGTAGACAGACACACCTATCTCTGGTCGATATGAAGTGATCTATTTTCATAAAACAAGATGGAAAGCATATAATATGGGAAGGGGTTGAAAAGAAAGACAGAAGGAAGGAAAGAAAGAAAATAATGACGTTTTACGGCCCCGAGAGATCAAAGGAAATTATATCGAATGGAGGGGTTTGTCGTTCAGTATCTCGTTATCTGGAATAATCGCTTCCGGACGGTGGTCGAGAACTAACAGTAGGCTTATTGACATGACACAGGTCAGTATTAACTGAGTTTCTTTGCAAAAAAAAAAAAAAAAACAAAAAAAAAAAAAAAAACTTCCCTTTCACTTTTCTGATTTCTGGCAATACGAGGAGTTTGAACCTAAAATCTCTTAGCGCGTCTTGCTTTCAAGGACAGTTGTGTCGATTTTAAGAAATCACGAGATTGTACCGTTCAGTTTTCTGAAGCAGCTTATGACAAGGAGAGGGTGGGGGAGGAAGCGTATGCACACAGCTTGGAAAATATTGATGGTTGTTGGAAAAGCAGCCTCTGTCGACTTGCCATTGTGTGTGAGTGTGTGTGTGTGTGTGTGTGTGTGTGTGTGTGTGTGTGTGTGTGTGTGTGTGTGTGTGTGTGTGTGTGTGTGAAAGAGAGAGAGCGTCAGAACCCTTTATTACGCAAGGATAGTAGCATTAGGTCCTATTGTACTTGTCATGCAGCTAGACCTTGCTACTCTACCCACACAATGTAAGTATATTTAAAAAAGCAGATGAACCATAACACAGAATATGAAAGAAACCATAAAAAATGAACTGTAATGAAATATTGACTTTCATGTTTGTCGGTAGGTCATGGGCTTTACCAACGTATGAGAGACATAGGCAGACACGTGTAAAGCAAATGCATGCCAACCTTTTACAATGACAACAAAAACAACAGCAATAACATAACAATGCTTTTACATTTCTAACATTCATGAATTTTGCAAATTTGACACCGTCTTCTCTGCCACTCTTCCAGTGCGTGTTTGTGTGCATGCGCGCCGTGTGAGTGTTTGTGTGTGTGAATTATTATTTTGATTTTTAAAAATTGTTTGTGCGAATTGTTTATGCATTCAACTGCTTCTCCTCTTTGTTTTTATCAAAATACATGATTGGATGATAGTATTAATTTTGATTCCCTTCCAAGTATAATGTTTACGATCATCTTTTTTATATTGGTAGAGGGATGAAGATCTGCGTATTGTCCAATCAATTTGTTGATTTTGTTGATAATGCAGCTACTTGCATGTCATTGTTAGCTAAAGAATGGTACTTAAACAAAGTGACAGCTTTGAAGTCTCTATAATATGTGCCTAGTATTTCGGAAATCTCTGCAAAGGATCTCTCGCCCATATTATGAATACGATTTATGTATTTCTGTTTTGGGGGTGAACCGAAGATTTCTGGGCAATGCTGACGACGAAAGGAAAGTGATATGACGTTAAGAATAAGTCAGTTGGTTATCAGAATGTTACTTGTGGTACTGTGCAGATTGCCGGAAAAGGTGGATTTTTTTCCCGTTGCAGTATTTCGGCATTTATTGTGTCACTGATGATATAGTAGCAGTAGCGCTTGTAGCAAATATAGCAACAGTATAGTAGTGATAGTTGTAGCATTAATAGTAATGTGAGTAGTATATCCTGACTGTTCACAAGTTAGTATCTGGTGTTTTTACATTTCGATAGTCTCTCTGACTGAAGCGCTGTGCTTCTGTCTCAGACAATATGCATGCACAACTCTGCACTCCTTGGTGTCACGTGTTAACTATTTCAAATGAATACATGCCTTTTACTACACAGAAAACAGTGAAAAAGAATTGGGTGGCGTTGCCCAGCGGCAGCTCGTTGTACCCGGGGAGAGCAGACCGAATTTCACGAGATAGATCTATATCCGTTATGACAACAAAAATATAAATACATATTTGTACAGAGATCTCGAGTACAAAATAATCCCAAAGATTTGCCTGGCACATGACGTGACTTACCACGTGCGTGTGACTCAGGAAAGTGACTCCCTTTGGGTGAAATCAAAAGTCACGTCTGCCGCATTCACTCGTCATCTTTTAGTTCCGCTGTCTTGTTAGGAACATAATTATCGAGTCGCGTTTGCAGGTCCGTTTATACTTGCCGTTAATTTATTGTCTTCTCCAACAGTCTGTGACGGTACAGATATTCTTCTTTACTAACCGCGCGCGGGCGTGTGTGTGTGTGGCGCGCGCGCGCACGCGCGTGCTACGCCCGCTGCGAATATTCGGCGGCAATACTCCTACGTGCATGTACTTTTGTAATTGAGAAGAAGGGAATGCGGAGAGGCAGACAGCGAGGACAGATGGTAGACAGATATCGACACCAAATACTTCTAGAATGATATCAGAATATAAAAACATGAAAAAGTAAAGCTAGCTACAGTGTTTGTGTCTTATTCCTGCTGAAGTTCTCAGTGTGATGTTCTCACTTACACCGTGTTTATATGTTGTTCCCGACGCATATTTTCCATGTATTGTTTACAGTTGCATAATGTTTGTGTATACTTTATTATATAAGACCAGTCATTTTCCCATTTGTCCTGTGTTAAATCAAACAAATAAACAAACAAAAACAAAAGGGGGAGGGGAGCACATTCACATTTCTCTCAATATTCCTGGAACTCCAGAAAGCAGCTTGTTTGGTAAAGGTCAAGGCAAATTTATATTGTTGGCTTGCACTTTTCTCTTGCTGTCTTCTCGTGTCTTTTATTATGATCTCCTCCCATTTTTGATGGAAAAAAAGACAATTTCTTAATCTTTTAGCTCGTAGTTTGGTTCTCAGTACGACAGCGATTGACTACGAAAAAGCCAAAGATATATATCTTTGTACAGCTCTATTGGTACGTAAAGGAAGACACCACCATCACCAAGAAAAAATATGAATAACATGACATAAAAGACAATAACACAGAAGAAACAAAAACAATGGAAACAAGCTAAGCAACAAACAAGAAGCAGAAGAAAAAGAAAACAACAACAGCAAAAACAACAATAACGAAACAGCAAAAACAAACATCAGGTATTAGTTCAACAACAAACAACAAATATTTTCTTTTGTTCATTCCTTGAACATCCTCTTTTCTAGTGCTCTGTAAAGATAAATGTCCAAGAAGAAGACGAAGAAACTCAACAGCAACAACTACCAAAGAAACGAACAACAAACATTTTTTAAATCCCCAGAACGTCATTATGTTTGTGTGCTCCATAAAGATGAATGTCTGCAAAGCTGCAGAATCAGCAGCAGCAAACATCAACAGCAGCTCCAAGTAGAACTGTAAAAAAAAAAAGAATGAATTTATAAACTCGATCGCTCTCATACAAGACATTCTTTTTTTCTGATATAATGATAGCAATTCAAATAAACAAGCAAGCAAACAAACAAACAAAAACGAAAGGACGTTCTGACCATGCTAAAACATTTATTTTCTTCCAGTGATAAAACGACGGATAGCAGCGCACACGCACTCACGCGCGCACACACACACACGCATATACGCACACACACACATACATGTACTTAAACACACACACACACACACACACACACACACACACACACACACACACACACACACACACACACACACACACACACACACACACACACCACACACAACACACACACACACACTCCAATGTATACGCCATATTAAATTGTCTTATTTTATTGATAAAAGGACAGAGAGAATCACAAGGATAATAGGTAGGTAGTTTGATATTCAAGTAGTTTAATTAGTATTCATGTTATTATTGCCCCACTGACAGTTAAGGCCATATGAGGGTTTAAATGGTAAATCTGTGCGTGTGTTCGTAGACTTTCCTGTGCAGGTGTGGTATTAAGAATTTTATCTTTCTTGTTCCACACGTATGCAGATAATGATTTTTGCATCTTATGTACCAGATGTCTGGTGGCTTTGGTAATAGTATCCACAGACTCATGAATTGACAGGAGAAGTGATTTTAGGACAGCAAGTCTTCCAAGTGGAGTCATTTTTTTCTTGATCCATGCTTTATAAAGCGTTTCAGTTTTCCGAAATCTTTGAAAATAGGATACTTTCGGATATTATTAAGTAAAAGAAACCTTATTTCTATCTTTATTCATTTGTTTGTTTTTAAGCAGTGACATTTCTGAATCATTCAGGTAGTCGGATAACTTTAATTTTTCTGACATGGAACACGTCAATTTTAAAATTAAACGACAGTCTGATAACGTCAAAATCGGATAAATTGAAACGATTTGGGTGCCACCGAGATATTTGAAGTTGAGTAGTTTTCATTGTAACGAGGACAGCCTTAAAGATGAGCACCTTTTACTTAATTATGATCTTGAAATGAACCATACAGCCTTCGGGTGTCTTTGGTGAAAGACTTGAACTTTGACCAGACTCGGAAATGGTTGTTCAATGAATACTCGTCTTGTGGCAAACTTTGGCCCTCTCTATACCATTTCGTCTGAAAAAAGACAATGTGCAAGTTCTCGACAAAGAAGCAAGATGGTTCCAGAGGGGAGTAAAGGAGGCAGTTTACATCGCCGCAAGGAACCCACCCTCAACCGTGACCGGGGCCGACACAACCTGCCATCGGTGTACTCCTCACTTATTCAGTCGCACTGTCGTGAGTTCGCTCGCGGCGGTGCGCACTGAAGCCAGTTCTCAACCCAGCAGTTGCGCTGAAGAAGTCGGCTGGATCGCCGATGAAAATACGCAGTAAGTAGCATTTTTTGTAACTGAGAGCCAGGTTCAACCAGGTAGCCATTAAGAAAATCATTGATCCGCATTAGTACTGGAATATATTATGCATGAAGGTGAAGTAATTACAAAGGTACTGTGAAAAAATAGAGACAAAAAAGACAAAGATCGGGTGACAATCCTAACCATCAGAAAATCTGTGCTAAAGATATTTATCATATGTTTTATGTATGTTTATGGAATTAGTATCTATTTTTCATTTGTTCTATTTAATATTTTTGTCACAGTGACCGTCTTATTAAGTGTCAATTGATGTATATATTTATATTTACATTTTGATCAGATTTCAAACAGAAAAAGCAACAACAACAACAACAAAAACCAAACAAACAAACAAGACAAAAGACGAAGAACAAATTGCGCAATATTCTGCAAAAGTTTTCATCGCCATCTCAACTGCACTTCTTTCTAGCCAGAACCTATCCATTCAAACTGGGCTTGCTGCTTCAGCCCGAAAAGCTGAGGGTGTCAAGCCCACTTCTGCAACTGTCGTCACGAGGAGGTAGCAGTTTGAGCGCTTGGCATGTATTGATTCTCCCACATCCTCCATGGAATCTGTCCCGGCCTCTTCATCCATCATCATTTCCACTCAGCACGCTTTTTTTTTTCTCTCCCTTTCCACTTTATTTTGAAAAATGGGGAAGGTTGTTTCATGTGACAAGGAAAGATATGTGTTCGTCTGTCTGTGAAGAAATGGGCCCTGCCTCTTCATCTGTCATCTTTTCCTGTCAGCTCCCCCCCCCCCCCCCCCTTTCTTTTTTATTGTTATTTTTTAATCCATCTTTTGTTTTGGGAAAAAAAAGATTATTTGATATTGACTTGTAGGGATGTGTATGAAGAAAGTGCGTCAACAAAAATGTCTTACCTGTTTGTGGATAAATTTTCATCGCTTTTGATTTATAGGTTCATTTGATGGACTAATTACAAAAGAACAAGTGTGGACCACAGTGGTTCAGTAGACTGTGGTGGTCTACGGTATTACAGCATTTACTTGATTATATCTCCACTTTTTCACGGCGTGTTTTATGCAGATATGGGGAAATTGTGTGGCACTGAACAGTAATGCTATTTTATACAAGTCTCATTAACCCTTTGACCCCTGCACCCTATCCATCAACTACAAAAACTTAACCTTTTGATTCCCTCACCGTATCCAGCAGTTTCCCACAGGGAATCAAAGGGTTAAGTTTTGCTTTGCTAACAAGTTTGGCAATGCGGGATGCTGGTGGACAGGATGAGGGAGTCAAAGGGTTAAAACCAGTCGAAGATCAAAGCTAACAATCATGTAAAACATGTTTACAGGTGTCAGAAAGGACTTCTCTGGCGTATTCAACAGATTTTGACCAAATTTGGACCATATTTACTGGTCTAAAGCATAGTCTTAGATGCATAAGGTTGGGATAAGCGTGATACAGTATTCGAACCACGGGGTGAAAATTTGTTACAAAAAGAAGATTGGGCGCTTATTTTTCGTCTGTTTGTGTGAAACGTTTTGAATCAAACTTGATTACTACAAAAAGAAGATTCGGCGCTTATTTTTCGTCTATGTGTGAAACTTTTTGAATCAAACTTTATTATTATGTAAGAAAATTCATATGGCTTACGAATTCGTTGAGCTCTATTGCTTTTTAAGGTAAATATTGCATGAAACTTGTTAGTTTGGTGCAAAACGGGAGATTGTCAGTGTAGATTGGCCGTTTTGTTTCCTTCTTCTATTTCTTTCTTTCCCTATTTTTTCTGTCCTCTTTCTCGTGTCAGCCTGAAGCGTCAGCAGTTGGCTGCTGTTGTTTGTGTTCTTTTTTTTTTTTTTTTTTTTACCGTTCTAGGATAGCGTTTTCTCTTTGCCATCCATTTCGGCAGCAGCGCATAAACCCATCAAGGCAAATGGTGCCCCATTGGACCCGATCAGCGTCCTCTGACCTTTTTCTCCCTTTATGAACTGATAGTTGGGGAGGGAGAGTTGGGTTGATTTTGAACTTGGAGGAAGGAGAAGGTTGAAGGAAAGGAGAGAGGTGGATGGGAGGATGGAGAGAGAGAAGTGTGGGGGGGGGAGGGAGAGAAAGATTGATTCTCATTTTGCGCTTGATTTGTTTCATAACTGAAAGTTATTGGAAATTTACAGATCAGCTCGCTCTCTCTCTCTCTCTCTCTCTCTCTCTCTCTCTCTCTCTCTCTCTCTCTCTCTCTCTCTCGTCCTCTCCTCTTCTCTCCTCTCCTCTTCTCTTCTCTCTGTCTCTCCCTCCCTCTCTCTTTCTCTGTCTCTCCCCTTTTCTTCTCTCTTCTCTTTCTCTATCTCTCTCTTCCCCCTCTGTCCCCCCTCTCTCTCCATCCCTCCCTCCCTCTGTCCTTCCGTCCCTCTCTCTCTCTCTCTCGTCAGAGACAGAATGTGTGTTAACAAATACTGGTAGTTGTTTTCTGCAATGCAATTTACGAAAATCAGGCAGATCTGATATAAAACTGGTTCATTACGGAACGTGAACAATTAGATGTAACTTATGAGATTCCTTTCTTTAAAGAGCTTGCTAATCATGAGCAACAACATTTTCTCAGATGAAAGTAGGGTGGTCAGGCTATACCGACATTTTCTATTGTCTAAAAGTGTAGGCGCGTAGTACTTTGTGAGTTGGTGCAACAGAGATCAGTTTTCAAGACATTTGAGAAAGCCTGCCATAGGGTTTATTTCATTTTTCGCAAGTTCTCTTTTCTGCCATATCGTTTACTTACAAAATGACAAATTTTGACATTCTTTCAAAAGCCTGCTATAAGCCTTTTGGCTCTTATCCCCGTCCTTTCCCCAAAAGTAGCACTACATTAAATGATTAAACGACTAACCGAACAATAAGCAAAGAAAATCCAAGAAAGTGCTAACGTAATTTGTTTGTTCGCTTTGTTTTTGTTTATAGCTGTTAGTGGTTAGAAAACTGATTGTTGGCATCTGTTTGGGTTATGGCTACTATAGTAGGCCCATAGAGACGCCACGAGTCAACTTGAACAAGTCTTCTTTGTCCCCCCCCCCCCCTCACCCCGCTTTTTTGTTTGTTTGTTTGTTGACATGGAAACAGACGGAACAGAACGGTGAATGCCCCCATCTTTGAGAGTGGATGGAAACAGAATTAAACTACCTGTCTTGATTTGGCGTGAAATTCATGAACATATTTGTGAAAAATGCTGTTGCTACCCGTTTTTTCCCCTTAATTCGAGTTTTAAAAATCCCTCTTGGTGATTGTCTCCCTTCTCCTTTAGAGGCCCATTACATCAGTTTTTGTTAATGACACACAAAATAATGGATCTTAGAAGTGCATCATCCTTGCGCATGCAATCTGTTCGGATGTCATAACATGGGTTCATATTCATGCTCATGTAATTTTTTTTTACACATCGAAGACAAATTAGTTTTTAAAAAAAAGAAGTCGCGTTAACAGCAAGCATGAAGCATGATACTGCATGTCTTAGGCTGAAGGAATGTGTGGCAATCAACAGTCATTCCGACATGATGTGCCAAATCAGTTTTTGTTTGTTTGTTTTTGTTTTGTTTTGTTTGTTTGTTTGTTTTCTTTTCTTTTCCTGTTGATGATTTGAATAAAGTCGTTGGCCATATTCCATGTGCTGAAAATGTTCTTCCTAAATAAGCGGAAATGCAGAAGAAAAAGAACATATAATTAGGCATTGCAAGAGACAATTACAGAGACGGAGTATGGGATAAATTCACTGGGCAGAAAAGGTTATTTGGGCAGTAATACTATGACAACGTAGTCTAATTCGAAAATGTCATTTTGGAATTTACATTTGTATGTGACATATCTAAACACTATTTCTAGCTAGTCTGACTGATACCATTTATTGATTGAGTGGTATCTACAAAAGATTTGTGTTAGCAGTTTTGCACTTCCACCACTTCGTGTTGTTATGTGGCGCAGTTTGAGAGAAGTCGTCTGCGCATTGTGAGACCTTCTCTAGACAACCGATACTGGCGAGGATGGTCTTCGTCATGATGTAATAGTAAGTCAAAGCAGATAATAAGTAAATTTTAGCAGCGGCAGATATGGAAAATTGTCCAAATACCGTTGCATTAGATCAGAGTCTTTACCATTGGAAAGTAAAGATTAATCAATCAATCCCATTACCATGTGGTAGTTCGAAGACAACGGGGGCGGGGGAGTGGCGAATGGGGATTCAGATGATGGTAAATAAGATTGTCCATCTCTGTCTCTTGGGCGCAGGAGCAAACCGGTCAGTCATGGTGAGGTAAGTCCAGTCTTTTATACTTGCCACTTAGTGCTTTCTCTGCCGACCTCAGTGACGGCTGCCTTTAGGGTACCAGAAAACTGATGGCCTTGGCCAGTGGTCGGTGAAACGATGCAAGTTTGCTTGGCTTGATCATGCAAAGAAGGACATGTATAAATTGTAAGTAATGTGTAACTCGTAGGCAGGACATATTAAGTAAAATAAGTTTAGGCAAGCCATGTATGTATTATGGAACACATAACAGTTATGGTAACAGCCATGGCACATATAAATCATACGACACGTAAACACAAGACACTATAGTTCATGGGGCTTTTAGATCACACATGGACACGTGTGAAACATTCGTAGCTCAGGTGTAAAGCATAGAAAGGATAGGTATAATTCTCTGTCGACATGTGTAAAATGTATACCATCAGTTTGGTATAACACGTACAGTTGTTTTTTGGTACAGTTCCAAACGGCGGACAGAACCTGTTTGTCACAGGATGACAGATACTTGTAACACATGGTACCATGAGTACGGTGTATTGTTACTCATCCTGCCGGATCTGTTGTCATTTTCATAGTTCATGCATAACCTACTTTTTTTCTGCACTCCCGTTACGTTCTTCTATCCTCTACACCAGTTTACCTGAGAAAGAGAGAGAGGGAGAAAGAGAGAGAGGGAGGGAGGGAGAGAGATTATCTGTGTGTGCGTGCGTGTGTGTGTGTGTGTGATAGAGAGGGGGGAGAGAGGGAGATTGTCTGTGCGTGTGTGTGTGTGGAGAGAGAGAGAAAAGAGAGAGAGAGAATTTGTAAATCTCCAGAAACTTATTTAGGTCACAGTCCTATATGAAGGTAGTTCGAAAAAACAGATTTCAACCTTGGTTTAACAAAAAAAAAAGAAGAAAGAAAGAAAAAAAAAAAGAAAGAAAGAATAGAAGGAAAAAAACACATATTACTGATTTGGGAAATGCAGACGATCACACTGTGAACAGCATATAAATGAGCGACAAAAGAAACATTGTACAAGTGCATGAAAAGGGGAAAGGGAGAGAGCAAGGTCAGGTACAAATTTGATTTAAAGAGGGTAATGGAATAAGTAAAGAAATGTATAGCAGGAACCTTACAGGCGGCAGGCAACAGATGCATTGAGACAAATTAGATGGATCAGAGAGCGGATCAGTAAAGTAAGGACTAACATCATAGGCCAGACGCAAGTATCAAATTTAGAAAATAACGTCAGTCACCATTGTCCATTATTCAACTTTTTGCAGTTTGGCACAGAAGAACGAGCAAGTCTGTAATGGCAGACACGTGGCAGTAAACATGCATTGAGACAGATTTGAGTGGAACAGTGCCATTGATACATCAAGGATGGACTAACACCACAGGCCAATAGCCAATATGAAATTTAGGAAATGAACGTCAGTCACCATTTGTCCTTTATTGGGTACATAAATGAGGACAAACTGTAATGGCTGACATGTGACAGTAAACATCAGTGCCCAGAATTAACTCCCTGGAAACGTTGCATTAAATAGTTTTGGATAACATTAGCTATAGCCTCCGTGCCACGATTTCAGTTCGAGTTACCCAATTTTTCAAGTCAGGATTGATGGATACGGATAATTAGCTGACAGAAGATTAGGAAAAGACAAGCAACATTGATGGGACATTTTATGAGGAAAGGGGAATTAGAGCACCTAGTCACAACAGGAAAACTGGAGGGAAAGAGAGTATCAGGTAGACCCAGGGAGAAAATATTAGACGGACTTGCAGGGTGGTTGAAGACAGAGAGGGTGGGATATGTACTTACAGCGACAGGGAATAGATTGGTATGGAGGGCCATGATCGCCGACGCCATGTGGCAGGGCACCTGATGATGAGGATGATAGCTGAAATTATTTCTTCCTTCTCTTGTGGCATACTATTAATGTCAACGTCAGCCTCTGCTTCTTCAGTGTCAGCTATTGTCTTTTGTGTTGGCCTGTTGGCTTGTACAAGATTTTGCAAATGTACTCAGCCCATCTAGCTTCATGTTTGCCCTCGGATGTAAGAAGTCTTCCTTGTGTTTTCATCTATGCTTTGGTGGTTCTGTGATGCTTGCCAAAGAATATTTTGGCGATCTTACAGACTTTCACTTGCACCTCAGATGGCTGCGTCTTCAGCCTGGCTGGCAAGGTTGTATAATTATGTACGCCAGCTTGCCTGCTCTTGCCGTTTTCTTCACTATTTGTTCATCTTCATTGCACCGCACTTTGTATCTCTCTATCAGTCTCTGACTTGGCCTCCACGAGTTTCTTCTTCAGGGTTGTCAGCTCTTTTCTCTTCTTTCTACTCTGTTCCAAGGCAGGCTTCGCTGACTTGAAAGCATGCTGTTTTGATTTGGCCAGCTTGCATATGTGCTCTTGTTGAACTACATGTACATGAAGACGAGACGAAAATACAAGGTGAAATGTGATACCAAACAAAATAGAAAACAACAAGCGCGGAGGGGGGGGGGGGAGAGAGAGAGCGAGCCCGCGTGTATGTACTTGAGAGAAACAGACAGAACGGGGGGGGGGGGGGGGGGAGAGAGAGAGCCCGCGTGTGTGTACTTGAGAGAAACAGACAGACAGAACAGGGGGGGGGGGGGGGGAGCCCGCGTGTGTGTATATTTGAGAAAGAGAACGGAGAGAGAGAGAGAGCCCGCGTGTGTAAGAGAGATAGACAGAAGGGAGAGAGAGAGAGCCCACGTGTGTTATTTCAGAGAGACAGACAGACAGACCGAAGAGTGTAATTTCATCAGGCAAAGAGCATTGATTCCAGTGGGACACGCACAGCTGGGAGTTGCCATGCAAGACATGCGGATCAGTTGCAACCACTGACACCTATAGCGCTCTGCTGCCTTCTCAACGGAAAAACGTCTCATTTCCGTACAAAAATAGAAATTTCCTATAGTTTCCGGTGAATAAGTGCTATTCCCTTTAATGTTCACTGTTTTGGCACTGCAAGAAATGTGTTTTAACCATTTGCGGGTAGTGAAAATTATCTGTCTTTGCAGAAGTTGCGTGCACGTTTAGAACGGTAATAGAAGGTACAATGCTAAAAGAACTATCATCACGTGTGTGTGTGTGTGTGGTGTGTGTGTGTGTGTGTGTGTGTGTGTGTGTGTGTGTGTGTGTGTGTGTGTGTGTGTGTGTGTGTAGGTAGGTAGGTAGATAGATAGATAGATAGATAGATAGATAGATAGATAGATTGTGTGTGTGTGTGTAGGTAGGTAGATAGATAGATTGTGTGTATGTGTGTGTGGAGAGAGAGAGAGAGAGAGAGAGATAATCTTTACCACAAGCAAATGAGTAAGTTTTAAATTCATTCTCGTAATACGAGAAATTATGGCCTACTACTAACTGGCAACAGATAAAACCAGTAGCCGTGATGTAGTGGTTAGCGCAACGGTCTGCCAACTGGAAGGTTGTGGGTTCGAATCCCCATAAGTCCCTTTAAAAAAAAATAAAAAATAAAAAAGATCATTGTGAGATTTTCGACTCCAGCCGGTTCGTACCCAGAGCTGAGCGTGCTATGGGCTATTGGGAAGACTGGAACCACACTGTCGAGTCTCTTCCACTTCACGGATGCCTCATTGAGGGCGTTGGTCAAATCTTCTGACTAAGGCCGCCAGTGTCTATATCTTTTGGGCCTGGTTGACGCCAGGATATGTCGTGATAGTAAACGTAGACTACAGCCCTGTCACGCAGTCTCAATCCTTGATGACCTTCGTGCATCGTGATTATCATCCTCATCGCCATCATCGTCGTCGCATTATAAAAAATGTCCGAGTTTCTGTAGTCATTTTGGTACAAAATCGTACCAAAAAAAAAAAAAAAAGAAAAGGTGAGCACGAAGAAACTCTTCCTAAGTGTGATAATCTATATATTTTTTCCATTTTTAAAAATTGAAAAAAAAACACATTTGTAACAGGTAAGGACAATTCGAATCCGATTGACGCTGCTTTGCCGTAGTCTGTATCTTGTGTTAGGGGGTCTTACTGCTGTCCTGAAGGGCTCATCGCTCACTACTCACTGCTCAACGGATCATTCCCATTTTGAAGAAAAAAAATCGGCCAAAAAGTAGGTACTGAAAAAAAAAAAATAACCAGTGTCTTTAACCCATGAGAATCGCAGTCATCCCATGTTAACTGCAATTGTCGTTTACAGAAGAAAAAAACTAGTGTTTTGCGTCTTAGAATTTTGGATTCTGGATGTTTTTTGGTGTTTTTTGGGGGTGGGGTGGGTGGGTAACTCAGCCTCTAGTCTATCATTCTAGTAATGTCAGCAAAGCGTTTGATGTACATGTAGAATCGTGCTTCAGTCTCCAAGATATTTCAAGACCTCGTCTGCGCCAAGGGTTTCACGCAAACATAAGGGGTCTGCAAATCACCGCCATCAGTTTTGTTGAGTCTCTCACAGGTAACTGTGTTCAATGAGCGCATGTGGAACTTTCAGAAATCAATACATCTCTTCCGAATAAATTTAGTCTTGGTATTTTGTGTGGTCACCAAATGACCACTTCAGATTTGAAATGAGCGCATATGGAACTTCCAGAAATCAATACGTCTCGTCCGAATAAATTCAGTCGTGGCGGTGTAGGTAGACGTAGCAGAAAAGCCATAAGCAGAGTGTCAGGTGGGAGTTACGTGTGACCGTGCGAATGACAGTGTAGGATGGGGCAAGCCTCCTTGTGGCCCGGTCGATGGATTTGACGTGTTTTATGGTGACGTACGGACCAGCTTGCGGCGTCAGCGTACGGGGAGCGTTTCCTCTGAGCTGTAGCTTCTGTCTGGTCTTCTGTTTGTCTTTGCTGCATCTGTGCCTCTCTCTGTCTGTCTCTCTCTGTCTCTCTTCTCTCTCTCTCTCTCTCTCTCTCTCTCTCTCTTCTCTTCGCTCTCTCTCTCTCTCATCTCTTTCGCTCTCTCTTTTTCTCCGTCTCTCTCTCTCTCTCCCCTCTCTCTCTCTTTGTCTCCCTCTTTCTGTCTTGAATATTTTCCTTTCTCTCTCCCTCTCTCTCTCTCTCTTTCAGTATGTGTGCTTCTATCGATAAACCTATATATTTCAAGATGTGTGTCGCTTTTTCATTTATGGTTGTTGTCTGTTTGCAAGTGCGAGAGGAAAACGGAGAAAAGGAGAGCAGCTTCTTAATAGTAATATCAGCCTGGCCAAATAGTAGTTGGACTGATAATGTCTAGCTGACCAGAAGGTTTTAAAACTTGAATTGTAGACCTTGTAGCCTTCTTCTCACTGTGCTAACAACAACTGTTCTGTTTATTTGTGGTTACAACAGATGTTCTTGCGTTTGGCAACTGTTTCTAGAACCAGAAAGGAAAAAAAACCGAAAAAAATCAGGTGTATTTAATAAACCAAACAAGACAGGCGCAAATTTTCGGCCAACTGGCCTTCGTCAAGCGTAGATGTAAGATCACAAATAAACAAAGTAAAAAAAAATTAGGAGAAAAAGAGTGAAACTTCTCTGCTGCTCCGTCCGGTGTGAGAAAAGGAATAAACTGACTAAAATGACATCATAATGTGTCAGTTACAAACCATGAAGATTTCCTCAACAGAATTCAGTATCATGCCACTTCATGTACTTTTATCTGGACATGGCTATGTGTGCATGTACTTTTACCTTGGTGTGTATGTGTGTGCGTGTGTATTCGCTCGAATGTATAGGTATTAACTTTCTTGTCCCTCATGTATAATTTATATTTGTACTGCTTGGATGATTTTATGCATACATCGTCTTCTGTTAATGTGCCCTTGAGTCCATGTGTGTTTTACCTCGATGATTTACTGAAATAGACCATATTCTCACCATTTTCCCATCTCAGTGAGGTCTTGGCTTTGCGGCTGCACATATGCCTTATTTATTTTTTATTTGTTATTTCTATTTTTATTTTATTTTGTTTTACTTTACTTTACTTTTACTTTACTTTCCTTTTTTACTTTAATGTATATTTTATTTTATTTTATTTTATTTTTATTTTATTTTATTTATTACTTTTTCAAATTCAATTTGTTGTAATTCTCCTTTCACAAGACAGGCCCAGCCGCGTCTGACAAAGGGTTTTTTCTCCGGGGACTGCTGTTTTCCCTTCTGACCCTTGGCTGTTGGTTTAGGATGTTTTTCTTCCTATTCCAAGGTCAGACCGGATTCGTTGCACTAGGCACGATGCATTTACATCAGCCATATCTCTTGATTATACATTTTCCCATTCAGTCGATCATATGCTTATATTTTCTCTTATGCATTTTTTAATAGTGGGATCCTTTACATTCCAAACTCTACTCTTCGCTAGTGCATCATAGTTTTCATTTTAGCCCTGGACCCTCTTCAGGATAGAACAATATTGATATTAATATGGCATGACCACTTTTCAGAATTGCAGAATTCATCTCACTTCCGCTCTGACATCATATTTACTCAAAAACATTATGATGTCATTTTAGTCAGTTTATTCCTGTTTTTACACCGGACGGAGTAGCAGGGAAGTTTCAGTCTTTTATCTGCTAATGTTTGTATCTGATGTTTGTTTGTTTGTGATCTTACGCTTGACAAAGGCCAGTTGGCCGAAAATTTGCGCCTGTCTTGTCTTGTATATAAATACGCTTTCTTATTCTTTTTTCGTGTTTTTTTTCCTGGTACCTGTTTCTAGAGTTTTGCTTGCAGTAATTGCGAATGCACAACTGAGAGAGATACTCAGAAAGGAGCACAAGAGGGAGAGTGATTCACATGAACCAGAGCAGGTTGTATGTCTAAAGACTACGTTAGTATAAGGAATTGTCAGTGGTCTGTAGATCATCAGGACCAAACGTATTTAGTAATAATCCCACTGAACGCGAAATCGCAGTTGTGAGTGAGTAATTAGGTCTATTTAATAGACGTAGCCTGATTTGGGGGCAACAAAAGATCAAACTTCAGGAAACTGTCAGATACAGGGAGTGGATTGTTCAGTATTTCTGTAGTACAGTGAGTATAAAAGTTTACCTAATGTTTGGCCATAAGTTCAGCAGATAGTTACAACAATATGAACAAATCAGTTTCAGTGGGCAGAGTTCTGCAAAATTTTAATCAGTATGAAGAAGTCGCGAAAACATCATGAGAAACCTAGAAGAAGACCCTGGATTAAAGGTTGGAGGGAAAATGATAAACAACATTCGATACGCAGATGACACCGTGCTAATTGCAGAAAATGAAAGGGACCATTAATCAAAATGCAAAGGTAAGGGGTTGGAACTAAACAGCAGGAAGACTGAAGTCACGGTGATCAGTAAAAAACATGAAATCCCTCATGCAAAATAACAGCAAACGGCACAACCTTACACAGGTTAATAAGTTCAAATACCTGGGAACGGTCATTTCATCAGACGGCAGATGCACATCGGAAATAGCCGGCAGAATCGGCCAAGCCAAAACAGCATTCAAGAAGATGACAAGCATTCTTACCAACAAATGCCTATCAATTAACATCAGGAAGAGAGTCCTTGAATGTTATATAGAACCAATACTGTTGTACGGATGTGAGGCGTGGACAGTCAGCAAGCAAAGCCAGAGCAAGATTGAGGCAGCCGAGATGTGGTTTCTAAGAAGAATGTTGAGAGTTCCATGGACAGCAAAGAAAACAAACGAGACAGTCTTGATGGAGGCAGACACAAGTAGATCACTCATAAGGAAGATTAGGAAAAGACAGGCAACATTTATAGGCCATTTTATGAGGAAGGGGGATTTGGAGCACCTGGTCACAACGGGAAAGCTGGAGGGAAAGAGAGCACCAGGTAGACCTAGGGAGAAAGTGCTAGACGGACTTGCGGAGTGGCTGAAACGAGGAGGGTGGAGGAGATGCTTGGGATGGCAAGAGACAGAGATAGATGGAGGTCCATGATCGCCAACGCCATGTGGCAAGGCACCTGATGATGATTAAAGAAGTCAGTGTGTGCTGCTCTATAAAAGAAAAAAATGATCTGGAAAGAATGGATGATAGCATGGCTTGGCATGTGTTTCTCTCAATCCCAAAACCAAATTCCACCAAAAAAAAACTTTCTACTGGAGAAAATCGTTTCAGCTTCCTAAAATATCTCTCTAGATTTGATCCCCTTCAATGAGATTAGCCAGAATTAGGCCACTACTGACATCACCCTCTACTGGCAGTGGCCCTACCCTCTTTCCTTACTGATCCTTTGTCTCAGAATATTACTCTGTTTGTTCCTTGGTAGGGAAAAAAAACACCATTAACTCTTTGACGTCCTCACCCTGTTCACTAGCGCCCACCCAACTATCTGTTCAAATTACTGGTTGATGTACAACGGCAGTTTTCGCCTAATTAGTAACAGTTATATTACTTCTTGAGGGAACAAACATGACTATCATTATGAAATGACTCGTAGTAGTAACATGAATAGTATTGTACTGCAAGCCTTTTGACGGTCAGGACAGTATGAAACACAAACTTTGGAATATTGTAAAACGTTCGTCGAAAGATGAGTTCAAACGAGACAAGCAGATTCAGAGAGAAATGGAGAGTGTATGTGTGGTGAGTGACTCGGTGTGTGTGTGTGTGTGTGGGCGGCACGTGCATGTATCCCGTCTAATGTGCGTTGTACGCGTACATGTGTGTGAAACCAGTACCACTCGTTTACTGATATGTGGAAGGGGGAATATGATGTGCTGATTTTTACGTTCAACAGTACTTTGAGGAGGTCAGTGACTGTTAACGCAAACTGTACGTGGCCACAACTTACACTATCAACACTCTATCCAATGGACCACATTGAAATGAACTTTGGCTGGTCAGAATCAAAAGCAGAAAGAGAAGACTAGAGAAAACATGAGAGAATGGAAGGAAGAAATAAACAAAAGAGAATGACAAAAAATCACAGATGCCAGAGGTCGATTTTCTTCAGTATCGACCAAACCACCCCTTACCCGAGCACTTCTGTCCTCATTTTTTAAGGCGTTAGAAAAACAGAAGCTAGGCGTCAGTCTGAGACCTGAACCCACATTGAAATCTGGTAGAGATTATGGGGACAGTAAATGAACAGACAACAGTCTCCACAGACAACAAACAGTCTCTACAGACAACGATCCCCTCTGTTGTTTGAGGTGCTTACTTTGTGGGACACAGGTTGGCTAAATTTCGCTGAGAAGAGAGGAGAAAAGGGAGCCCAGTACTTGACGATAAAGCAGTGTCTGCCAGCAAGTCTTCAGTGCGCTTAAGCCGCTCGGTCCACACACAGCAGACCCACATCGTCGGGCAACTTTGTGAACTGCCTTTAAATGGAAACTGTCAATAGATGGAGAGGGATCTGTGGAAACAGTTGACGCTACTTCCCCTTGGTCCGTGTGGAAGCTTTTAACTCGAATTATCAGTAAAGACTTTTCAGGTTAACGAAAACTAATTCGGGATGTTATTTACAATTTAAGATTGGCATGACCAGTTAGTTTCGTAATATATGTGTCTGCTACAGTACTAGAATCCAAACTTACGTTCCATCCACAGACTAATCTGATCGTGTTGGCAGTTGTCTGTTCGGTTCCGAAAATATGGCTTCAGGCGGTTTTTTTTTTTTTTTTTTTCTTTCTTTCTTTCTAAAATGTCCTCAGCGGTCTTTAAAAAATGGAGTTCATACGACAGCGTAGTCTATCAGTAGTCTAGAAATTTGTCTGAGCTTTTCTTTTGTCTTATCCACCGTCTCTGTCGCTCGAAATTGGCGATTCCAACGTGCACGGTAAAAATACGAAGAGCGAACAAATGTGGAAAAGTGCATACCTACCTCGTCCCCTCCATTTCTCCGTCCTGTGACTCGTTTTAACTTATTACTTACTAGATAGATAACTTATTACGTACTTGCTTGCTTGCGTGCTTGCTTGCGTGCTTGCTTGCTTGCTTGTGTGCTTGCTTGCTTGCTTGCTTTTTGAATTTATCCTAGAAGCGAAAGCAATTTTAGTCTGTCACCGTATAATTTCAGTAGTAGCCAAATCGGTTTCGTTGTGATACTCGTATTAGCTGATTATCAGTTGATGTTATTTGTGTATCTGTATGTGTATGCATTCGAGTGTGTGTGTGTGTGTGTGTGTGTGTGTGTGTGTGTGTGTGGTGTGTGTGTGTGTGTGTACGCGCGCGCGTGTGTGTGTGGTTTTTTTCTGCATTCACGATATGCTTTTTTCTGTATATTTAAAAATGTTTTCCCGTCATAACTGTATGATTAGGGTTGCTGCTTAACTTGACAGACATCTGTTGTTATTTCTGGTTGTCTTGTTCTGTTTTTATCTGATCCTTTACTAGTATATTCCCCGTCCCCCACCCCCACCCCCCAAAAAAGTGAAATGTTGAATCCTGACAGATCTTGACTGCAGAGCGTCACGTGACGGTATGTTTTCTTGTGTACCTTGTCTGCGTATTGTCACGTGTCGTTCTGTTTGCTTGTGTATGCGTTGGCTGTAGAACGTCACGTATCGTCCTGTTCACTTCTGTGCACGCTGACTGCAGAACGTGTGTGTACGCTGATTGCAGAACGTTTCGTGACGTTCTCTTCCCTTGTGTGTACGCTTATTGCAGAACGTCACGTATCGTCCTGTTCACTTTTATGTATACACTGACTGCAGAACGTGTCGTGACGTTCTGTTAGCTCGTGTGTACGCTGACTGCAGAACTTGACTTGACGTTATGTCCACTTGTGCGTACGCTGACTGCAGAACGTGACATGACGTTCTGTTCACTTCTGTGTACGTGACTGCAGAACGTCTCGTGACGTTCTGTTCACTTGTGTGTACGCTGACTGCAGAACGTTTCATGACGTTCTGTTCACTTGAGTGTACGCTGGCTGCAGAAGTTGAGAGGTGTTCTGAGTGCTCTGTGGTTTGCCACTTTCTTGTAGAGACTACGAACTCTGCTGGGATTATCTGTTACTTGGGTTGACTGGACTGTGTATGGGTGTATCGTAGTTGGAAGTTAATACGGACTGTTTAAAACATGTAGGGATTACTAGGACTGCCTGTAAATGAGGATTGACAATTACTGTCTTCTGTCTATGAGTCAAGACTGATGATAATCGCATGGATTAAGTGTAATCGGAGTGTCTCTCAGTGAAGGCAAACGTACTTGTTTATATCTGTTTTTATGTTTAGATGAGTGAGATTATGGTTAGGATGAGTGAGAAACTAAGGTTGTCTATAGGTTAGACTTCATAGGACACCGTACATTTTCGCATTAATATCTTTGCGGCATATTTTGAGAATAACACTTTTTATAATCAATGGGTATGGAAATGACAGTCCATAGTCCCACCATTGCCCACAAACCGGTTCATGGCACTTTTCACACACCACCAATTCCATTACAAATTAAATGGGTCCTTTGCTAAATATATCCCATCCCCACCCCGCCACAGAATGTATACCCTGTAGAATCGTGTCGTCATATCATTCATTACATCATACGTATAACAGTCCAGAGTATTACCAGCGCTTTTTCCCCGGTGTGTGTGTGTGTGTGTGTGTGTGTGTGTGTGTGTGTGTGTGTGGTGTGTGTGTGTGTTTGCGCGCGCGCTCAGGCTGCTATATGTTCTCAAGAATGTTGTAGACAGTCTTTCAAATTATATCCATTTACTGTCACTCACAACAAACGAAGGACATTTTGTTTAAATAATAATTTCAGGATTATGAAATGCATAATGTGTAATGAACATCAGACAATAGATTTTCAGTTGCTTTTATTCGATGAGTCATTCCCTTCACTTTCACTTCCCATTATGCTCTTAGCAATCGATAACTCACCCGGTTATCCTTTTAACTCCCACATCCTGTCCAACATCTGCAGAAACGTAACCCTTTGGCTCCCTCACCCTATCCACCAGCTTCCTGCAGGAATTTGGTGGATAGGTTGCAGGAATCAAAGGATCAAGTTTTTGCTTTGCTGGCATGGTTGGCAATGCAGGATGCTGGTGTGCAGAGCGCGGGGGTCAAAGGGTTAAAGCTACAGGCTTGTAGGGCAGCAATGAATACCCGCCGTTCGTGTCTGTTCTGGGCCAACCTCTGTATGGTATTCCACGATTTGTGTATATCCCTCTTTAATTACTACTGTATTCCATCTATCGGTTTTTTCGGAAATAAATGTTCCTGCTTGTCTCCTCGTGAAATTGTTGTCTCTATATCCCTGTTACTACTGTATTCCATCTATCCATTATTGGAAATAAATGTTCCTGCTTGCCTTCTCGAGAAATTGTCTCTGTACTTAGAGACTGCACAGTATCAGTCAAACATCATACAAATCGATAGAGACTGCACAATATCAAATCGAACATCATACAAATTAGTTTCTGTTCACCTTTATGCAAACTGGTCTTGTTCCTGAAAAGCACTTATTGATTGGCACAAGGCAAGTAATATTACCTGCATACAGCACAGCACGTAAAGAGAAAGGAAACAAGAGAGAGAGAGGGGGGGGGATTCTGTCCAGTCTATCATTTGAGCTCTCTCAGTTGACCAAAAGCTCAAATAAATCTCTCTCTCTCTTTCTCTCTCTCTCTCTCAGACACACACACATTAAATATATATATATATACACACATACATACATACATGTGTATATATATGTATATATATATAATATATATATTATATATTACACATACATACATACATGTGTATATATATGTATATATATATATATATATATATATATGTGTGTGTGTGTGTGTGTGTGTGTGTGGTGTGTGTGTGTGTGTGTGGTGTGTGTGTGTGTGTGTGTGTGTGTACTTTAAAACATATCTACTTTCATTTCTTGATGAACTGTCTCACCCGACCCTTTTCCTACTTTTCACATTGTCACGTTTTGACAGCTGAGCCAGCATGAGGGGTATTCTATCCCATTGTTATGAACCAGTTATTTCTGGCAAACCATCTTTCTTTCTTTTTATTACTTTTTTTATTATCATATTTTTTAGCAGGATGGCCTGATGGTTTAGGAAGAGAGGGAGTGGGACAGAGGGTTATTCCAATACATCCACTCTTCCCTCCCTCTTCTTTGGCCCCCCATGAAGCCTTACGTAATAGAGAGTGGCTTTACCCTAAGAAACTTTTTTCTTCGCGTGAAATAGGGACCTCTGTCCTTGGGGAAGCGCGTAGCCATTGGACAGCTCCACCGGTTTGTTTTGTTTTGTTGTTGTTGTGCTCTGTATGTCTGCATATTTATCTATGACAGTGGATTTTTCCGTGGAATTTTGCCAGGGACAGCTATTTCGTTGCAGTGGTGTTTTTCATGAGTGTTTAGTGCATGCCTCCTACTGAACGTCAGTTTATCATCTCATTTCGTATGAAGGACAAGCGCACAGACCACCATTCAAGTCCGAGTGGAGGGGGGGGGGGGGGGGGGGGGACAGGGAAAAAGAAAAAAAAAAGGTTAAAAGCGAACTGTGGAAAATGTTACAACAAGACCACACGCAAGATCTTACGGCAGGCGCCTATTACTTCAGAGAACGGGGGCCTGATCCACGATAAACTCAATCATTACTTGATTACTGACTACTGGGACTCACCCAAACAAATCAGATTGGTCGGTGCTAAGTACTTAACAGTCTTTTCGTCGGGGCTAAGTACATCACAGTCTCCTCTTCAGTGCTAAGTATATATCAGTCTCCTGTCTGGGGCTGAGTACTTTTCAGTCTCTTCTTTAGTGCTAAGTACATATCGGTCTCTTCTTCAGGGCTAAGTACCTGTCAGTCTCTTCTTCAGGGCTAAGTACCTATCAGTCTCTTCTTCAGGGCTAAGTACCTATCAGTCTCTTCTTCAAGGCCAAGTACATATCAGTCTCTTCTTCAGGGCTAAGTACACATAAGTCTCTTCTTCAAGACTAAGTACATATCGGTCTCTTCTTCAGGGCTAAGTACATGTCGGTCTCTTCTTCAGGGCTAAGTACATATCGGTCTCTTCTTCAGGGCTAAGTACATGTCAGTCTTTTCTTCAGGGCTAAATACACATCGATCTCTTCTTCAAGGCTAAATACATGTCGGTCTCTTCTTCAGGGCTAAGTACATATCGGTCTCTTCTTCAGGGCTAAGTACATGTCAGTCTCTTCTTCAGGGCTAAGTACATATCAGTCTCTTTTTTAATGCTAAGTACGTATCAGTGTTTTCTTTAGTGCTAAGTACATATCGGTCTCTTCTTTAGTGCTAAGTACATAT
>CM060314.1:44344101-44481601 GCA_030674185.1 Monoplex corrugatus | reverse complement strand
CCTCCTTCCCGTAGGCCTAGTCCCCTTTCCTCTCGCAGTAATCTGAAACGGCATCTGGAAGGGCAATTAAAATTGATAGAACAAGCCTACTGATTTGTTTTTTGTCTGTACCGGTTGCATTTTTGACATGTTATAATTGCCGTAGCTAGTACCGGCTGGGAAAAAATCTAGCGCGATCGCTGGATATAGATATATATATATATACTCGTGTATGTATATATGTATGTATATCGATAGATAGACAAACAGACAGACAGACAGACAGACATATGTATATATCCTTTGTTTGTTTGTTGTTGTTTTTTGTTTTGTTTTGTTTTTTGTATGTTTGTTTTTTTAGAGTTCCAATTTTTCTCGGATGCGTGTATGAACGTTGTTATGCCCACACTGTGCAGGCGGTATGTTGCTACACAATTGGCATATTCCGTCTTCGATGGGCGTGCATGCTAGATGTTTTCATGTTTCTATAAGCACAGGACACAAACGTGACTTCACGATCTTTAACTCGAAGGAGTTTTAAGCATAACTGGTCCTTCACGCATGTGACCTGGAAGATCGGGAAAAAATCTCCATACTTTACCCACCACGTCAGAAGGTACCCAGGCAGGATTGAACCCGGACCCTCTGATTAGAAGGTTGATGTCTTACCCACTTAGCTGTTGCACCCATCAGAGAGTCTAATATGACAGGCGATTAGTTGCACAAATAGAACTGTCTCCTCTACTTTACCAAGCTCTCATCTCTCTCTCTGTGTCTCTCTCTCTCTTTCTCTCTCTCTCTCTCTCTCTCTTTGTCTCCTTCTCTCTCTCTCTGTCTCCTCTCTCTCTCTCTCGCTCCTTCTCTCTCTCTCTCTCTCTGTCTCCTCTCTCTCTCTCTCGCTCTGTCTCCTCTCTCTCTCTCTCGCTCTGTCTCTCTCTCCTCTCTCTCACACACACTCTCTGTCTCTATCTCCCCCTCTCTCTTTCTCCCCCTTTCTCTCTCTCCCTCCCCTCTCCTCCCTCCCTTCTCTCCCTCTCTCTCCCTCCCTCTCTTTCTTCCTCCCCTCTCTCCCTCTCTCTCTCCCCCCTGTCTCTCTCTCTGTCTCTCTTACATTTACGTTTTGTCTGTGTTCGGACTTCTTTGGATAATATCCTTTTCTTTCATTCATTCTTTCTTTTCTTTTCCTTTTTTTTTTTTCTTTTTTTTTTCACAATGCACGTGGATTAACAATATGCAGATATGTAAATCAGCCTAATATCTGTACAGTAAGAAAATAAATTTTGGCTTTATTTCATTTCATTCAAAATATATTTTGGCTTTACTTCATTTCATTTCGTTTTCTGTCCGTTCCCTTCTCTCTCTCTATCTCTTTCTCTCTCTCTCTCTCTCTCTCTCTCTCTCTCTCTCTCTCTCTCTCTCTCTTCTCTCTCTCTCTCTCCCTCCCCTAAACTACCTCCTGAATTTAGTTCACCAGCCCTCTCTCACTCAACCCCTCTCTCTCTTTTCCACTGCCGTCACCTAAGGAGATCAGGACTGGCTCACAAGCAAGAAGGGAAAACAACACCTCAAAAAAATAACCCGCGCGGTTTCGATCAGCGGTCACGGAATCTGCAATCCCTTTGCTTTTGATGTTTATGGCTCTGTGTGTGTGGGGGGGGGGGGGAGTGTCGCGCGCGTGTGTGTTGTGCATGTTGTATTTGGTGTGTGTGTGTGGATGTTGTATGTGTGTGGCATGCTTGTATGTGTTGTGTGTCTGTCTGTCTGCTGTCTGTAATTGTAGATAGCTGATTATTGATCGACAGTAGGTAGATTAAAGAAGAAAAAAGAGCTCAAAATGAGGACATTGGATACAGTCCAACATTCATCTTCATTGGGGGGGGGGGGGGGGTTTCACCCTACCACCCACGAGCTCTATTTCATGTTATTAATGAATCTGTTTTCCATTATTATCATGTTACTCCCTCACCTCCCTGCAGCCATGTGACAACGAGGTGACATGACTACACCTTAAGCCGAGCCGGCAGCAGACTGCTGGATGTCTGTTGATTTTTTTTTTTAATATGGCAGACCTCGCATGTTATCTGTTATGCGTATAAGAATGCGAGCATGTATTGGTCTGATCTGAATTATACACGCACATATGATACAATCTACACGAATCCTGACACGCAAGAATACACACGTAGACACTTGTGCATACACAGCAGGAAAGGAGGAGGTTGAATGTGAATACCTGTGAATATTTCCTTCATTAACCAGCCAACCAACATGGCTGACTTTGTGGCGAGGAAAGTCTTAGGAAAATGTAATGAAACAGACTGAAGCTCGTTGGTAGATTGGTTTGGTTCAGTTTTTACGTCGACACCCACCTCAGGTGATATGTCCGATGGGGATAACCATCCTAGGGAAATGGGGGAAGGGGGTGCTTATCTAATCCTATACTGACACCACCAGAACAACAATGATGTTAAGATGGGACAGTGAGATAGCCAGTTTTAGTATAGCGCGCCCCGGGATTCGAACCCACAACCATTAGCATGTGAATCCGAAGCTCAAACCAACTGAGCTACTGGGGCCCGATCTGAAGCTCGTTCGTCACCTACTCGTATAAGGGCCGTCACGTCACATCTGTGTGGAAAGTTTGATGAAACTTCTTCTTCTTCTTCTTGGCGTACGCTGCTACACAATCATCTTAGTCCGGGCGATGAATGCAGCCGTCTTTTCCAGCTCCTGTCTGCAGCCATGGAGTTTGGTTGTCAGCGGAGTGTCTGTCGGCCACACGTCTTGTCTTGCCACCTGGTGAAGGGGACATGTTTGGAGTGTATGCTCCGTGGTTTGGTCTTCTTGACTGCGGGACAGGTTGGGGAGGGCGCCGGCTTCAGTTTGCGGTACATGTGGCTGTTCAGCCTATTGTGACCAGTGCGCAACCTCACCAGGGCAGCTTGCTGCTCTCTAGACAACAGGTGGTAGTCATCCCTGTGTCGTCTCGGCATGGAAAGCGCCCTGATGATGCTCCTCTTCTCACTGTAGCTGACGCTGTTGTTAGGTTGTTCTTCTCTGGCTCCCTCCTTAGCACGGATATCAGCTCGCTCATTCCCGGAGACTCCGCAGTGGGCTGGAATCCACTGCAGAACTGCTCTTCTGGTTGTGGCAGCCTGGTGCAGAGCTCTAGATAGGAGGGGGAGCGTGTTGTTCTGGCAAGCCTGCAGCACGGAGAGGGCATCAGACAAGAAGACAACTTGTCTGCGGTCACAGTCTGTAGCCTGAATCATGGAGGCCGCCTGCATGAGTGCTTCTGTCTCAGCACGGTAGGTTGCACAGTCTTCCAGTGGCGACACTTGCTGTTGTTGTTTGTCCTCCTGGGAAAAGGACAAGGATGCCTGCACCCCCGTTACAAACAAGCTCGTTCATCATCTAGTTGTATGTAAAGGCCGTCACGTTTGTGTGGAAAGTGTGATGAAACAAACTGAAGCTGGTTCGTCATCTAGTTGTATATAAAGGCCGTCACGTTTGTGTGGAAAGTGTGATGAAACAAACTGAAGCCCGTTCATCACCTAGTTGTATATAAAGGCCGTCACGTTTGTGTCTTGTTTTGCTCTCGTTAAAAGAACAGTAGCAGACGATCCCGACATCGGTACTCGCACTCGTCTGTGTTGGCGGATGATTGGTTTAACTCTTTGACTCCATCACCCTGTTCATCAGCATCCTGCATTGTCAACCATGCTACCAAAAAAAGCAAAAACTTAACCCTTTGATTCCCTCACTGTATCCACCAGCTTCCTACAGGAAGCTGGTGGATAGGGTGAGGGAACCAAAGGGTTAAGTTTTTGCGATTGTGGATGGGGTGCGGGAGTCAAAGGGTTAATGTTGATGCGGCGATGCCAACCCAGGCAGGGAGGTAGGATTAAACCCAAGCCTTCCTATTGGAATAAGGATGTTTATTCACTTGACTACTATGCCCGTTGTAGTTTAATTTGTCAGTAGTTTACAAAGCTTTTGGTGGCTTTTTAAAAGAACAAATAAATGAGCATTTTTAACAAACTCAATAGTCCAACGTCCAGTGCTGGCAAAAATCAACAACAACAAAAATGAAATACATCAACCATGTAATTGTCACGGGAAGAATTCCGCATAAACATCCCCCAAATTCTAGAACCACACTCAAAAATTCTTTCCGTGATACAATCACCAACACCAACACAACCCTAATGACAACAGTTTTGCAAGAAAAAGTTGAAGCCAAAAGAAATCTGGGCAGACCACCCATCTCGTGTATGAACAACATCAGCAGTATCAGCGGTTTGAAGGTGTACAAAGTAGCGCAAAGTCAAGACCGGAGTAAATGGAGGAGAGTCTTGCGGCGACTACCATCGAACTCGCTGATGAGCGACGGGTAAATTTTACAAAGCCTTGCTGCAAGATTCTTCCAGTTTGCTTACAATGTTACGTATTTATGTTCTGAAGTTTGCCAAGATGAGCGTGTGTGTGTGTGCATGCCCGCACATGCACATGAGAAAAAAATTCTGTTTATATCTCCATCTATGAATATAAGCGTGCATCTTTCCACCTGTAAATATAAGACTGTACATGCATGTGCGTACAAAGCCTTGCGTGTGCAGCACAACAGGTTGGATGAAAGGGAAGAGGAGAATGCAGAAGAGCGATAGTGACGATGACAGCACTGATCCCATATCACGCTAATGATTCTCTCTGGAGTCGTAAAACCACACACAGCCTGAGGGCCATCCCCCGCTTTGACAGTGCTGTGGAGGGAGGGGAAACGATCTGACAATCAAGGGACCGGTTATTACGTTGTAGCATCAACTTATCACCTTACTGCCACTGACACCCACCCAAGTTATCAGCGTGCCATCGACGTTGGATTTAGCGGCAGAAGACTAACAACCGGCAATTACGATGCTGTCGGTAGTGTCGGAATATCATCCGCAACATCTGGCAATGATGAAAATCTGACACTAAATCAATGAGCTCTAAGCAACCGTAGTTTCAGAACCTCAGAGCCATGTTTCCACTATGCTCATCATAAAGCGGAATGTCCACACTAACAAAGAGTTGGTTTGTTTTTTGTTGGTTTTTGTTGGTTTGTTTGTTTGTTTTGTTTTGTTTTTTGTTTTTTGTCTAATCTTTCCCACACGAAATAAACTCGTTACTTTGCTGCATCCGTTGTCTCCTGGGTCCAATTAATACACACGACAAAGCTTCCTCACATTTTTCGCCAGCAGATCGTCGGCAAGGTTATGATATATTGATGACGGGCCACCATAGAGGTTTCTGCAAGTCTGTGCATGCCATCCTTTCTCTCCCATATCCTGGTATGTGCAGAATGGTGCACGATTGATGTGGAGATGGGATTTCTTATGTTGATGGCAACGCCTTTCATGGGTCATCATTAGCTCCAAACTCACCAGGTGTTCATGGGCTTCTTCTCTTGCGCCTTCCTTGGCACAGAGTGGGATAGGGCTTGAGAGAAAAACTATGCATATTATATATGAAATCCGTGCTCACCAGTATTTACAGTATTTCAGCCGAGCAGTTGGCACTGAAATGTTCTTGTATGGTGCACTGTAAACAAGTTGAAGTTGATCACTTGGGCAAGATGACGTCTGATGAACCCCGGTATTGAACCCTTTGACTCTCTCACCCTGTCCATCAGCTTTCACCAGCTTTATGGTGGAAGCTGTCCTGCTACTGTTCGTCACCAGGTGAACTTAGGTCTTCCTCTCTTACGTCTTCCGAGGTGAAATTGGTGGACAAGATGATAAAATAAGGTTAATACTGTTGCTGTTTCCCGTCAAAAACAGTAATACGGTCTCAGATAAGGAATCAGAGTGGGATGGAGGGTAGGGTCGTTTGCCAGCAAAGTGTGATGTTAGTGATGGCCTTATTCTGGCTCAGCTCCATAAAGAGGATCAAATTTAGAGAGATATTTTGGTACAGAGCTCCGGTTGGATCTGGACCAAGAGGAATAAAAATGAACATCATAGGGCTTAAAGTTCCCCTGTATGTTAGTAGTGATCAATAGCTAAGTGGTTAAGACAGTCGCAGTGGTGACTTTGCCTTGAGACGCCTGACCACCATGGATGCGCGGGTTCGATTCCAGGTGGCGGACAGATTTCTTTAAAAGAAAAATGGTGACAGCAGAAGGGTATCCAGGAATCATGACCTGGATGCTGCCCGGCCACCATAAAGTGTTAGGAGTTAAGGGCTGAAACACTTGCCTGACGGGTGTTTCTCCTCCGAGGACCTACTGCTCTCCGGTTCTCCCCAGAGTTTCTTACTATTACTACAAACAGCTTTTTTAATGAGGAATTTGGTTTTGGGGTTAAGAGAAAAACTGTGCGAAGCCATGTTCACCACTCTTTCCTGTATTTTAGCAGCTGGCGTTGAAATGACTATTTCCCATCGATACAATTATCTATTCACATGAAGACATAAAAGTTGGTAAATTATCGTCCTAGTAGGCCATTGCAAACAAATGAACAACCTTCACACTATGTATTCCTCATTTGAAATTCTGTCCCTTGGTTATAAAGCAGTCGTTTTTGATAAATCATTCACTCTTTCTTTGACAGGATGTCCTATAAAAATTGGTTAACAATCGTACTAGTAGGCCATTATAAACGAGCAACAACCTTCACACTGTGTATTCCTCATTTGAAATTCTGTCCCTTGGTTATAAAGCAGTCGTTTTTAGTAAAAGTATTCAGTCTTTCTTTGACAAAATGTTCAAACGGTGCTTAGGAGGAGTGAAGAGTGACTTGACTCACTGCCCATGATGTCATTGACCTTGAGGGCAGCAACGAAGATCTGCCATTTCTGTCTGTTTTTGGCTAGCATCTTTCTACAGTTCATCACCAGGTGTTCTTGGGCTTCCTGTCTTGCGTCTTCTTTGGCGAAGAGTGGGGTAGGGGTAAGTTCAGGCCTCCCAACCCTTCCCTCCTAACCCATTAACCCTTTGACTCCCGCACCCTATCCATTAACTACAAAAACTTAACCCTTTGACTCCCTCATCCTATCCACTTCCTGCAGGAAGGTGGTGGACAGGATGAGGGAGTCAAAGGGTTAAGTTTTTGCTTTGCCAGAACAGTTGAGAAGGCAGGATGCTAGTGGACAGGGTGCTGGAGTCAAAGGGTTAAGTCATAAAGGAGAGTAGCATAAAAATGATAGGCAGCACTTAGTGAGTGATGGTGCAGTAAAACTGCAGGCTCTTAGTACAATGCCTTTTAATCTAGAGAGATAGGGGACACTGGACCACATTAATACTGTTCATTACTGGCTTTGTACTGACTGGACTAGGGGACATGGACCACATTAATACTGTTCATTACTGGCTTTGTACTGACTGGACTAGGGGACATGGACCACATTAATACTGTTCATTACTGGCTTTGTACTGACTGGACTAGGGGACATGGACCACATTAATACTGTTCATTACCAGCTTTGTACTGACTGGACTAGGGGACATGGACCACATTAATACTGTTGATTACTGGCTTTTTACTGACTGGACCCACGCAGACAAATTACGTTGATAGGGGAAATGTCAACTCTAGTTTTCTTAGGAAAACATGAACCATAACACATGCAACGTCAAAGAAGTTATAAAAATGAATTATACTGAAATACTGACTTCTGTGTATCAACTGGTCAAGCGCTTTACAGAAGCACGAGAGACAGGCAGACATACTTAAAGCAAATACATGTTAACCCTTAACAACTACATTGACACCATAACAATAGGAGACTTCGCTGCCGTCATATTACTTGCCGCGAGGAAAGTTCAAATCTCTACCACTTCATTCCCATCCGACCAAAGTGTTAAGTATTTATCCCGATTTTGCCGTTGAAGCTTACATCATCATCATCATCATCATCATCAGGTGCCCTGCCGCATGGCGTTGGCGACCATGGACTTCCAACCATCTCTATCTCTCGTTGCCCCCAGCATCTCCCCCACCCTCCTCATCCTCAGCCACCTTGCAAGTCCGTCCAGCATTCTCTCCCTGGGTCTACCCGGTGCTCTCTTTCCCTCCAGCTTTCCCGTTGACCAGGTGCTCCAAATCCCCCTTCTTCATAAAATGGCCTATAAATGTTGCTTGTCTTTTCCTAATCTTCCTTATCAGTGATCAACTTGTGTCTGCCTCCATCAAGACTGTCTCGTTTGTTTTCTTTGCTGTCCATGGTATTCTCAACATTCTTCTGAGAAACCACATCTCGGCTGCCTCAATCCTGCTCTGGCTTTGCTTGCTGACTGTCCACGCCTCGCATCCGTACAACAGTATGAAATAATAATAATAAAGCTTACAGTGTGAAATAATAATAATAATAATAAATCACATTTATATAGCGCTATTCTCCCACAAACAAACAAACAAACACACCACACCACACCACACACACACGCGCATACACACAAAGATGCTGAGGTAGGGTACACACAAGCCTGTTAGGCGAGAGACCCTTGACCCAAGTTGGCAAATATTACGATTTATGCTACCGCTGAAATAAGATGACTGTACATTTCAAAAGTGTTCAACCCCTCCAATCACACAGCCCATCACGCTTATCAGACTAGACACGTTTCATGTGTGATTTGTGGGGATTCTAATGGATTGATTAATATGTAGACCTGTGACCACAGCGTTGATGTTCACATTACATGTCGCGGTTAATGACACCGACATCAGCATTGGTAAAACTTGAAAGGTCTTGCTCCTGGTTGCATCTAATTTTCTTTCTGTAGCTTATTCGCTCCATCTATTTGCCTCCCCCCCCTCCCCCCGCTTTCTCTCTCTCTCTCTCTCTTTTTTTTTCCCCCTCGCTGGCTGTCTATCCCTTTCTCTCGTCTCGCGCGCGCACACACACCATACACACGCACACACACACACACACACACACACACACACACACACACACACACACACACACACACACACACACGCACGCACACACACACACACACACACACCACACACACACACACACACACACCACATCAGAGAGGGAGAGAGGGGGGGAGAGAAAGAGGGAGACAAGGGTATAGATTTCAAATAGGATGTCAAGCCGAAATTACCATCATCGTGAACTAATAGCATGGCGAATATGAAGGTACGAACAGGCGATGTGGTAGCAGGCAGGAGACGGTCAAGCCGTGTGGAATGACCTTTCTCACTTTAAAGTGCAGTTTGGTTGATTTGGTTTAGTTGGAATTTGTTCAGGAGGGGTTCGTCGCACTCGGGGTTACTCCATATGCGCTTCAAGCAAATCTTCCAACAGTTATCTGGCATTTTTTTAAACTGCACAAAACCCTATGCGTTGGCAAGGTTTTGCAATAAGGAGAAGGGGAGGAGAAGCAAGACCTAAAGAGCATTACAAACTGACACCACCAGAATGATTGAATCGTTAAGATGGGCATCGAACAGGCCAATGCTTATGTTGCGGGCTTGGATTGAACTCAAGAAATCATATCTGGAGTCCACGACTGTTTCATATAAATCGGTACTTTCGTTTGAGTATATGATTATGTGGATAGGTTTGGTTGGGTATCTAATTTTTTGTTGAATTTAACGACGTAAAAATTCTCACTTGCAAGGTCGAACATTCGGTACCGTTACAAAATGTCTGCTTTCTCACAAGGCTTAAAAAAGCAGAAAATGTGTCGAGCTTCGTCAAGAGACTGAAATTTGTGATGGACCCGAATAGTCAACGTTGTACCAAGAGTTGTTCCGATACGTGTTTTTGTTGTTGTTGTTTTTCATTTGTTTGTTTGTTTTTTGTTTTTTGTCTGTTTGTTTTTTTAATATATATAACAAGGTCAGGAAACAAGTCTTTGTTTTACATGTAACCAAGATTATTCCAGTGATAGGCTGATATTATACCAGTATAAAATACAGACTAGGTAAAATATGGGCTAGGTAGTGCCTTAAGACCTGGCCAGCTTGTGGGTTTATGTACAGCTTAAGGCTTGTGCCATGATCACAATACACATGGCACCTGTGACGTTAGTGCATATGGAATTCGATCCGAGTGCGGAGACGTCGTCTTGAGAAACTGAAACTGAAATCATGCTCTTAGTGTGAAAGTTAAATTTAGTTTCAGTTTCAGTTTGATCTTCACGTATTTACTGCCCATTATGCCATTGGCATGGAGGGCGGCAATGAAGATCCTCCGTTTCTGCCTGTTCTGGACCAGTCTGAATAAGGTGCCCCCCCCCCCCCTCCCACCTTTCCAGGTAAGTTTCAGGGCCTTAGTTTCTCTTTTCTGCTGTTCGACGCTTTTGTTCCTGGGTCTTCCAGTCTTGTGTCTTTCTTCTGGTATCCAGTGAAGGACAATCCGGTGATGTGATCCTGCACTCCTGATGATGCACCCATGGCCATGGCCATTGTCTTTTCGTGAGATTGGTTCCATGCTCTGTTGATTGCATTGGACGAGTTTGTTGGTCGGAGATGGTATTTGGACAGAAAATTGGGGTGAATGTTCGGAGGTTGTTTATGTGGAGAGCTGATCACAGTCATCCCCCAGTATTTGAAAGCAAAGTTAAGTATTCGCTGGTTTAAATTTGCCCGGACACTTTTTCTGGGATGTTGAAAAAAAATGACATGATTTTGTATTCTCCTCTCTCTCTCTCTCTCTCTCTCTCTCTCTCTCTCTCTCTCTCTCTCTCTCTCTCTCTCTCTCTCTCTCTCTCTCTCTCTCTCTCTCTCTCTCTCTCTCTCTCTCTCTCTCTCTCTCTCTCTCTCTCTCTCTCTCTCTCTCTCTCTCTTCTCTCTCTTCTCTCTCTTCTCTCTCTCTCTCTGTCTGTCTCTCTCTCTCTCTCTGTCTGTCTGTCTGTCTCTCTCTCTTTCGCCTCCTCCCTCCCTCCCTCCCTTTATAACGAGCTGTTTTCTCTGTTCGATTTCATTCCGTTTTACTTTTAAGTTGCTTTTTTCTCCCTCAAACGAGGAGGCTGGAATCAGCGGAATGGGTCAATACGCCAATGGAGAGAAAGAAAGGGAAGTGGACACGCAACACTGGGTGTATTGAAGGTACGCATCAAAGCTGTGTGCTATCAGGCAACGGCAAGCCGTCAGCCGTTTCCTCTTCCCCAGACATTGTCAACCAACCTTGGCCTGATCTTGCTTGGCAACCACCCACGGTGCACGCCATGCCGTCACTGCTAGAGCGAAAACTATACCTTCTGTGGAGGGAGAGCCTTTATTCATTTTTTTCCATTTATTTATTTATTTATTCATTCTCCTGTTATGTATACTATTTCACTTACGCATTTTTAATAATATACGAAAGGCAAAAACATTTTTAAAAAAACAATGGTTCCTACCAAGTCATGAGATTATACATTGTCTAGTAAAGGTTTGCAGAAAAACCAGTGCTCCGCATACACTATTGAAAGATCTTTCTCAATATCGCATATATATTTCAGGTATTGGGTAAATAAATAAAACTGTGGAATACTGTCTTTGCATTTATGAATGTAGAATTTTGCGTGCAAATTGATATAGTCCAGTATGCAGTTGGATTTTTGTTGCTGCTGTTTACTTGTTTTAAGTTTGCACTTTCATTGACCTTCTCGTGCACATAGTAGTCTGCATTCCTTCCACACGATCTGTTTAAGCGTAAAGAGATGACATGGCGTCGAAAGGAGGAGAGGACTGGGAAGAGAGGCGGACTGAGTGTACATGATGTGAGTAGAGAAAGATGTTGGGCTGAAAGAGTGGTGGTGTGCCTGCAGGGGATGAACTAATGAATGGAATGCATTTGGAACGAGATGGGCAAGGTGAGTTGTATGTATGGATTTCCGTTGTTTATTTGTGTGGGGCATCTGTGCAGTCGATTTGTGCTGGTGGACCTGACATGCTTCAGCCAGTTGTACAGGATTTTATTTTAATTTTATTTCATGAGACTGCATTTGCTGATGACTGATTTGGTAACATGTTGCTGTTGGTCTTTCGGTGTGAGGGATGAGATAGGCTTGGAGAAGTTCTGCGGTCATCACGAGACGTGGCTATCATGCTCTGGTAGACCAATGATGGAGATGGTGCTTATCACTTTGGAAGTTTACACCGACAGCTTGTAGTTTTAACAATAGATGCCGGGGTGAAAGTTGATACTTTGAAGCGATGGGTGGGAGGCTTGATTCTCTGTGATACATTGAAACTTTGGACTTGACGGGGCTGGGCTGAGACCCCACACAGAATCCTATGCGCTGGCAAGGTCTGGATTTGGGGAGTGGAAATAGAGTGGAAATAGACCTGTGAAACATTGATTTCAGCAGAATAATTGGAGCATTAAAGATGGGCAGCGAACAAACCACGTTTTATGTCACAGAGTGCAACTGACTCAAGACATGAGATTGTGAGTCCACAATAGTATATGGAAAGAGCCAGCCAGCACCCAGTATCGAGCTCGGTATCAAAAGCAAGCTGTTAACTGAACTTCCTCTCTTCAACGCTCTCTTGCAATCTTGACACTAGAGCCTTTTGCCATTTTAACATAGGTGCCTTATCATCATGTTGTCGTTTCCGAGTGATGTGCCGAAAGCATTTTTACTTTTTGTATTCAGGGGGGCAGTATCCAATTCTCTTCCTTGCTCCTCTACTTGACCCAGTTCTCAGCAGTTTTAACCCTTTGGCTCTTGCACCCTGTCAACCAACTGCAAAAACTTAACTTTTGACTCTCTCAACCTGCAGGAAGCAGGTGGATAGGATGAGGGAGTCAAATGGTTAAGTTTTTGCTTTGGTAGCATGGTTGACAATGCAGGATGCTGATGGACAGGGTGCAGGAGCCAAAGGGTTAATACTCCTGTAATGCTGGGTGGACTGGAACCCTAACGTGCTTGTCATCATGTGACGAGCCATACTGAAAGTAATAAAATCATATGGCAAGATGTCCACTGCGTGCCATCTAGGTCACTCCCATGTATCCATAAAAATAATTATCAGAATCATTTTGGTCTCCAGATCGATAAAAAATCTATTCATCCATGCATTATCGAGAAACCTTCGCTGTTCCGTTTCTAATAAAGACGCACATAGCGTTATTTAACAGCACACAGACACAGACGTCACAAGTCACTCGGGGGAGGGTGTGTCCAATCGTAGGAAATGACGAAAATCGACAAGAAATTACTGTAAAGACGAAGAAAAAAGCTGTGTGTGCACTGGCTTCAACCCTCACCCACGCCAGCTGAGACAACAGTTTAGGTGAAATGACCCCGGAGTGTTTGATCACATTGCACGCGCACACCATCTCAGTCCCTGTGATTTGGTGTGTTAGTTCTGTTGGTGGGAATAGAAATTGATGATTTGGAAGCAGGGGGGTATGTTTCTTAAGGGTTGTGTTTGTTATTTTCTTCTTTTTTTTTTAAATCTTTGTGTGTGATAGAGATAGAATACGGCACATGACTGTGTCCGTGCAGTGTCACACAGTCATTTTGTAAAGTGTCGTGTTAGAATGTAATAGATTTTGCAGGTTAGAATCAGTTGTACCATGATATAAAACTTGATGAGAAACAATACCCACCTGTTTCAAAAGAACTTTGATTTCGGAGGTTTGGGATGGGGAGGGAGATGTTCGGGTGTTTGTGATTATGCGTTCAGTAAAGGACAGAAGGTCTGAATGTGGATGTGTTTCAAGTCTGATGACTTGACAAAATTTACTATTTATATCTCTGGCTTTTTTAATGTGACGTTAGCTGAGATGGTTACAGTACCATACTTATAACGCAGAGGCCGTGGGTTCGATCATCAGGTGGGTCACAGGTATGGCGGGCAGGTCAAGGTGTTCCCTTCGATAGAGCACTGGGCACAAGATCTGATGTCTTGAGTTACCCTCACCACCATCACCCTTCCATCTCCACCTCCCTTGCACCCGGCAGTCTTTAATGGCGTGCCCGTTGCCCATTTTTTCAATACGTCAATCATTGTGGTGATATCAGCTCGTTGTTTGATAGTTTCCCCCACCTCCTTATTTCAAGATCTTGCAAGCGCTCCGGGTTTTGTGCATGTTCAAGGGGTTTGCCAAATATTTACTTGTGGATCTTGGTGGAGTGCATATGGGATTGTCTGCGTGCGATAAATCATCTTGAATAAGCTTCAGACTTCAAACTCCCTGGCTTAATCCTTTGACTCTCGCACCTTGTCCACTAGCATCCTGCATTGTCAACCATGCTAACAAAGCAAAAAATTAACCCTTTGACTCCTTCACCCTATCCACCAGTTTCCTGCAGGAAGCTGGTGGTTAGGGTGAAGGAGTGAAAGGATTTAGTATTTGCAATTGGTAGATATGGTGCGGGACTTAAAGGGTTAAGCAGAACGCGAAAGCTGAAAAGGCATTGCAGTAGTTATTTCATCACGTGACTTGATCTGTGGCGACCCGGGAGGGACGGAGGGAGGATCTCGGGAGGGGGCTTGGCCGATTGCACCATTCTTTTTCGGTCGGCCCAGACAGCGATCCGGGCTGTCTGTCTCACCGTGGATTGACACCGCTATCCACATCACATCATTGCTTAAACCTATCAATAGCCAATTTCCTCAGAGTGGGATGTGGCGGACAAAGGGATGGGAGATAGCTGAGGACTGGGCTCTGCATTGTTTTTCGATAGACATCCAAAACAAGTGTGACTGCCCACGTTCAAGCAAACAGGAACCAGAAGAAGAAGGAAAAAAAACACGAAAAAAAAAATCAGAAAGCGTATCTAATATAACGAAGACAAGACGGGCGCAGATTTTCGGCCAACTGGCCTTTGTCAGGCGTAGATGTAAGATCACAAACGAACAAACACCAAATACAAGCATAGATGTAAAATCACAAACGAACAAACACCAAATACAAGCATAGACGTAAGATCACAACGAACAAACACCAAATATAATTTGTATTTGGTGTTTATTCGTTTGTGATCTTACGTCTACGCGTGACAAAGGCCAGTTGGCAGGAAATTTGTGCCCGTCTTGTCTGGTTATATTAAACACGTGTTCTCATTGTGTGTGTGTGTGTGTGTGTGTGTGTGTGTGTGTGTGTGTGTGTGTGTGTGTGTGTGTGTGTGTGTGTGTGTGTGTGTGTGTGTGTGTGTGTGTGTGTGTGTGTGTTTTCTGATTCCTTTTCGATAGACTTTTTTTTAATGGCATTAGACGGAATTTTGTTGAAAGAGGATTTGTCATACTCAGACAGTTTCGTGTCTTCTTCGGTGCTTCTTTACATTTTGAACCCACACAAAACTTACTTGCAGGCAAATCCTAGAAATGAGAGGGCAGGGTGTTGTTAAACAAAGAAATGAAAATAATTGATAATGGCACAGATCTAGCTACAGCTCTGTGTGCGCGAGTGCGTGCATGCGTGCTTGAGAATGCCTGGCGGCAAAACATTTCTTATTGTTTCTGGAAAAATTTTAACCAAATTTTAGATAAATGTGTCAATTTCATGCAATGAATACATACTATAACCACTATTTCTCCACCATTGTCATGCACGCATGCATGCACACACACACACACGCACGCACACACACTCACACACACACACACACCACGCACGCTCACGCACGTACGCGTGCGCGTACACACACATGCACGCTTACGCTCGCGCGCGCGCGCGCGCGCGCACACACACACACACACACACACACACACACACACACACACACACACACACACACACACACACAGAGAGAGCAAACTATCGTGTAATCATGGCAGTTTTTTTCAGAGTTATTAATTTTGTTTGTTTATTCTTCAAGCAGCACATATTTCCTTCCATGAGATTTCCTAGCATCTGCTTCTCTTGCTCCCACCCCTTCTTTTCTTCGCCTGTCCCTACCCCTACCCCTACCCCTATTGATAATTGTGCATCTCTTCCTTTTTATGAGAAGTAAAACATTATGCCTAATAAAAGAAGCAGAGCACTCATGCATCAGTATTTTAGCCGCAGCAGATGCTGACCTCGACCCCCACCACCGAAACACCCATTCACGTGGTGTCGATCCCCAGGGCAGTTGTAGCTGTGGCACGCGACGAGTGCAGTGCACTTGAGACTTTTGTTTCTCTTGGCATGCAGAGAACGGTGCCAAAAGACCACAGCTTTAGGTCCAGTGAAGAGGGGGAGGAACAAAAACAAAGAGAAAGTGAGGGGGAGGGATCCAGGGTCTCCTACGTTGAGATCACAAGGCAGGTAGTCCACTATTTTAGCACGAGGCAGAAGTAGCGAGCTGCAGCATGTACGAGTCGTAAGTGACTATAGCAAGCAGGGTGTATATTGATCGGGGGGGGGGGGGGGGGGCTGCTCTCGGGCGGGAGCCCGAATAGTTTGGTGCTATCTGATCAGCCCTCTCCACCTTGCTTCCATCCCCGAACAGTTGAGGCTGATCAATTCCCGCTGATCGTAGTCGATAGTGGTATTATTCCACGTTCAGGGCAATTTTGTAATCGGGGGGTGGGGGTGGGGGCGCTATTGGAACAAGATGGTCAAGCCTAAAAATAGCATTCTCCTTTCCCCTCGCCGAATGACCAGTATAGCCGGTATGATATCATTTGCAAATAATACCGTTTTATTACACATGTATACCGTAAATTACGTCTGCTTATTCTCTACTTCAATTACCTAGTTTGACTACACATATATGCGATAATTTACCTGTGTTAATTCCCTACAGTAGTTAACTATTCATGCTTTGTAAGAAAATGGAAATTGCGTACAACCAATGGATCAAGAACACTAACCACCATCAGCCCCATTGATGGCAGTTCTGCCCGCATGCATATTAGATGGGTTTTTCTGTTTGTTTGCTCTTTTTTGTTTGTTATTTTTGTTTGTTTGTTTGGGGAGGGGATTCAGGAGCCATTTTGCCCTGCGCTCGTATATTTCTCTGCTAAGTTCTTTTATGCATTTAGCTGTCGATTGTGTGTTGCTGCGCTGATGTTTGTCCCTGTGTCCGCATATATGTCATCCCAAGGGGAAAATATACACCAAAAGATGGGACAGCAGAATTCACATGAAGCGCAAGTTCCCCTTACCAAACTATCCAAGGGTCTGTCAGCACAATCCCCTTACCAGACTATCCAAGGGTCTGTCAGCACAATCCCGTTACCAGACTATCCAAGGGTCTGTCAGCACAATCCCCTTACCAGACTATCCAAGGGTCTGTCCCCCACCAATGCGCACAATCCCCTTACCAACTATCCAAGGGTCTGTCAGCACAATCCCCTTACCAGACTATCCAAGGGTCTGTCGCACAATCCCTTACCAGACTGTCCAAGGGTCTGTCAGCACGTTCCCCTTACCAGACTATCCAAGGGTCTGTCAGCACAATCCCCATACCAGACTATCCAAGAGTCTGTCAGTACAATCCCTTACCAGACTATCCAAGGGTCTGTCAGCACGTTCCCCTTACCAGACTATCCAAGGCCTGTCGCACGTTCCCCTTACCAACTATCCAAGGGCTGTGGCACGTTCCCCTTACCAGACTATCCAAGGGCCTGTCGGCACGTTCCCCTTACCAGACTATCCAAGGGCCTGTCGCACGTTCCCCTTACCAAACTATCCAAGGGTCTGTCAGCACGTTCCCCTTACCAGACTATCCAAGGGTCTGCAGCACGTTCCCTTACCAGACTATCCAAGGGTCTGTCAGCACGTTCCCCTTACCAGACTATCCAAGGGTCTGCCAGCACGTTCCCCTTACCAGACTATCCAAGGGTCTGTCAGCACGTTCCCCTTACCAGACTATCCAGGGTCTGTCAGCACGTTCCCCTTACCAGACTATCCAAGGGTCTGTCAGCACGTTCCCCTTACCAGACTATCCAAGGGTCTGTCAGCACGTTCCCCTTACCAGACTATCCAAGGGTCTGTCAGCACGTTCCCCTTACCAGACTATCCAAGGCGTCAGCCGTCCTACAGCTATCCAAGGGGCTGTCAGCACGTTCCTTACATCCCCTTCACGTCCTCCCTCATACAGGATGGCCGACTCACCAGTGGATGAGTACGACCCATCAGCATCATGTGCATGTTTCTCATCAAAATTGGGGCAGCTGGCTGACACTAAACTGGTTCACCCTCAGTGACTTGACCCAATCAGCATCCGCCAACCGACTCATTGTGGAGGCTTGGTCTCTCTCTCTCTCTCTCTCTTCTCTCTCTCTCTCTCTCTCTCTCCTCTCTCTCTCTCTCCCCGACCCCTTTGTGGACGCTGGGCTCTCTCTCTCTCCTCCCTCCCTCCCCCTCTCTCTCTCTCTCCCTCCCTCCCCTCTCTCTTTCCTTCACACACACACCACATCAGAGTGTGAGAAGCTCTTCCGATCAACGGGTGGATTCCCAGGTACTTGCCACTCTCAGCTAGGAGATAGCACCCCTTCTGATCAACTCGGCAGTAGAGGAGGTCATTTTGCGACCTTTCCTGTGTTTCTGTGAGAGGATTTTCGTAGTTTCAAAAGCTAGGCCACTTCTGGACCTTCAACTGTCAGCATATTCCTCAAGGATTTCCTCCTCGGGATCGTACGTGACTTGTTTCATTTCGTAGGACCTGATTGTCCAGTTCCATACTCTTCCCTTTGGTCTGGCACTTGCTTCATAGATTTTTACCAAAGTGATAAGGGAGCTCTGTATCTCCCTTCGCCAGAAAGGGATTTGACTCAAGGTCTACCTGAACGATTGGTAGGTCTTGGTCTTTTTGGCTGAGACTTGCTAACTCAGGCCTGTACTGTCCTGGAAGTGTGCAAGGATCTAGGCTTCTGCCCCAGTCAGCAGAAGTTGAAGCTCTTTCTTCCTGGCATTTCATCTTTCTGGCCATCCATTTGGCATGGTACGTTGGCGTGTCTGCCTGCTGACCACGGAATTCAAAAGCTGAAAAATTGCATCTCGTAACTACTCAAGCGTCCTAGTGCACCAGCCAGTCTTTTGGCCTCACTCCTGGGGCTCTTGGCGTCGATAACTCAATCGATTCCATGAGGTCGCCTTCACAAGTGCCGCTTGCAGAGGACTTTTTGGGAGAGGTGGTCTCAAGCTGACCCGATTGCTGCTGCCATTTGAGGCCTGCTGACCTGTTTTTGCAGCCATTCTAGGTCTGCTGACCTGAACGCGGACATTCTTGGTCTGCTGACTTGTTTGCGGACATTCTTGATGTACCATACATAACGTGTGTGTGTGTGTGTTGTGTGTGTGTGTGTGGTGTGTGTGTGTGTGTGTGTGGTTGTGAGAGAGAAAGAAACTGGGAGGGAGATATTTCCCTCGTCTCTTGTTAAATCCCTTAAGACCGACTCATTGTTGTAGCCTATAGGCTATATTGTTTTTGTTAAGTTAAGGAGTTCTTAGTTTGTTCGAAAGGGATTTATCGCACTTGGACAGTTTTGTACGCCCTCCATCCAAATCTGCCGGTAGTTATCTGGCGGACTCCTTGATCTGTGCAAAACCCTGTACGCTGGCATGGTCTTGAATTGTGGAGGGGTGTTTGAGATAGGCAGTGGACAACCCAGTTTTTGTGTCGCGTGTTGGGATTAAACTCAAGACATAAGATCCCAAGCCCATAATTCCGCCAAATGAACCAGACCAAAGAACAAAAAAAAAACAAAAAGTTGTTACTGTTGTCGTGTTTAGCAGTTGAATGACGTCATGGTGAACACCCGTCAGGTGTGAAGACTTCCAAAATCGGGGCGGAAAGTGTGAGAAGTAACGTCATACGTTGCAGCACAGCAGCACAGCACGGCACAGCATTGCTCATTCTACAGAGGGCTGGGTTGGGATGGTGGGCATGCCTGCTCTCTCTCTCTCTCTCTCTCTCTCTCTCTCTCTCTCTCTCTCTCTCTCTCTCTCTCTCTCTCTGTCTCTCTCTCTTCTCTCTCTCTCTCTCTCTCTCTCTCTCTCTCTCTCTCTCTCTCTCTCTCTCTCTCTCTCTCTCAGAAGCATAAAACTGAATTATCCTGTCCTTATGATAATGCAGATCATTGGAAACTAATTGGCAGGCTATACTGTGATTGTTCCTCACTGTACTTGCTATGCAAAATGACGAATCTGCGCTTGTGTATGTGTGTGTGTTAGGTGTGTGTGTGTGTGTGTGTGTGTGGTGTGTGTGTGTGTGTTGTTGCCTATATCATTAAACCATTTGCGCCTTAGTGCTCTCTCTCTCTCTCTCTCTCTCTCTCTCTCTCTCTCTCTCTCTCTCTCTCTCCACACACACACACACACACACACACACACACCACACACTCACGTGTTAGAATCACAATCAGGTTTGTAGATTAATTCAATGAAGCATTCACTTCCAAAGTCTGTATACTTACTCATCGTCAGACTGCGAGAATCCACGTACGATGGTAAGAAAAAGAAATTGAGTTGATGTGTGTGTGTGTGCGAATTGTGTGTGTGAGCGCGCAGGACCACGCGCCAAGTGTATCCATCTATTGTATGCTGTAAGGAACTGTGACAAACAACACATACCTATGGCCTATTTTCAGCGCCCTCGTGTCGAGCATTTGGACGAGGGAGAAGGCCTCAGAAAAGGCGCGACTGCTTGCTCGGCCAGGGTACAAAGTCCTTGTTGTTTATTCGTCAAAATGGATGCCTTCCAGAAGTTGACTTCTCCTGGTCGAAAAACGCCAAATAAACCTGATTTTCCTCAGCTTCATTGAAATCAGAATAAAACAGTATTACTATATTTGTACTGCGTTGTGTCTAGACTGCATTTTAGACTTTGCATTGAAAACACCATAAATTTAGTTTGTTATTTGTAGACTTTCAGATATAATTCTGTCCTCGTAATTTATAAGGAACTGTGTTGTGCAGTGTGTGATATTTACAAATACAATCATGAACATATGCGCCGATGAACAGAAATATTATCTTTAACAAAGTATTGTTCGTGCTGTCTTCTTTGTTTCGGTTTCTGTGTTTCTTATACACACGCTGGCATGCAGAGTGGTAGGGGATACGTTGTAATCGATTGTAGCCTTATTCTTATTCCTGTCGTTAAAGCCCAGCCGACTGGACAGAGACATTAAAGGTTATAACCATGTCAAAACGTATACAACATCTGGTTGGGGAAAAGCTGGAAAAGAAAATTAAGTACACGAATCAATGCATTCGCGCACACGATCTAGGGAGATGCCTCTGGCGTTGACCAGTCCGTCCAATTTATCACACAGGAGCTATAAAAAACATACCTGAATACAAATTTAAACATATCTAAGGACATTGAAAATATATAAGAACAGGCCTAATTTACCTAAACTTGCTTCCGCATACACGTTTCCCTAGAGCCAAAAAGGCACTGAGTACATTTTAGTCTTAATTCTCCACCAATCGCAAACCCTCACATTTGGGATGTTTTCCCTGTAAATAAATACATCGGCGATCCCAAGGTGAGAGGTATGGATAGACATTACTTTCTGCCCACTGTAGCCATTGGTATGTACTGCAACAATGAAGATCCTGTCCTGTCGGCCTGTGCTGGACCCGCTTCTGTATGGTACCCCAGATGTGTTTTAACCCTTTGACTCCCGCACTCTGTCCATCAGCATTGTCAACCATTTTGCAAAGCAAAAACTTAACCCTTTGATTCCCGCATCCATCCACCAGATTCCTGCAAAAAGCTGGTGTGTCCAGATTCCTGCAGGAAGCTGGCGGATAGGGTGAGAGAATCACCATCTTCCTGCATAAAGCTGGTGGATAGAGTGAGGGAATCAAAGGGGTTAAGTTTTCGCAGTTGGTAGATAGGTTGCGGGAGTCAAAGGGTTAAGGTTCTGTTGTTCGTTACCGAGTGTTTGGGGGTCTGCCTTCTGTTAGACGCTAGACATGAATGGCAATCCAGGTGATGATATTCTGCTATCCAAGGATATGTGTCTGCCTGTCTTCATCGTCTTCAGTTCACGTTGATCAGTACTATCCATACACTCGTGACTGCATTGGGCAAGTAGGAGGTGTTGGTTGGAAGATGGTGTAGGGCCAGAAGATTACAACGATTCTTTGTTTGTGTGGAATGTGGATAACTTTGTAAGGACTTACTTCTGTTAGAGTAGCAAGAAACTCGGGGCAGAGCCGAACAGCAGAAGGTACTCAAAAGGAGAAAACCCTTACAAGAAGTGGTGCGGCGTTTAACTCCCTCCGTCCGTACTCTTCATAACGGTTAGAGTGAAGGATAAATAAGCATTAGTGTTGTCAGAAGTAGTGAAGTCCAGCCGTGTATTCATGCGCGAGATGTGCAACATGACTTTCCTTTACCCCCCCAGATGCGTGTGCTGTGTGTGTGTATACGTACATACATGCATACATGCACGCTCTCACACTACACGTCAAGTTTGCGTCAAGCAATGACGGTAAGTGGGTGTTCTTACCATTGTACCACACGTTTTCCCCCCTTCATCACCAGCCATCACAACGTGCCTCACTTCACACAGGCTAACTTTAGCCGACTGCCTGCGGCACACGGCTTCTATAAATAGAATTAACGGAGTGGAGAGGGTAATGGGAACGAAGGGAAGGGGGATCAGAGGGACGAGATGAGGGTGGAGGTAATGTGAGGGAGGGAGGAAGGGGGGTGAGTGTTTGTACTGATTTGGGACGTGGAGGCGGTTTGGCACACTCCGACTTGTTCTGCCTGAGTGGAGAAGATTGCGTTTCCTGCTTTCTCTCTCTCTCTCTCTCTCTCTCTCTCTCTCTCTCTCTCTCTCTCTCTCTCTCTCTCTCTCTCTCTCTCTTCTCTCGTTCAGCTCTGCAAAGATCGTTCAAAACTGTATTGGACAGCAGAAGGTTCTCGAAAGACACACCACCACACCCTGGCCCCTCCCCATGCAAGCAAGCCCGCCTCTCTCACTTGTTCTGTATAAATCCTGTCTGTGCTTGATGTAGCTCCAGCAACAACAGAGACCTTTGACCTTCAATCTTCCATCATTCTTTAACCCTTTGACTCCCGCACCCTGTCCACCAGCATCCTGCATCATCATCAGTGATAGCAAAGCGAAAACGTAACCCTTTGACACCCTCACCCTATCCACCAGCTTCCTGCAGGGAGTCGGATGGTTTAAGTTTTTTTTGCAACTGGTGGATAGGGTGCGGAAGTCAAAGGGTTAACATTCAAACTCACCTTCTCCCTTCTTTTCGCCCTTTCTCCCTCCCTCTCTCCCTCTTCCCAGGCCTGCACTTTACCTTGTTGCTATCAGTGTGTGTGTGTGTACCTGTGTGTTTTAAAGTTTGTACTGGAGGGATTCATCGTAGTCGGAAAATTCCATATGCGCTTCACCCAAATCTACCACTAGTTATTTAGCTGATTATGTGAATGTGCGAAAAATCTGTGCACTAGCAAGGTCTTGAATGGAGAGGGGGACTGAAGGGAGCTATGAAATACTTGGCTGACACCATCATAATGATTGGAAAACGAAGATGGGGGCAGTGAACAGTCCAGTTTTTTGGTTGATTGGTTGGTTGGTTGGTGTGTGTGTGTGTGTGTGTGTGTGTGTGTGAGTGTGTGTTGTGTGTGAATGAGTGGTGTGTGTGTGTGTGTGTGTGTGTGTGTGTGTGTGTGTGTGTGTTTTGTTCAGACTGAGATTGAACTCAAGACATCAAATCATGGCAGTCCATAGAAAAATAAAAATAAAGAAAAAAAAAGACTGGCCTGCCGGAAGGGTTGAGCTCACGAGCCTTCAGTTAGTAGCCTGATACTTTTAATCAACCACCTGTTGACTTAGAAGTATGATTCTTTAATTGCCTGGTGCCTGGTTTAACGACCCCATACATGAATATGTGCACACACACGTGTGTGTGTATGTGTCCGTGCGTGCGTGTGTGTGAGAGAGAGAGAAGGGGGGAGGGGGAATTTAGTCCCGAACAGGACATCAGGCGAAATACCTATCAGTATCTCCTGGTTTATTTTTTCCCCTTTCGTCTACATTATCTTTATACCTATATATAGATCATGTAGACGAAAGGGGAAAACTAAACCAGGAGATACGCACAGCTTCAAACAATGATTTATCACCAGCCTTTTCACATTCAACTCTTTATTCACCCCACACCACCGCCTTCGTCGTCTCCCCTTGTTAAACCTCCCCATCCCCATCCACACCCCACTCCATCCTGTGTTTTTCCCCCCGTACGTAAACTAGTACCACACACACACTCCCTCCACCACACACACAAGTGTGCGTCAGTATGTTTACATATCACAGACTTTTCAACCAACACGATGTATGAGCACACGCATGCACGGCTTGATCAGACTCATGTACATACTTGCACACATGTACGCACTCTCGCAGGCATATAAGCACACACACTCACACTCACACACACACACACACACACACACACACACACACACACACACACACACACACACACACACACACACACACACTCATTCATACACATACACACACACAAACACACACAACACACACAAACACACAAACACAACACACACACACACACACACACACACACAAAACACACACACACACACACACACACACACACACACACACACACACACACACACACTGTGGAATGTTTTCTTTTCAGTGGTCAGAGAGACATGTTGGGGCAAGCAATTGCTCGAGTACACATCCCATGTGATTTATTGAATGATCGCGGCAGATGTTGCCACATCCATACAATCTCCCTCCGTGGGGAAGGGATGGGGCGGGGGGGGGCGGGGACTCTTTCAGTGTAAATAGTATCCCCGCCTTGAGGAAATTCTGTGCTAGAAATTTCCTCTTTTCTGTCACTCTCTTTGTTTCTACCTTGTTCCTTTACTTTCTGCCATTTCTTTCTATCATTTTCTGCCTCGCTGGTCCATCACCTGCATTTGTTTGATAAAGTCTTAGTACTTTCTCTTAGGATTGATAACTGTCTTCAGCAGTAGTAAGTGCATTTTGGCTCTAGGGAATGTGATATGCGGAACCAATTTTAGGTAATTAGGCCCGTTTTCATATATGTTTTTTGTGTCCTTAGTTATGTTTAAATTTGTGTTCAGGTATGTTTTTTAAATCCCCTGTGTGATAAACTTATGGGGTGGTCAGTGTGTGGGGCTTCTCCTTAGATTACGTGCGCAAATGCATTGATATGTGTTCTTAATTTTCTTTTCCTTTTTTTTTTTCTCCTGATGAAGTAATACGTGTGTTTTGAAATGGTTAAAACCCTGATATGGCTCTACACAGTCAGCTGGGCTTTAAACAAAAACAACAGTATCAGTTACAATCCATAAATACTTTCCTTTTCCTCCTCTTTTTCCTCCTCTCTTTCTCCTCCTCCTTTATAACGAATTTGTTTATTTCTTTAATGTTACTTTTTTTTTTTTTTGTTTGGTGTGTGTGTATGTTGGGTTTTGTTTTGTTTGTTTGTTTGTTTTTTCAACAGTTGTGTATTGCCTTTTAATTTTTCCAGTGCCGTATCAATTACTATCAACTATGTAGCATAATTACGCTCTGTTGGAATATAATTATTTTCATTGCTCAATAAATTACATGTAATATGTAGGCCTAGATTAATATATGAGCCTACTGTTTTATGTGCTTTAGAATTCTCTTGCATAGTTTTCTGTACCATGTCTTGACATTTCTACACAAAAGTCGATGGATTCACTGTATGTATGCATGACCATAATCGTGTGTGCATTCTCTCTGTCTCTCTCTCTCTCTCTCTCTCTCTCTCTCTCTCTATCTATCTCTATCTCTCTCTCTCCCTTTCTCTCTATCTCTCTCTCTCTCTCTCTCTCTCTCTTTCACACACATACACACACAACACACACACACACACACACACACACACACACACACACACACACACACACACACACACACACACATAAACACATGCAGCCGCTTGAGCATATATTTACTAGAGGGTGTGATCTGTTGAATGATCCCTGCAGATGTTGCCACGTCCATATAGTTTCTTTTATTTCTTTTCCTCCTTTTCGGGGTCCCCCCCCCCCCTCCTTCATTTTTTCTTCTTCTCCTAATGGCATCACCACCCCCTTCTTTTACCTTTTCATCTTCTTCGTTGTCTTCATCATTTTTTCTTCTTCTTCTTTTCTTCTTCATTCTCTTTTCTTCTTCATCATACTTTTTCATCTTCTTCATGTCTTTCTTTTTCTTCTACTTTAGCTTCTTTTTCTGCTCCTTCTCCTTCATCATTATCATCATCATCATCATCTTCTTCTTCTTCTTTTCTTCTTCATTCTCTTGTCTTCTTCATCATCTTTTTCATCTTCTTCATGTCTTTCTTTTTCTTCTACTTTAGCTTCTTTTTCTGCTCCTTCTCTTTCATCATTATCATCATCATCATCTTCTTCTTCTTCTTTCTTCTTCTTCTTCTTCTTCTTCTTCTTCTTCTTCTTCTTCTTCTTCTTCTTCTTCTTCTTCTCCTCCTCCTCCTCCTCCTCCTCCTCCTCTCTCTCCTCTCCTTCCTCTCCTCCTCCTCCTCCTCCCCCTCATCTTCCCTCACCTCCGTCCTCCTCCTTTATCATCTTCTTCATCTCCTTCTTCTTCTACTTATTCTTTTCTTCTCCTCGCCCTCCTCCTCCCCTTTCTTTTTTCTTTTTCTTCATATTCTCTTTCCCTTTTTTTCATTACCTTCGTCCTTTTCTTCTTCTTCTTCTTCTTTTTCCTTCTTCATATTTTTATTTTGTGCCTCTCTTTTTTTTTTATCTTTTTCTTCTAGTTCTGTTTCTTCTCCTCCTCCTTTTCCTTCCTATCTTCCTCCTCTTCTTCTCCCTCCTCTTCTTCCCCCTCCTCTTTTATATCTATGCTCTTTTTCGTCGTCTTGTTCTTCCCCCCCTTCACTTACTACTCCTCTTTCTCCTCGTTTTTCTTTTCTACCTCCAACTTTTCCTTCTTATTTTCTTCTTTTTCTTTTTCTGTAAATTAATGAAGTGAACAAGAGGACATAGGAGTACCCCTAAGCCTGGAGCTTACTTTAACGTAATGCACCGACATTTGCAACAAGAAATTCAGGAGCTGTTTAAAAGCAAATAAAAAAGAGTAAAACGGAGAGAGAGAGAGAGGGGGGGGGGGATGCAGTAAAAGCTGAGAGAAAGTGCAAGAGACACATACAGACACATAGAGAGAGGCTGCATTGCAACTTAGAAGGAAAGTAAAAGATTTATCTGTGTGCCTTTCGCCTGATAGCTTGATGCTTGTTTGCTTGCTTTCTGCTCTGCCAGTTTAAAACAGACTGTGTGTGTTGGTTTACGGTAAACTTTGATATTGGTTTCAACAGCAAACTGTATAAGGGAGTGACCAGCCACTGCCATCTTTAACATCGTTGTTTAAACCCCATGCACACTTTGCCATGATCTCCATCCGTATGCCTAGATGATAAAGTTTCCTGTGATATCCCTTCACATACATAGATGACAAGTTTCTAGTGATATCCTACCATGTACATAAATGAGAAAATCTCCAGTAAATCACTTCCACTTACATAGATGAATATCCTTCCATTTATATAGACAAATATCCTCCATTTACATAGACAAATATCCCTCCACTTACATAGACAAATATCCTTCCACTTACATAGACAAATATCCTTCCACTTACATAGACAACCTTCACTTACATACAATATCCCTCCACTTACATAGACAAATATCCTTCCACTCACATCCAGACAAATATCCTTCCACTTACATAGATAAATATCCCTCCACTTACATAGACAAATATCCCTCCACTCCCTCCACTTACATAGACAAATATCCCTCCACTTACATAGACAAATATCCTTCCACTTACATAGACAAATATTCTTCCACTCACATCTAGACAAATATCCATCCACTTACATAGACAAATATCCTTCCACTCACATCCAGACAAATATCCTTTCACTTACATAGACAAATATCCCTCCACTCACATCTAGACAAATATCCCTCCACTCACATAGACAAATATCCCTCCACTTACATAGACAAATATCTTTCCACTTACATAGACAAATATCCTTCCACTCACATCTAGACAACTGAAATATCCTTCCACTCACATCTAGACAAATATCCTTCCACTTACATAGACAAATATCCCTCCACTTACATAGACAAATATCCTTCCACTCACATCTAGACAAATATCCTTCCACTCACATCTAGACAAATATCCTTCCACTCACATCCAGACAAATATCCTTCCATCACATAGACAAATATCCTTCCACTCACATCTAGACAAATATCCTTCCACTCACATCTAGACAAGCATCCTTCCACTCACATCTAGACAAATATCCTTCCACTTACATAAACAAATATCCTTCCACTCACATCTAGACAAATATCCTTCCACTCACATCTAGACAAATATCCTTCCACTCACATCTAGACAAATATCCTTCCACTTACATAGACAAATATCCTTCCACTTACATAGACAGAGGACAAAGTCTGTAAGATATCCTTCCATTTATATAGAATCTTCCACTTATGTAGATGGCAAAGTCTGTAATCATACCTCTATGCATATCTAGATGACATAGGCTAGGTAGGACCTCAGGACCAGGTCAGCTCATGGGTTTATGTGTAGGCTTAAGGCTTGTGCTGTGATTACCTGTGATGTTTGTGCATATTGGATTCAGAGACATCATCCTGAGAAACCCAAACTGAAACCTGGATGACCAAGTCTGCAGTGATATCTTCCACTTATATATAGATGGAAAAGTTTCTGGTTGTATCCCTCTGCATACATTACAAAGCCTTCAGCGATATCCCTATGCATACCTAGTCTGCAGTGATATCCTTCCACTTACATAGAAGGCAAAGTCTTCAGTGATATCCGTACACATACATACACGTCAGAGTCTCCAGTCAACCTCTTTGTGCACGCACGCATACACACACATCCCACAACACACACACACCACACACACACACACACACACACACACACACACAACACACACATCACTACAAACACATAACTCATTACAACAATAATTCACTACTTACCTGTTCTCTTTCCTCTCCCCTTTGTTGTTCTTTTTTCTCTTCAACTCACTCTGTCCGCTGTCTTTCACTGTTTTTTTAACCAACACCCCAGAAAGGCAAGAACTGGGCTTCAAGGGGTGGGACCTGAGAAATAAACCTACAAACATAGATAACATTATCTGCGGATATCCCAACACACTAGATGAGAGTCTCTAGCAATAACAGACATAAATCACAGTCACCAGCGATATCCCTGCAGACATAGATGGCAGTCTTCATTGATATCCCTACATACATAGATGACAATCTCTGTTGATATCCCTACATACATTGATGACAGTCTCTACTGATATCCCTGCAGACATAGATGACAATCTCTACTGATATCCCTGCAGACATAGATGACAGTCTCTACTGATATCCCTACATACATAGATGACAATCTCTACTGATATCCCTACATACGTAGATGACAGTCTCTGTTGATATCCCTACATACATTGATGACAGTCTCTACTGATATCCCCACATACATAGATGACAGTCTCTTGATATCCCTACAACATGATGACAGTCATCTACTGATATCCCTGCAGACATAGATGACAGTCTCTACTGATATCCCCACACATAGATGACAGTCACTACTGATATCCCTACACACATAGATGACAGTCTCTACTGATATCCCCACATACATAGATGACAGTCTTTACTGATATCCCACATACATAGATGACAGTCTCTACTGATATCCCCACATACATAGATGACAGTCTTACTGATATCCCTACACACATAGATGACAGTCTTTACTGATATCCCCACATACATAAATGACAGTCTTTACTGATATCCTACACACATAGATGACAGTCTTTACTGATATCCCTACACACATAAATGACAGTCTTTACTGATATCCCTACAACATAGATGACAGTCTTTACTGATATCCCTACACACATAGATGACAGTCTTTACTGATATCCCTACACACATAGATGACAGTCTTTACTGATATCCCTACACACATAAATGACAGTCTTTACTGATATCCCTACACACATAGATGACAGTCTTTACTGACATCCCTACACACATAGATGACAGTCTTTATTGACATCCCTACGTACATAGATGACAGTCTCTACTGATATTCCTACATACATAGATGACAGTCTTTACTGATATCCCCACATATATACATGACAGTCTGTCATGATATCCCTACATACACAGATGATTGTCTCTTCTGATATCCCTTTATATCCCTACATACATTGATGACTGTCTTTACTGATATCCCTACATATATGATGACAGTCTCTATTGATATCCCTGCATACATAGATGACAGTCTTACTGATGTCCCTATACACATAAATTACAGTCTCTGATGATAGCCCAACATACACAGATGACAGTCTTTACTGATACCCATCCACACAAAGATGAGTCTGTAGTGATGTACTCTACAATGATGAGTGGAGTATCAGCATTAAAAGTGCCTGCCTGGGTGGCACAAACAATTGAATTTTCTTCTTGATTTGTGTGTGTGTGTGTGTGTATGTGTGTGTGTGTGTGTGTGTGTGATCATTTAATTTTCTATGTAAAATGCAGATTGCTATCCTTAGGGAAATGTGATCACAGTACAGCACCATGTCCCACCCCCTCATTTTTCCCCCAGAATGTAACGTTTTGTTAATCCATAAAAGTTGGGGGGGTTGTTTTTCGAGATGTTTTGGGACAGTTTTTTAATCGCTGTGGGATCTTTATGTGGGTTAAATACACGCTGTTTACAGAACTTTGGTTTATGATCTCATTGAAAAGAGTAGTACTCAGACTAACACTATATAATGGACTGGACTGGTTGAATATCAAACCTCTGCACTGTCAGATCTCTTCTTCATAGAACAGGTGTGTTTTATCCAGCAGCCACACACGTGTGTGTGTGTGTGTTGTGTGGTGTGTGTGTGTGTGTTTTGTGTGTGAGTATACATTTGTGTGTGCATGTGTGTGTGTATGTGTGTGTGTGTTATTTTCATATGTGTATACAAACCCCAAACTGATAAATGAAAAAATGAATTGCTGTTATTTTTTATACGCTTGTTTGTTTGTTTGTTTTGTTTTGTTTTTTGTAGTTTTTAAAAAAAAATTTGTGCTGCATTGATGTAATCGAATATGCTGTCTGTATCGCAGTAATGCATTGACATGGCAACCCTCCCCTGTCCCCACCATCCCCCTACTCTACCACCTTTTTTGTTTGTAATATGCAAGAAGCACTCTCTGACATGGGCTGTTTGTACTATATGAGTAGAATTATCATCATCATCATCATTACCATCATCATCACTGTTGTTTTTATTATCATTGTTGTTGGTGTCATTATCATCTTTGTCATCATCATCATCATCATCTATCATCATCATCACCATTATCATCATTATTACTCTTATTATTGTATTATTACTATTATTGTATTCACAAGGAAAACAGCATCATATTTTGATAGAAAATTCGTTTTGTGTGTGTTTCAGATTTGCGAACATTCAAGAAGCTGATAGAACACTATGATGCCTCCCAGTCCAGCTTTACCATCAAGCATGAACAAGACCAGAAAGGTAACACTAACAGTGTGTGTGTGTGTTTATTTCTTTTAACATCTATCCACATACGTGCTTTCAGACAATCAGTTTAGAATTTTATAAAATCAAGGGGGGGTATGGTAAAAACAAGAGGGTGAGTGATAGTTATGTGTTGAAATAAAAAAAGGCATCGTATCATATTAAGGAAGTAGTGTAAAATAAAATTAGCAATCAAAAGAGAAGCAGTTAGAGCTTTCGAACAGTCAGGGTTCATTAGCGTGTGTGTGTGTGAGAGAGAGAGAGAGAGAGAGCTTGTGCAAGCATGTGAAAAATCTAACAGTGTGTGTGTGTGTGTGTGAGCTGATTTTATTGAATTTTTTTTATACAATTTGATTTTGATACTTGTGAGTGTTTGATTGTTAGGCCATTGCTTCCAAGTCTTCTGAAGTCTTTTGTCTTCTTTCTTTACATGCGTAGACTGGGACTCCTGTGTTCACTCATATGTATATGTACATTTATGGCTATTTTTTATAGTGCCATATGGGCAGACACATATCTTTTTGGAGTGTCCGCTTGCTGAATATTTTTGTGTTTCTATAAACCACCGAACATCGACAAATCTTACTGATCTTTAATCTGCATATTTGATATTCTGCATGCATGTATTCATGAAGAGGGTTAGGCAGTTGCAGATCTGCACGTGCTTTGATCTGGGATGTCAAAAAAGACTCACCCTTTGCCTACCAAGTGCTGCTAGGCTGTCTTTCTGGCTGGAAGTCTGATGTTCTTCCTTCTCAGCTATTGAGTCTGTCAAACCCTGCTGAAAATTATAAAGATGTATTTATGCAAACTTTTCTCTATCCATTTCTCCCTGTCTGTCTCTGTCTGTCTGTCTGTCTGTCTGTTTGAATCTCTCTCTCTTCTCTCTCTCTCTCTCTCTCTCTCTCTCTCTCTCTCTCTCTCTCTCTCTCTCTCTCTCTCTCTCTGTCTGAATCTCTCTCTCTCTCTCTCTCTCTCTCTCTCTCTCTCTCTCTCTCTCTCTCTCTCTCTCTCTCTCTCTCTCTCTCTCTCTCTCTCTGTATGTGTGTATATATACACACATACACACACATACACATGTACATACACACACACACACTCTCACACACACACACACCAACACACACACACACACACACACACACACACACACACACACACACACACACACACACACACACGCATGTATACAGGTACCTGCCTGGTATTTGACTGACTGATGGATCCTGTGACATTTCCATAATAGGCGCTTGAGTTAGAGATGGTTTGTTGAAAGTCTGTCATGTGATGTTGTTCTTGGCATAAAATCCATCAGTTGTTTACACAGGCTCATTGATGTTATGTCATCCTTGCTTGCTTTTAACCGACCTGTCTGTCATGTTCTTCTTCATTAAGTCTGCCATTGCCACATCACTTCTTTCTCACCACTTCCAACTTCCCCCCCCCCCACTCTCTCTCTCTCTCTCTCTCTCTCTCTCTCTCTCTCTCTCTCTCTCTCTCTCTCTCTCTCTCTCTCTCTCTCATTCTTCCCCTTTATTTGTGTTAGAAGGTGATGCTTTGTGGGTGGCCATGTTAGAAAGTATTTATTACATGGGAATGCACACTCACCACCATACACGTGGTCTGCTTTTGTAAACCTATGCTTAAATTCTAGGCTAATTTGGAAATATTCATAGAGGTTCTTGTAGGGTTTAATAGCACATTACAGATGGAAGAAACATGTTTGTGGTACAGCCTGAATCCAGACACTACTATAGACACAAGAACAGACACTAGTATAGAATCCTAAGTCGATTAATACAAGAACAGACACTAGTATGGAATTCTTAGTTAAACAGACACTAGTATAGAATCCTAAATTAAGTGGATTGACACAAGAACAGACAGTATTATTGAATCGTAAGTCAAGTAGATTGATATAAGAACAGACTGTAACATAGAATTGTAAGTTAAGTAGACTGATACAAGAACAAACAATAGTATAAAATCTTTAAGTTAGTTGGTATCTCAATAGCCATGCCAGCATGTAGGGTTTATATGCAAGATTTGTTTGTTTGTTTGTTTGTTTTGTTCATTTGTTTTGGCATATGCCATGAATATTTTGGATTTCTCTTTCCATCAACCTTTTTGGAGATGCCAGGGACTCTTTCAGTGTAAATAGTATCCCTCACCTTCTGAAATTCTGTGCTAGAAATTTCTTCTTTTTTGTCACTTACTTTGTTTCTGCCTTGCTCCTCTGCTTTCTGTCATTTCTTCTTGTCATTTTCTGCCCTGCTGGTCCATCACATGTATGTGTTTTATAAAACCTTGCATACTTTTTTTTAGGATTAATAATTGAGTACATGTATTATGTGTATTTTTGGCTCAATCGAAATGTGATGTGCAGAAGCACTTTTACGTTTTAGGCTGTTTAGGCTAGTTTTTTATGTGCTTTAATGTTCTTAATTACATTCATATTGGTATTCAGGGTTGGGGTTTTTTTTGTTTTGTTTTTGTTTTTTGTGTGTGTGTGTGTTTTTTTTAACCTTCTGGTAATAATTTGGTGGAATAGTCAGTGCCAGGGGCATATCTTAGTTTATGTGCATGAATTCATTTATATGCGTGCTTAATTTTCCTTTCTTTTTCTCCTTTTTTTTCAATGAAGTGTTTTGTACATTGTGAGATGGTCACAATCCTGAAGTGGCTCTGCACAGCTGGCTTGGCTTTAAACAGTATGACTAATACTCTTTTTGTCACATAACATTTTCAGTGTTAGTGCATATGGAAAATATTCCAAACGCAGAAGACCTAGCCTTGAGGAAAACTGAAACTGAAACCTGTGTAATTTACTTTGTTATTATTATTGTATAATTTATAATTGTTACTATGATTATTGTTGCTGTCATTTTTGTCTTTTATCATCATCATCATAATTATGATGGTTACTATCACTATTACTATTACTGTTAGTATTATTATTGTTGTTGTTTCTTATGGTGGTGCTGGTTATTATTATTTTTATTATGATGATAATGATGATGATCATCATCATCATCAGTAGTAGTAGTAGTAGTACTATAGCTGTTTCAAATTTACACAATCCAAAATTAATGTCAAACATCAGTATCCTTAATTGCTGTCAGAGGGGTTTGTTGTTGTTTTGTTGTTGTTGTTGTTGTTGTTTTGTTTGTTTGGTGTTTTTTTTTGGGGGGGACGTTTGTTTGTTTTCATGTAGCTGTTGTTGTTATTGTTGTTATTTTTTGGTTTGTTGTTCTTTGTTGTGTGTGTCTGTGGTCAGTTTGACCATTTAATGTGTGATTAGATTTATGGAAAAATTTGTTACAGGGTTCGTTGTAGAGACCATGGCATTTTGATGATGAGTTATTGGGATTTTCTGTTTGTGGTTTGTTCAGTTTTACTTTGTTTTGTTAGTTTTGGTTGGATGATATTTTGGTTGTTTTTTTTGTTATTGTTGTTTTGTTGGTTGGGTGGGTGGGCAGGTGGGCTTATTGTTATTGTAATTGGATTGTTTTTGTTTTGTTACAACATTGATATTTTTTTCTGTGGTGTTGTTGTTCATGATTTACAGATTCAGTTTGCGGTATCTCATTTGCCAGTGTTCAAACATTATTTGAAGCCTTTCTTTCAACAAAAAACGTGCGTGAATATAAACTTTCTTCAGAAGAACAGCATACTCTGTTTCGTGAAAAATGCTCCAGTCTGTGGGCTGTCCGGATAAAGGGAAGCAACTGTGTAACTGTCCAAAAAACGCTGTAACGCGGGATTGTTTGTCTTGGAACTTCTTTTTAGACTCTCAATATGAACAAATCTCACCGCTCATTTTACCTCTCACCCTCTGCTTGTTCTCTCCGTGTCCCTTTCTTTCTTTCTTTCTTGTTATATCATTTTCACATTGTCATTCAATTTTTTTTTTGTATTTTGGTGTTTGTTTCTGATAAAAATTTGAAGTGCTTGGTTCATACTGAACTTGACTCAAACTGCCAAGCTTGCCTGGCGAAAAGCAATAATATTTTTCTTTGTTAATATGTTCATTCCTAGATTCTATATTGTATTGTATTCATGAATGCACAGTGTAGACAGTCCTTCCTTTGTTTTGTTTTCTTTCTTTGGGGTTTCTTTGTTTGGCTGGTTGGTTTGGTTTTGTTTTGTTTGTGGACAGGGTAGCTGTTTATTCTGTGTTCTGAGCAATGTTTTCTTGGATATGTGTATACACATAGTTTGTCACACGCTGTACAGGTATTATGTTGGTGCACATTGTGCATATTCCATCTTTTGTGGACATGCATGCTTGACATGTTTCCATAAACCACCAAACACTGAAATGGCTTATAGGATATTTAACATACCTGTTTGATGTTCTGTATGTGTATCACACATGAAGGGGGTTCAGACACTAGCAGGGGTTCAGGGATTCACGAGGTTGTGTCCAAGCCAGTTCAAAACCAGGTCTTCAAGTTACAGTATACCTATGAAAAATGTTGTTAATTCAGTGTGTATTTTGTAATACGCAGTTTTATTATTTCGTTTCATTTTTTACTTTATAAAGTTTGCTTTATTAGATTTTTTAATATACATGTATATGTCATGAAAAACTCTGTGTGTGTTGTGTGTGTGTGTGTGTGTGTGTGTGTGTGTGTTTGTGTGTGTGTGTGTGTACAAGCAGATTCACTCACTTGCACATAAGTGAGTGCATGCACGTAAACACATGCACGCACGCACACACACATGCATGTGCATGCACACACACATACACACTCACTCACATACACACTCACTCACATACATTAGAAAAGAAGAAATCAAAAGAAATCAAAACTTGTCTGTTTTTCATGTAATTTGTTGTTGTTGTTTTGTTTGTTGGTTGGTTTTTTGTTTGTTTGTTTTGTTTTTTGTTTGTTTTTTGTATTATTTGTTTGTGTTGTGTGTGCTTTTGTGTGTAAGTTTGGTTATTGGAACTGTTTCACTTGTGTTTTGTTTTGATTGTTTGGGGTTTTGTGTAAGGATAATTATTGTGGTAGTGTGATTCTTTTCAATTAAAATTACCTGCTTTCATCTGACAGTAACGCTATATTGTGCTAATTCTGTATTTTCCTGTTATCAAGATCTACAGTACAACCATGTTGTTTAATGTCACCGGTGGTACTGACTGTCTTTTCAGTATTCGTGGCCACAATGTTCAAGTTTCAGTTTGATTGTTTGATTTATCAACTTTAGCTTTGTTTAATTTTTCTTTTTTTTTTTTTTTTTTTTGTGTTTTGTTTTGCTTTGCTTTGTGTTTTCATTTAATGAGTGTGACTGCCAGCATTCAAGCAAACAGGAAGCAGGAAAAAAAAAAAGAATAAGAACGCGTATTTAATACAACCAGACAAGACAAGACAGGTTGTATTAAATACGCGTTCTTAGTCTTTTTTCGTGTTTTTTCCTGGTACTTGTCTGGTTGTATTAAATATGAGTTCTTATTCTTTTTTCATGTTTTTTTTTTTCTGGTTGTTGTGTTTTTCTTGTCTAAATGAAGGGATGACATTGTGTGTTGTGATGATTCTGACTGTGTGACTGTGGTTTCTAGTGATCAAGACCTACTTCATCACGGGGCTGAAGGCAGGAGTGGCAGCAGAGGAGAAGGATGGTGCCCCTCCCTCGTCCAACTCTGTCACCATTACTATGGAGCCTGCTGATATGGCCAACGATGTGGTAACCTCTTTCTTTGGCTTTCTTTCCCATTTTGATACTGATTTATGTTTTAACTAACTATTTAATGTTAAAACTTTCTTTGAATTTTAGTTTTACTGAAATTTTACTGTTTGTGTTGTTTACTGTTGAAGTAATGATGTCAGTGATACATGTATATTTTCTCTGTAGTATAAAACTTTCTTTGAACTTTAGGTTTACTGAAATTTTACTGTTTGTGTTGTTTACTGTTGAAGTAATGATGTCATTGATACATGTATATTTTCTGTGTAGTATAGACCTCCCCGGCGGCATATCCTTAGATTACGTACGCAAATGCATTGATATGTGTGCTTAATTTTCTTCTTTTTTTTTTCCTGTTCAAGTATTGTGTGTGTATTGCAATGGTTATAGCCCTGATATGGCGGTATGCAGTCGACTCGGCTTTAAACAAAAATAACAATAATAATAACCCTTGTTAGGTGAGGATTGGATGTAAAAAAAATGCATATGTTGCTGCTTTCAAATCCTTGTAAACAAAGTTAATTCTTCTATCCTTCTTTTTTTTCCTTTGTTCTGTTCTTCTGTCATTCAAATTTTGCTTGCTTCCTTTGTCTTTTGTTCTGTATTACTGCGTTTATTATGACTAAAACACGCACTACTGGAAAAAAGAAAAGAAAAGAAAATGTGATCATTTAACACCTTTACTCACAGAACACCATTGGTTCCAGTCAAATCTTGATGCCAATATAAAATTGCACACCTTTCATGGATAATAGATTTTGATGGATCTTTATATTGATGGATCGTTATACCACCTTACCATTCAGATTGTTTGTGCACATCTCAAACATCGTTTGCCCTGCAATCTTCAAAACAAAAGATTCTGGTGGTGCCGAAATGCAGTCTTAAGTCGGGGAGAACGTGCTTTGATTTTTATTGTCGTCTGTTTGGAACTCATTTGCCAGCTGATCGGGGGGAATAGCTGGCGGTGAATTTTAACCCTTTGACTCTGGCGTCCTATCCACCAACTGCAAAAACTTAACCCATTGACTTCCCCACCCTATCCACCAGCTCCCTGCTGAGGATTTTTAAGGGGGACTTTTTAAGAGTGCCATGTTAGCTGAATTGGTTAGAGCACATACTGATAACACAGGGTCATGGTTTCAACTCTCATGAGGGTCACAGTGGGTTTTGTTTGTTTGTTTGTTTGTGGGTTTTTGGTGTGTTTTTTTTTGGTTTGGTTTGTTTTGTTTTTGATGGGGGGGGGGCTTTTTTTTTTTAAAGAGTGTATTAGCTGAGTTGGTTAGAGCAAGTGACACACTAATAAGGCAAGGGCTGTGGGTTTGATCCTCTGACAAGTCACAGATTTTTAGCAGACTGGTTTGGTCTTTTAATAGAGGCATGGGCTTAAGATTTAACATCCTGAGTTCGGTCCCAGCCGGAAACATAAAAACTGCCCTGTTGTGCCCATCTCAGTTCCAGTTTCAGTTTCAGTTTCTCAGGATGACATCTCCTTCTCTCAGAATGAATTCCATATGCACTAGCGTCACAGGTGCCATGTGATGGAGAAGATCCAGAATGATCATGGCACAAGCGTTAAGCCTGCACATAAACCCATGAACTGGCTAGGTCCTGAGGTCCTACCTAGATAATTCCATAACCCTGGGGTCGTAGGGGAGTGAGGTGGCAGAGACCTCAACTTTTCTCAGGGTCAGCACCACAAGGGCAGCGCCCATCCTCTCTCCCTCGCTTTAAATTCATATCCATATTCACTTTTTTTTTTAAACCAAGACTTTAGAAAAGGCAAGAAGGCTAATTGGTCTTCAAGCGGTGGGACTTGTGAAATCAACCTATCCCTCCAGTGTTTTATACCAAGGCAGCCAGGCAATGCCCTGCTATTCACAATTTTCAACTGCCATGGGATCTTTAGCGTGCACAGCCAGAAGGCACACAGGTCCGACTCGTTTTTCGTCCCCTTCCGAAGGACTACACGTTCAGTTCAATTTTCCGGTCAAACTGAGGAGAAAATTCGAAGCCTTTAAGGAGAACAAACCCTGGAACCTTGAGTTTAGTTATTGGCAGACAAACATCTGAACCATTCTGCCACTCTTCTCCCATCTCAAAGCATCAATCATTCTGATGGTGTCAGATTAGTGTAATCATAGGTTCCTTCCTGCCCACCCCCTCCCTTTTGTAGAACTTGACAGCGCATATGGTTTTGTGCAGGCTGAAGGAACCTAATAGATAATTGCTGGCAAAGTTGGATGGAGCACATATGGAATGGTTTGAGTGTGATGAATCCAACTTGAACTCACTTCAAACTCGTTGTACGAAGCCTTTTCAGCTCAATGTCATGTTTTTTTTGTTTTTCATTTCCAGGCTCAAGAGTGCAGAGAGGATGGAGCTGTTGAATCATCAACCAGTTTGATGGAACGAGAAGTAATTTTTTTTGTTTTTGTGATTTTGACTTTCTTTGTGGGAAGGGGAGGGGGTTGTCTAAGAAGAGCTGTATTTAAAGGTATTGAAGGTGGGTGGGTTGGGTTTTTCTTGTTGTTATTGTTATTGTTTATGGTATCCATTGGTGTACATCTCTTTACAGTAAGAAAAATGTAGGTTTTTTTAATAGAACTGTAAACACACAAAAACAACATTTTTCCCATAAGTCATTCACCATTGTACAGCAGTTAGTGAAGTGGACTGAAGATCAGAAGGTTGTAGTTTCAAACCCCATTACTACTGTGAAAATCATTGTGGGAGTTTTCAGCTCCAGCCAGCTCCTACCTAGTGTTGAGCACGTCATGGGGTCGTTGGAAAAACTGGGACCACACAATCAAATTTCATCCACTTCACAGATTTGTCATTTAGGTTGTTGTTCAGATGTTCTGTCTAACACTGCAGGTGTCTGTATCTCTCAGGCCTGGTTTACACCAGGATATATTATGAAAAGGACGGTAGATAGAGTACAGCCCTGTCATGCAGTCTGAATCCTAGATGGAAACTCCATAGCATCATGATTGTTATCTCTCATCAGCATCATCGTAACATTTTGAAAAATTGTCCCAGGCTCTGTGGGTGCTGAAACAGAAGATGGGACAGCAAAAAGAGAGAAAAAAGAAAAAAAGAGGTTGTCACTAATCCTCATGCTGTAGAGGAGTGAGATGATAGAGACCTCATTTTTCTTGGAGTCTTATGAGAATGTTGACATGTTGTAAAAAGTACATTATCAATACAGTATCAATATAAACACATTACATGAAATCAACCAGTAAACAAAAGTACACATAAATGAATAAATTTAAAAAGAAAGGTGAGAAAGCACAGAAAGCACAGAAAGACAATACAAAGGAAACCTTGTGCTTTCAAGTAACAAAGAACATCTGCAAACAAACACACATAAAGAAAAACCTGTTTTAAAGTAATGAAGAGCACTTATTTTTGTTGTCTCCGAAATCTGTAAGATCTCATTCTGAAGAGAAGTAAGTGATAAAGGTTGCCATACACTGATAAGGAAACTACTCTGGAGTGAGGTGGAGATACCATTAGAGATGCCGTATGTATCCTGTTACAAAGAATTAGACCCTTATCATTGACGATTTATAATGCTTCTAGACTTAAAATTTAAGTAAAGTTTATACATGATAAGTTAACAGTAAAACAACTGGAACAAACACATACAAAGCAGCAGTAAGAACAACAAAAATTAAAAGGAATATACTGTTCTGGCTGGGGGGAAATTGTAACAAGGGAGATCATTTATGCTTTAATATAGAGGTTGCCTGCCAAGATTGCTTCCCTTCATCTGATTGGTGGCAGAAAAAGCCCTAAGATCCAATATGGAAACTAAATAATCAAGTTGCTAGTTATTTTTTTTTACAAAGAAGGAGGGTGTGGGAAAGATTTGAAAAGACAGAAAGAACAAAAATTAGTAGTCGTATGTCTTTATTATGGCAGGCTGTTTTTACTCTGCCTCATTGTGTATATTATTGTAACTATGTAACTATTGTGTTGTGTGTGCGCATGTGTGTGTGTTAAGCTTACATCATGTTGATGCTATTGAGTGGGTTAGGAGATGTGCATTTTTCAGTCTTTCTTTCATTTTGGGTTTGCATCAGTTCACAGCAGGTATTCATAACATTGAAAGACATGTATCTGATATCTAAAAAGTGTTAAGCATTTGCTTTCTGGAGGTGGCACTTCACCTTCCAGTCTCACAGCACAGGTCTGACCCTGGCTTGCAAAACCTTGCTTATCTGTCCAGTTATGAATGGCTAACTGACTCAGCTAGGATTGAGGAATGTAAAATAGTGAAAGAAGTGTGATCAAACTTCATAAAGCTGACCTGAAAGTAGTGAGATTTCTGCCACCTCACTATCCTGCAACCTAGTTTTTGGGACTACACACTCCTTCATCTTTTTTTTTCTGAGGCTGATTGCAGTTTTGATCAGGGATATTTCATGATAGGTATTGTTGATCTTTTATACTGCTGCATCCTGACAATAGTTTGTTCTGAAAGAATCAAATGGCAGGGTATGATGAAAGAAGGGAGATCATCTATGTCAGAATGTGGCTGTCACATGCCAGGATTGTTTCCCTTCATTCCTTCAGTGAAACAAGAAAGGCATTTTTATCTATAGAAAATTAATGACAGAAAAGATGAAACCATTTGATTTTTCTTCTTTTCTTCCTCTTTTTTATGTTAATGAAAAAATGAAAAATTAAAGGGGAAAGAGCTCTTTTTTTTTCCTGAGTATCTCAGTACAGTGATGAAGGGGGAAGTTATAGTTCTTACTGTAACTCTGTGTACAGAAGAGACATAATCATCACACTAAGCCATGTATTTATTCAATCTGTTCATGAGGACTTGCTACCTCTCATGATAGAGCCATAAACTCAGAGAGCTGATGCCACAAGTTCATTCCCAGTCTGCAACATAAAAACTGGCCTGTTTGCTGACCATCTTAATGCTCCAATCATTCTGGTGGTGTCAGCTTTGTGCTTGATATATCTCATCTCCCCACCTTCCTCTCCCCATGTTTAAGACTACTCCAGTGCATTAGGTTTGTGTGTTTTTTAAATCACCTCTGCGATAAAAATTGGACGGAGTGGTCAGCGCCAGGGCATGTCCTAAGATTATGTGCACGAATGCATTGATATTTAGGTGTACTTAATTTTCTTTTTCTTTTTTCTTTTTTCATGTTGAAGTTTTGTATGTTTTGAAGCGATTATAGCCCTGACATGGCTTTACACAGCCGGCTGGGCTTTAAACAACAATAACAATAACAATAACAATAAGCATTTTGTGTGGGCTGAAGAGTTTGCCAGATAATTACTGGCAGATTTGGGTGAACTCAATAAACTCCAAGCTCTTCTTGTTTAGCAGCTGTCACATGCATTTGTGACTGATTTGATGATCAGAATTCTGCTGGTTTTTGAAAGGGTTTCCTGTTTTGTGTTCCACTGTCTCTCACTCACTATATGTCCCTGCCTATGTCTGTCTTTGATTGCACAGAACAGTATAACAATGACACTTCTTTGTGTTTCAGAATTCTGTGAATGGCGTGTCCCCAGCTGCTTTGCTGTCCCGTCGTGTCAGCTCAGGCTACCTGGAAGGGGGTGACACTGATAAAATGGATGATAAAGGTTTGTTAAACCAACACTGGTGGTGTTGTGTGTGTGTGTGTGTGTGTGTGTGTGTGTGTGTGTATATACATGTCTCTGTGTGTGTGTGTGTGTGTGTGTGTTTCTGATGGTGTCAAGCATGTATGTATGTTTACATATTTATGAAGTATTGTCCTGTGTGAAATCAAAGACAACACAACTTACGTATTTATATCATTAATGTCTATGTTGTTTCACATTTATTGTCTTTTTCTGTTTTCCACTTATGCGCACATTCAGCTTTGTAAAATGTTAGTCATATTAGTATTTCACTCGTAAATGTAGTCATATGTATTTCACTGAATTTAGTATATTAGTATTTCACTCCCGTACCATGTATTCATTATATAAACCTTTGCATTTAGTCTTTTGTTCCCATAACATAAGCATAGTTTGTTTGTTTGTTTTTTTATCTATTCACAATCATTCTTTTTTGTTTATGATGCTGTTGATTGTTCTTCATGTTGTTATTCTGATATCTCTTTTATGATGATGTGTCTTATGTGAGAAATTATTTCTACCGTTTCCTGATTTTAGTGAAACCTGGTGGCTTAGTTGGAAGGAATGCTTTGTTGATAATGCAGGGATCATGAATTCATTCCCGTGTGTGTACCACAAGCTCAAGACTCCTCATAGGCCGAGTGTTAGCCTGAATCTTACTGTTTGCCAGTTGCATGTTTCGTGATGTGTTTTAGTCAGGATGTCTGTAGGTTCACACTATATTCACACAGGTGTGACTAGTCAGAACATCAACCATGATTTGCAGTTTGCCGTGATCTTCATGAAGCTTTTTCATGTTCATTCTACTTGGAACAGGAAACACATTATCACACACTCTTGCATGCTACATTTCAGTGCAAGTCTTTACCTTGACCCTACTATCACAAGTCTACTTACAACGCATCCTTTTTTCTCTGAAAAAAAAAATCAGAGTTAGTAATGTATATTTTTGATTCAGTATTCTTAAGTGTTTGTATCCATATAGTCAGTTAACAGTCTTCGAAGTGTCGTTTCTGTTTAGTCAGTTTCTGAAATCCACTTCCAGTTTTCTACTGATCTGAATCAGTCTGGGTATTTATCAGACTGGGAGGACAGAAGGAAGAGTTATCAGAAATTGTTGTCATTATTTTCACGATATTCTGACTGATCAAGTTTCAGCTTGGACCTTACTTGATGAAATGTTTGCCAGGCAAATTGGATTAAACGTTCTCCAGTCATTGGTTGACTAAATTATATGTTTTTGAGTTAATGATTGGCCAGACTTGATTTGGTTGCTGTTTTTAAGGTATGTGTTATTAACTCTGTGGTTATATGTTTATGATAATTGTTTAAACCACAGTTCCAGCAAGATATGTATACTGCCTTTGCCTGGTGTAATAATTTTACACAGTGCTCCATTACTGTTGACAGTCCTTTGGGAATTTGACGTCACTGAAGAGGGCAAAAGTGATATTTGTCATGTCCATCCTTGGATGAGATTCCATGGGCCGCAGCAGGAGATAGCAGGACCCACTTTTTTTTTAAAGGGGAATATTAACTGAGATTTTATGGCTGTTCATGCATTGAAATGGTTTGGGGCAGGAGAGCATGACTTTTTCAGTCCCAACCTTTCAATTGTGCGCACTGCCACAATACAGTGCAATGTAAATATGGGAAAACAACCAGCAAAGTTATCACCTGGTTTCAGACGGATGCAAAGAAAGTGTACCCTCCTCTAGACAATCTACAGAGCCTGCACCCACCTCTAGACAATCCACTAAATCTGCACCCTCCTCTAGACAGTCTTTTGGGATGGGGCCTCCTCTGGACAATCCACAGGGAGTGCATTCTCTTCTAGACAATCCACGGGGACTTTAGCTTCCTCTGGACAATCCTCAGGGACTGCAGCCTTCTCTAGACAATCCTCAGGGACTGTAACCTTCTCTAGACAATCCTAAGGAATTGTAGCCTTCTCCAGGCAATCCATTGGGACTGTGGTCTTCTGTAGACAATCTACAGGGACTGAGGCCCCTCTAGACAATCCTTAGGGCTGTAGCCTCCTCTGGACCACCCACAGGGATTGTAGTCTCCTCTACACAATCCTCAGGGACAGTAATCTTTTCTAGACAATTTGCAAGGATTGCTTCCTGTTCTGTATAATCCACAGGGACTCCACCTTCCTCATCATAATCCTCAGGCACTGCACCTTCCTCTAAACAATCCACAGGGACTGCACCCTCCTTGACAATCCACAATGATTGCACATTTTCTAGTTAATCCAAAGAGATTGTACCTACATTGTAATAAAAAGTAAAGCCAACCTAACAGTTGTCCCATAATGCTGAAGTCTAAAGGGATTGAAGATGTAGAGACCTCCACTTCTCCTTGGGCCTGCAATGTAAGGGTGATGTTCATCTCTTCTCCATTGCTGTGTCGCCCATCTCTTCTCCTTTCTTGCTCAGGCAAGGTTCACACCCTTGCAGTCAAGTGGAATCAGTAGTTCCACCTCTAAGTCAACCAGACCTCGTTGCATTTGAGATAGAAAAGATGGCATAACCATAGCCACCTTTTCATTCCATCAAATCAACAGTCTTTGCATCCCTGCTAGCATAGCCATGTGTTTTTGTAAAACAGACTTATTAGTGCAGTTTACACAGCTGTAATAAGACTTACTAGTAATCTATGTAATCATATTACACGCATAGTGAGATTATCAATGGCAGGTGTTTGTAACTTGATCCTCTAATGTCTGGTTGCTTTTTGGATTTGTCTTCATGCTTTTCAGCTTACTAATTATATGGTTGCAAATGATGTGGTTTGTTCCGTGTGTTCATTTTTTAAATTTGTTTTTATAGTATTTGATACTAACATAACAAAGTCAGCTTGTTGTAGATTTGAACTAATGTGTGCCTTTTAGATATGAGTGTTTTACTAATGCACAAGCAGTTTTTCCCCTCGACTCAGAGGTTTGTTATGGCAAACTGAATTTAACGTATTTCCAGCATAACAATAAACAGTATAAACAAAAACACAAACAAATTCTGTCAACATTATTAACAGTAATTTATGAACTATAAAACTTCATATGATAAGCTTAAACCACATCATGGAATAAAGGGTTGGGTTGATGTAAATCAACAAAAAAATAAACCAGGTCAGATCCGTCAGTATGCTGTGACAGATTTAGATGGAAGTTAAAATCCACTGAAAATGTGAAGACAGAAAAGACAAAGACTTTGGTGGTTATATCCGCCAGCCTACCAGAATGTGGACGAATGCTGTACAGATCAGTTGTAATTGAAATGAGAAGCCAGGTTTTCAACCTTGCTGTCAGATAGATGAGCTCTTCCTGAGAAAACGTGTGTGAGAAATGAGTGGGTTTTGAAGTGTCATGGTGAATGTCAGAGTCTCTGGTTCAACATCAGATGCCAAATCCCATCATTCGTTGCTTATGTCACTAAGCTATATTATCCTCAGTTCTTCTATTGCTGCTGTCCAGACTGTTTCACATGCTGCATCATCCTTGTGGAGAGAGGAGTGCCACACATCATTTGACATTTAGTGCTCCTTTTTGGCTCCATAAATTGGCTCAGGTGTTGCTTTCCGTTTCCACAAATTTGGTCTGATGCTGTGGCTACTAATGTTGCTCCTGATCATTGTCTTATCTCCTTTACAACTTCCATATCTCCATCTTTTGGCATGTGGACTGCAGTATGCTGTGTGCTTTACTGATGACATAAACCCCACAGCAGGCAGTACCAGCAATGACCAAGTCCTCACCAACAGACTTGCAGACAGTGCTAGTATGTGGGGAATGAAGCCAGCATTGGAAAGATCAAGGTTATGGTCAGCAACACCACAAACAGCAATGTTGAAGTGTACATGACTAGCTCAAAACTGGAAGAAGTTGACAGTTCCTAGTGCCTTGGAGGTACTCTGACCAAAGTTGACTATTTATCACAACAGAAATATGTATCAGATTTATCACAGCAGAAATATGTATCAGGATATTTATTACAGTAAAAATATGAATCAGGATATTTATCTCGGCAGAAATATGTATCAGGATATTTATCACGGCAGAAATATGTATCAGGATATTTATCATGGCAGAAATGTGTATCAAGATATTTATCATGGCAAAAATATGTATCAGGATATTTATCACAACAGAAATATGTATCAGATTTATCACAGCAGAAATATGTATCAGGAGATTTATCACAGCAGAAATATGTATCAGATTTATCACAGCAGAAATATGTATCAGATTTATCACAGCAGAAATATGTATCAGGAGATTTATCACAACAGAAATATGTATCAGATTTATCACAGCAGAAATACGTATCAGAACTGCAACAACAGCAGCAGCAATAGTCTGATCAAACAGGATCCCAAGAAGCAGCACTATCAACTTTACCACCAAGTTACACTATACAAGAACTAATAGTTTCTGTCCTCTTCTAGGGTTTGATACTGAGGGCACTGCGTACTGACCACACAAAAAAATGCAAGTGTTTGGGACCAAGTGTTCAGAAAAAAGACGGCAGGTGTTTGGGACCAACTGTTGAGAACAAAAATGGCTGATGTTTGGACCAATGTTCAGAGAAAAGATGGCAGGTGTTTGGGACCAAGTGTTCAGAGAAAAGATGGCAAGTGTTGGGACCAAGTGTTCAGAAAAAAGATGGCAGGTGTTGGGACCAAGTATTCAGAAAAAAGATGGCAGGTGTTTGGGATCAAGTGTTCAGAGAAAAGATGGCAGGTGTTGGGACCAAGTGTTCAGAAAAAAGATGGCAGGTGTTTGGGACCAAGTGTTCAGAAAAAAGATGGCAAGTGTTGGGACCAAGTGTTCAGAAAAAAAAGATGGCAGGTGTTTGGGACCAAGTGTTCAGAAAAAAGATGGCAGGTGTTTGGGAATCAAGTGTTCAGAAAAAAGATGGCAGGTGTTTGAAACCAAGTGTTCAGAAAAAAAGAATGCAGGTGTTTGGGACCAAGTGTAATTCCTGTCTCAGACGCAAGACCAACTGGTATATATAGCCACACATCAAGATCTGATCGAGCCTACAGATATTAAAAACCTTTCCTGACTGCGCAGTCATTCTTTATTTGGTTGAATATCATCCAAGAACACACGGCAGGGTACTCTGGGAGATGACCATCACGACAGTTAAGAGAGGAAGAGCTGGGTGGTTGAAACCAAGGAACTGACTGGCTGCAGTGTGCCTGCCTACTTACTACCATCACACTGCAGATACAGAGATGAAAAATCCTGTCTGCTGCTGCATTTCATCAGTCTTCCCAATGATGGGATGGAATGATAATAAGGCAAGGGACAGTGAAATATCGTTGACGTAAATGGCTGATTACACCTGCGCGTACGTGGACAGGTGGTTCTGACATACTTTTTGATATATATGACTTACTGTATATGTAAATGCGTATGCAAGTTCTGATTAAAATGCTGTCTGTGTATATCTTATGTCTGTATTCATGCACACAAGTTTGGTGTAATGCTGCTTTCATCTTGGCTCTAAATGTGCACACAAATGAAGATAAAAATGTTGGTTGCACTGTATGTGTCAAACCGTAGCGTACACGTGCAAACAAGTAGAGGTATGCAGTAACACAGGGCTTCCAACCCAAACAAAGCAGTGAGCGATAGGAAGCCAGGCTTGAAGCAGGGTTCCATGTAGGCATCCTGTGACTAACGGCCTGGCTTTTCTTGTTGTCTCGTCCACTTTCTGCAGGGGTGATGGGTCGGGGGGCGTCATCAGACCTTGGTTCACTGCAGCCAGTGGCAGTATCGCTGTCTGACTCCCCACAACCCCCACCCAGCCACCTCGACACCTCTGCCACTTCCACCACAATCACCACCACCACCACCACCACCACCACCTGTCTTGCTACTAATGTTGCTTCTGAGCAGTGTGTTGTTCATCCCTCTCCTGCCCCACACCCCCCACCTACCCGCCCAGCTTTGAAGACCCCCACCCCAGCCGGTCTGCGCTTCAGGGGCAGCGTCATCGCCATCACCATGCTTCAGCACCGATCAGGTTGACGACCCCTTCTTCTCCACCCTCTCCCCCTCCCTTCGCTTGTTTCTGCTTTGAAGCTTGAGTGACTTTTTTGCCTGCACTGGTGTACGTACGTGTTTAAGTGTCCTTGTGCATGTGTGATGCTGACACTTCATGCTGGTCACTGGGTCCGGTTCATCACGCTTTTTTTTTTTTTTTTTTTTTTTTCCATTTCTGCACATCTTCACTTTTTTTCCAATCCCTTTTTTATAAGGAGTATGAAAATTGTCCCATTACTGTTGAGATCGTAGAGGAGTGAGTCCATAAAGGCTTCCAGTTTTCTCAGGGTCCTCTCCTCTCCTTTGCTGCTTTCCTATTCATAACCCACAAAAGGGTCAGGTGCCCATTCACAGCTTGACGGACTGAAGGCTGAAAGGGTTACCAGAATCATTTTCAAACTTGTACAGTCAGACACGAAGGCAGGAGTTCTGTCTTTGTGCCATCCGTGGCTTCTAAAAAATAAATAAGCAGAGGTTAATTTGAATGAACCAATGGCATGACATATCTATTAATTGTATAAGTGACTGAGCTCGGGCAAAAATTGAATAAGGATTTCACTTGTGTCTAGTTCTAGCCAGTTCGATTCACTAATTTGTTCTAGAGAGTAATTGATTCCAACTGTATAGGCAGTGATTTGTCTTTTTTAGCCCATTGACTCCTGCACCCAATCCACCAGCTGCAAAAACAGCCCTTTGACTCTCACCCTATCCACCAGCTTCCTGCTGGAAGCTTGTGGACAGGGTGAGGGAGTAAAGGGATTAAGTTTTTGCTTTGCTATCAATGTTGATGATGAAGGAAGCTAGTGGATAGAGTGAGGGAATCAAAGTGTTAAACAGCTTTTGACCTGTTGGTGGATATGAAATTCACTTAACCCTTTGACTCCCGCACCCTATCCATTAACCGCAAAAACTTAACCCTTTGACTCCCTCTTCCTATCCAGGAAGCTGATGAATAGGATGAGAGAGTCAAAGGATTAAAGTTTTTGCTTTGCTAGCACGGTTGACAGTACAGGATGCTAGTGGACAGGGTGTGGGAGTCAAAAGGTTAACACTGTAGCAGTGGTGACTATATATTGTGTAATGGCTCTGACTCAGTTTTCAGGGTCCTCTTTTCCCATAACATTTGCCAGCACTTGGGGTTTTGTGTAGGTTCAAGGAGTTCAAATAATTGCTGGCAGATGTGAGTGAAGCATGCAGGGAACATTTGGAACTGTCCTAGCACTGTGAATCATTCTTCAAGTTGAACAGATTCTAGATTCCAGAATCACTTGCGTATCAGGTCATTAAAATATGAAAGTGAAAAGGGGTTGTCACTGATTTCTTGGCTCTATACTAATATGCATGGATCTTTTTCTAAACTAGGGTCATGGTTTCTTTCAGCTTATCAATATTTTTTTTCTATGTGAAATGGCTTTCCTGGTTCCAGAGTCTTATTTTAACAAAAAATGTAAACATGTCCAGGAAGGGAGACTCAATCACATTATTTTAAACTACGACTTGCGCATGAACTGAATTGTGTGGACATGCATGGACATTGGTGTAGTACTGTTGTGTTCATTGATACTCTTGTGTAAACTGGCCCATTGAAATTAGTGTGTGAAGACATATCATTGTCTTGTTGCCATGCTGCCTAGCCTGTCTGTTACATAGACTAGAGAGCTAGCGTGCTGTGGACTGCAAACAAACAATTGGGGGATAAGAAGTTGCTAACTGCCAGAAATCGGTGCATGTTGTCATTTCTAAACAGACATTCTTTGGGGCCAGGAATGCATTGGAACATTTGTGAGAGAAAATACAAAGTTTTGATTCAGGACCTGTAAGTTTGTAGAATGTTAAATTCACTTAAGGTACTTGAAAATTGATGTGGTTTTGGATTGTGTCTGCCATGTGATGAAACAGGTTTAATTTCAGGTCGATGTACATGATCTTAAAATGCATAAACGTTTATATTTAGGCTTATGGCATATACCAAATTATATAATGCATAAAAGTTTATGTTTAGGCTTATGGCATATAACACAATTATTTTGGATCCTTTTCCATCACATGGTATCTGTAGCATTAATGTGCATGAATTTTCTAGATGAGAGGCGCTGTTTTGGAAAAACTGAAAATGAATGAATGCTCCATCTAATACTGTCAGTGATCATCAGAAAGGTTTCCTGAAAATAACTTTGGCGTATGTATATTTGTTTTTGGAACTGTGGCTTTCTAAATAAAACAAATGTGGCTGAAAAAGTTGCCTTGTAGTCAGATCATGTTCTCCATTAACTCTGTTAACTCAATAATTCTTCAAATTCCACCATAACTTTTAGCAGGAGTAATGATCATACATAAGTTCTTTTGAATGGACGGCTAAACGTGCACTGCTCATAAACATGAGAATATTAAGTGATGGTAACAGCTAACATTAGTAATGATAATAACAAGTCAGTATTACTGTAACAATGTCATTATCGTCACCACAACTACCACTTCACCACCTCCAGCACCATGATCATCATTGTCTCTTGTTATTAGACTTATGCAGTCATAACTGTATAATGAGACAACATGTAACTTGAATTTTGTCAAAAACAGTTACCAGCCACACTTCAAAAGCGGACATACAAAAATGTTCAGAAATTCAGTTTCATCTGTTTGCAGATAACGTTTTGTAAATTGTATATTCCATCAACTTCTGATGGGCTGTGCCAATTCTGAATATATACACTTTTTATTTTAGTCACATTTAAGATGTTATCATTAAATTTGTTTCTTTGTGTGATACCCAAATGATTGAGCTAATTTTATTTTAGTCACATTTAAGACATCATTAAATTTGTTTCTTTGTGTGATACCCAAATGATTGAGCTAAATACTCACATCAAGAGGTTATATCTTCTCAAAGTAATTTCCTCATGACTGATCACTCCATGCGCAAAACACATACTCTAGCCCATCACATGGCCTCTGGCAGTGCCTGTGTTACACCCATTCCTAGCTCTTCAGGGACTTATGCCTCTTTCCACACAAAATATCTTTTTGTTCATGACAGTGGCCAGAGAAATTGGTTGCCTGTGCCTTGGTCATTTTCATGTTACTGTGTGGAGACAAACCATTCACAGTTGCCAGTCACATTTTTTAAGCTCCTCAGCTGCTAGTTGTGCAGCATGTAGTTGCCAAAGTAGAACATAGGGTTTCATACAGCAGAAACCATAAAAGTTGAGCGCCAGTGCTGTTGAAGTTTGAATGTAGTTGTGTAGATTAGAGTAATATAAAGAAACTTTTTTAAAGATGAAAAAAAAAAATAGATTTTGAAATTAGTTGAAAATGAAAGGGCCCTTTTTAAGGCATCATGGTTAAAAGAAATCTTTGGACATCAATGTTTTATGTTATTCACATCAAAAAAATTTCCTCATGTTTCTATTGTATGAAAAAAGGAAAGTGGAGAGTTTGTACTGTAAAAGTGAAAAAATGTGGTGCATTTCTTGAGCTGTTGAATATTCTTTTTTTTTTTTTTTGTTCCAAGACTGAAATGACCTCCTGAGATATGTGATAGATGCATGTGGTTTGTTTATGTGGAATCTATGAAAATCATATTTTTATCCATGAAAGATGTTTACAACAGATTGCGGTTGAAAACTACATTGTTTATATAAAAAGAGTTTGCACTCCTCATGCTTTTCCCCTAAGATTTTGCACTCCTCATGCTTTTCCCCTAAGATTTTATTCTATCTTCTTGATCACAATTTAAGTAAAGTGTACCTTATAGTCCAGCACAATATATTTGCAATGAAACTTTCATGATATGAAATTTTATCTGTTTTATTAATCAGTATTGATGCAAGGTTACAGGCAATTCACTAAATCACTGAAAGGAGCTGGATACAAACTTATTTAGATGATTTGAATATTACTGTTGCATGAGAAAATGTGATGTTTGTACAAACTACCAACATTTCTTGGATGCTCAGCACATTGTGTCTGTAAAGTGCAGTTTGATTATTTGAAAAAAGGCTCAGTAATCTGATAGTGATTACTTTATTTTCTTCATATTTTCTCCAGTTTCCTCTTTTCTTTTCTTTTCTTTCTTTCTTTTCTTTTCTTTTCTTTTCTTTTCTTTTTTCTTTTCTTTTTTTTCTTTTCTTTTTTTCTTTTTTTTTTCTTTTTTTTCTTTCTTTCTTTCCTTCTTTTTTATTGACTATTTTAACATGTTTATAGAGTTATGTTAAAATCATTAGAACATACTCATTTTTGTAATTTTTGACACAAGATGATTCACTCCTCATATGCAAAAATGATGTAAAAGTGAGTCAGATCAGTGTAATATATTGACTATGACATCACATGAAGATTTGACATCACAATATTTGGACACAAAGGACTACAGGAATCAATTTTATATGGCAAGCATTAGTGTCCTGTTTCTCTAGTTTATCAGATGGTGAGATTTCTTGGATGTCATATCTGTTAAAAGGGGAAGACCGACAGGTGCCACAGTCAAATGGGTAAAATGTCAGACTTCCAGTTGGAAGATCTTGGGGTTAGATCCTGCCTGGGTACCCTCCACCTGGTGGGTAGAGGGTGGAATTTTTTTCCAATCTGCCAGTGTCTGGATGTGCGCAGATCTGTAAGTGCCTAGATATTTTCATGTGTATACACATGTAGAACATCAAATATGCACTTTAAAGATTCTGCAAGTGATGTCAATGTCTGGTGGCTTATGGAAACATGAAAACACTCAGCATGCACGCCCACTGAAGATGGAATATGCAGATTGTGCAGCAACCTACTGCCTGCACAGTCAGAAACGAAATGCTTAGAAAAGATTTTTTTTTTACTGGGAAATGAGAAGATTAGAGGAGTATCATTCATATTGACCAGAGGCAGACCTCTGCGTGTGTGTGTGTGCATGTGTGTGTGTGTGTGTGGTCTGTGAAAAAAAATACCAGCACAAATTTCTGAATATTGTTTGTGGATTCCACTTTGTGGCAGGCAACAACAGTATGAAAGAGAGTGGCAGCATTCACAGACAACATCCATAAAGAAAATTTAGAAACATCTGCACACAACACTCTTGCCATTCATAAATAGTATTCCTTACCAATATCCATGATGCAGAGAGACAACACCTGTGGCTGATTGGTTGACATCCCTCACCCCAACCCCACTCATGCTTCCAAGTTGTGAATTTTATTTTGCTGAAGAAGGTATCTCATCATGTGGACAGTTCTACATGTGCTTCAACCCTTGAGCCATGTGATGGAGAAGAACAATCACAACAGATGTTGTAAACTTGCACATAAACCCCACAGCAGCTGGCTGGTTAATTAATAGAGCTGTGGGGACTACAGATCTGATATCGAGAGTTTAGCCTTGTCCTGCAACATAAAATTTGGCTTGTTGGTTGCTGATCGCAATCATGGTTGTGTCAGTATAGTGTTTAGTTTACTTTTTAGTTGTTTGTTTGTTTGATATGCTTTGGTTTGTTTTGGCTGACAAATTTTCTTCACTGTTACTGTCTCATGAGCATATTTTGAATCTCCAAAAACATCTCCAGATCCACTCAAACTGAGGCCACCCTGGGAGTAAGGTGTATGAAGGGCAGCAAACTCTGAAGGAAATTTTTCACAGTGCTGTGATGATGAGACAAGGGATGATGGTGATGATGCTGGGAGTTCCAGTTTCAGATGGAGACTGCGTGACAAGAGGTGTACTATATGATTACTTTCATACCACATCCTGGCATCAACCAGGCCTGAGAGATACAGACGCCTGTGGTATAGGTCAAGAAATTTGAGCAACACCATCACTGATGTGTTCATAAAGTAGATGAGAGTCAGTTGTATCTCTCAGCCTTCTCAGTAAGCCCATAGCATGCTGAATCAATCAGGGCCAAAACATCCCTTAATAATTTTCTTTTTAATAGGACTGTTTGAACCCATGACTTCCCCTATGAATAGTTTGTTGCACTAACCACTTCATCATGTTGGCTGGGGTTTGATAACCCTTTGACTCCCGCACCCTATCCACTAACTGCAAAAACTTAATCGTCTGATTCCCGCACCCTATCCACTAACTGCAAAAACTTAATCATCTGATTCCCGCACCCTAGCCACTAACTGCAAAAACTTAATCGTCTGATTCCCGCACCCTAGCCACTAACTGCAAAAACTTAATTGTCTGATTCCCTGCACCCTAGCCACTAACTGCAAAAACTTAATCGTCTGATTCCCGCACCTAGCCACTAACTGCAAAAACTTAATCGTCTGATTCCCGATCTACACTACTGCAAAACTAACGTCTGATTCCCCCTATCCACTAACTGCAAAAACTTAATCGTCTGATTCCCGCACCCTAGCCACTAACTGCAAAAACTTAATCGTTTGATTCCCGCACCCTAGCCACTAACTGCAAAAACTTAATCATCTGATTCCCGCACCCTAGCCACTAACTGCAAAAACTTAATCGTCTGATTCCCGCACCCTATCCACTAACTGCAAAAACTTAATCGCCTGATTCCCGCACCCTAGCCACTAACTGCAAAAACTTAATCGTTTGATTCCCGCACCCTAGCCACTAACTGCAAAACCATAATCCTTAGATTCCTGCACCCTATCCACCTGCTTCCTGCATGAATCTGGTGTATAGGATGAGGGAGTCAAAGAATTCAGTTTTTGCTTTGCTAGTATGATTGACAATGCAGGATGCTGATGGACAGGGTGCAGGAGTCAAAGGGTTAAGGAATCTAGGTCCTGTCTTCTCTGCTCATCTCAAACCCAGCCAGATATAAGCTTTAGCCAGCCTCAGAGTGGTTTTTTTGGTAGATATGGGGGAGTGCATATGGCATTGTTGTAGTGTGATGAATCCCTCTTGAACAAACCCCAGTGCCAAATTCATTTCCTAAATACTCATAAGATGGTTCGAATTCTATTTAACATACAAGTTATAAGCTATGTAACATAGTAGGATACCCACTTAGAGGCAAAAATGCATGAGATAAGGAAAGATCGTCAGAAGGATGAAAAACAGTCTACTGTTAGAAGGATGAAAAACAGTCTTCTTTCAGAAGATTGAAAAACATTCTCATGTCAGATGGTTGAAAAAAACAGTCTTCTGTTAGAAGGTAGAAAACCAGTCTTCTGTAGAAGGTTGAAAAACAGTCTTCTGTCAGAAGGATGAAAAACAGTCTTCTATCAGAAGAATGAAAAACAGTCTTTTATCAGAAGGTTGAAAACAGTCTTCTATCAGAAGGTTGATAAACAGTCTTCTATCAGAAAATTGAAAACAGTCTTCTATCAGAAGGTTGAAAAAACAGTCTTCTGTTAGAAGGTAGAAAAAGTCTTCTGTTAGAAGGTTGAAAAACAGTCTTCTGCCAGAAGGATGAAAAACAGTCTTCTATCAAAAGTTGAAAAACAGTCTCCTATAAGAAGGTTGAAAAACAGTCATCTATCAGGTTGGAAAACAGTCTTCTGTCAGAAGGATGAAAAACAGTCTTCTATCAGAAGGTTGAAAAACAGTCTTCTATCAGAAGGTTGAAAAACAGTCTTCTAAGATACAGAGGAAAGCTTCAGTACTGGGGAGAGCAGACATAATGCACACAGGCAAGACCCTTCATTTCTGCTCTGCATCCAAAGTCATATTGTCTAAGATGGGTGTATGTACATGATTCGGGTGGGGGGGTTGTTTTTGTTGTTTTTTGGCCACACTGTGTAGGCATTACATTGCTGCACAGTCTGCATTATCTATCAGAGATGGGTAGCAGGACCCCTTTAAGCCTTTGACTCCCGCATCCTATGACCAACTGCAAAAAATTAACTCTTTGACTCCCTCATCCTATCCACAAGCTTCCTGCAGATAGGGTGAGGGATTCAGAGGGTTAAGGTTTGGTTTTGCCAGCGTGGTTGGCAATACAGGATGCTGGTGAACAGGGTGTGGGAGTCAGAGGGTTATATTGTCAAGGGCAATAGTTAATTATTTTAAGTGTCAAAGTATATTGGTTACCACATTCACAAGCCACACTGTGCTGCAAGATCTAAAGACGTACTTTGTTGATTTTATGATACATGTATTATTGTCTCAGCACAGCCTTTGCAGTTCACCTAAACTGCATGACAATGGAGTTCAACTACAAGGAAAAGAACAATGAAAAAATGCAGCCAAGTTATTTTCCTTGGGTGTTAACAGGTTACAGTGAACAAATAGAATCACATGTAAACCCATCTATCAGACAAACACAGGGCTGGTAGCAGAAACATTCTGCTAACCAATCAAAGTTCTGCAGTGGTTCACACAAAATAATTGTGGGATTTTTTTTTTTTTTCCCAAATGGGCTTCTACCCAGAGTTGAATGTGCTTTGGGCGTATCAAGAAAACTGGAACTACACAGTCAAGTCTCATCCACTTCACAGATGCGTATTTGAAGGTGTTGCTTAAATTTCCTGACCAACACCACAGGTGTCTGTATCTCTCTGGCATGGTTGAGGCCAGGATATATTGTGCAAGAAAGCTCTATCAGACGGGCTCAGTCCGGAGTGGAATACCCAGAATGAAGTACCCAGAATGGAGTACCCAGAATGGAGTATAATAGCATTTGGACTATCATCCCCATCATCATAGCATCATGAATATTTACCCCAGATGCTGTGGCCACTGAATTTGCATAGAAGGTGGAACAGCGAAGGAACAAGATGATTGAAAAAGGAAACATTTAAATGGTCTGAGATAAACACAGTTCTATGTAAATTAATTAGTACAATTGACAAAAAGTTTTTCATTAATGGTAAATCTTATGCTGTTGTGTGTATTAGTTTTTCTAAAACTTCTATACTCCCTGTAGAATGGTGGTTTCTTTTTTGTGTGTGTGTGTAGTGGAGGGGTTTTTTTTTTCTTTATTTGCTGTTGTGATTTTAAACATTCATTTATAACATGTCACTATTGTAGAACAGAACATTTTGTTATATTTTTGTCCAGCATGTTGAGGGCTCATTTTTGCTGTAGTGAAATAGTTTGTATTTTGAATTTTTTATTTTTCAGTGTATGTAGTACTTGGGGTGTGTATGGATTTTTGTGTGATACATTTCTGTCTAGAACACATGTGATGTGATGTTTTTGTGTAAATTCTACGGTTGATATGGCATCAGCCCCCGATGTTAGATGAATGAATGCATTCAAAAACATAGTACCATATATATATTAGTTGAACGTAGCAGTGTAATTTATTTACTGTGGACTTGTGGTGAACCTTTATTAAAAATGTTGAAATTGAGGCTTTATATGTTGCCTGTGTGAAGTCTGGATGAAATTGGGATTTTTGCTGCTGATTTCATTTGCTTTTCTTTCCATTACTGCTTTGGTTTCTTGATGAGATATGTCTGGGTATGTGTGTGTGTGTGCGCACATGCGTGTGTGCATGCATGTTTGCACGTGCATGCGTGTGTGTGTGTATGTGTGTGTGTGTGTGTGTGTGTGTGTGTGTGTGTTTTGATTAATATCTCATTTTTTAATGTGGGATTTGTTGAGCTGGCATATATATATATATGTGTGTGCATATGCACGCAGTATATATTTGTATATCCATGTTGTCTGTCTATCACCTTATCTATTAAAATGTGTCCAGAAGGATCCTTCATATTTTTTTTATGTGTCTGTCTGTCTGTCTCTCTGTTAATATGTGTGCAGAAGGATTCTTCAAAAAAAAATTATGAATCTTCAGTATATTTGGAACACTGTTTTGAGAATAGTATTTTGATGGATCTGGCCTTATTTTTCAGTAAAGGGTGATGTTGGTGGAAATGTGAATAGTCTCAAACAAGACTTGTTGGCAAACTGTTGTCCAGTGTCTGGCATGGATGGCAGTTTTGAAGATTATAGTCAAGCAAAAGGGACACTTTTTAATAACTTTGGGATTTGTTTTCATTAAGGATGTAAACACACAAAAATTTCTTGATTATTTATGATAAGCTTTCAGGCTACCTGTTTCATTAAGTGGTTGAAAAACAAATTCTTTTTGTTGACTTCTGAAATGTGTGAATGGTAATTGTTTTCTTCAGTAAAATGTGAAAAAGAAGAGCGTTTTGAATTCCTCAGAAAATGGAATGTTTTGAGTGTTTGACAATTGCTCAGTGTAATATTTTGTTGTATGCAAGCAGGGGGAGATTTCTTTATAGTACATGTCAGTTCAGACAAGCATGTTTTTTTGAAGACTTACTGATTAGTGTTTTCTCAGTTTCTATGAGGACAACTTTCTCTTCTCATTTCACCCATTTCATCTTAAGATTTGTGCTCTCTATTTCTACAAAGTATAGAAGTTTTCTCTTTGTAATGTCTTTATGAATTTCATTGTCTCCTTTGATGATTTCTCTTATGTTTTTTCTTAAAACCTGTATTGTGTTTTCAGATGATAACGCAGACTCCTCTACTGTGCCCTTCAATGATTCTGCAAGTAAACGTCGTGACCATATGGACCAGCAGATGATCCATTATCTCAACAAGGACATCACCAACATGGAGTTCTTCTACAAGCCTCCCATCAACAACTGCACGCTCGCCTTCACGGCTTCTGCCCTGGAGGAGGACTACCGCAACCATTATTTTGACTCTCAGCTCTTCAGGGAGGAGAGTGTGGCATCCCCACGCTACCACTCCTTCATCGAGATGATCCTCTCCCTTGTTCTCTTTCTGCTCATTTCCGTCTCTGCGTTCCTGGTGTTCTACATGAGTAGTGCATTCTTGGTGGCTTTTGGGGTGTGTTTGGTACTGGAACTGCTCGTACTGATTGAGATCGCTACTGACCTGAAACTGGGCACCACTAAGAAAGAGCGATGCAGCATATTTGCTGAATTTATGGCGTCATGGAGCGTTCGCAACTTCTTGGGGGTTCTGATGGCTCTTCTGCCAGCCATCACCATCTATGCCAACCTGTCCTGTCAGCTGGCTGTTGATGATCATTGGAAAGACCGCTTCTTCTGTTTTTGCATCATTGTGTCCCTGCTCAACTTCTGCAACTTTTCCATGCTGTGTTCTATGGTGAAGTCTATTGTGGCCAGCTTGGTAGGAATCCTTCTCTTGATCTTGCTCAACATTTCCTTCTGCGACTTCCCTGCTCCAGATGTTTCCTTCTCTCCAGCCATTGTCAATACAACAGTAGCTACACCTGTTGGAGGGTTGACCACGCTGGTGATACTGATGAACAGCACCATCCCAGTCAAAAGCCATCTGTTCTCAGGAGAGAACTCACTGCGTTTTGAGATTGTGTTGGACATCTTGCTCCTCTTGGTGCTCATTTGGTTTCTCAACCGTGAGTTTGAGATCAGCTACCGCCTCAGCTACCATGGCAGTGCACAGGCAGACAACGACACCCGACAGATGCAGGAAAACAAAGAGCAAGCTGATTGGCTGCTGCATAACATCATCCCAGAGCATGTATCAGATGTTGTAAAGCGCACCCACAAGTACTCCAAGAACCACAAGGACGTGGGCGTCATCTTTGCCACAATCGTCAACTTCAATGAGTTTTACGACGAAGGTTTTGAGGGTGGACGGGAATACTTGCGAGTACTGAACGAGCTGGTCAGTGACTATGAGGACCTCCTGGATCAGAAGCGCTTTAAGGACGTGGAGAAGATCAAGACCATCAGTTCCACATTCATGGCAGCCTCAGGGTTGAATGAAGCATCACGCTTGGCCAACAAACATCCCAACGCTCACCTCTTTGCTCTCATCGACTTTGCTGTGGAGCTGCAGGATGTGGTGACAAAATTCAACGAGGAAATTTTCAACTTTAATTTTGTCCTGAACATTGGCTATAACTTCGGGGAGGTGACAGCAGGAGTGATCGGCACCACCAAGCTCCTGTATGACATCTGGGGGGACACAGTCAACATCGCTTCACGCATGTACTCCACAGGAGAACCTGACCGCATCCAAGTGCCCGAGTCAACACTCCCTAAACTAGAGGAGATGTTTGAGTTTGAGTATCGTGGAGAGATCTTTGTGAAGGGCAAGGGGAACATGAAGACCTACTTGCTCAAGGGTAAAAGACCAGGAGCTCACTGGGAATAAACATCCATTTAGGTCAGGATAGGGCATCCATTTCACAAGAACAGTGAAGAGTCAGTGCTGACACAGTGATGGTGTACAGAAAAGAAGCGCATTTTAAAGAGTAGTTCCAGTGTTCAGTTGATTGTACTTTCAGGTATGAGAGAAACTTGAAAGTAAGAGTGATATATCGATGAACATGAAGGTGAATTATAGTTCATATCACATCACACAACGTACAAGTCTACAACACAGAGAAAATCATGCTAACATTTCATGTGAAAGAAGCGTATGTCATTGTCAACGTTTTTAGCATCCAGCAACAACAATCAGCACAGAGGAAACAAGAGATGTTGTCAGTGTCAAATGTCAGTGTAATCAGTAGATCAGGTGATCACTGCTGACAATGTGACTGTATGCACTCTATGGCCTGGTTTGAAACCACATCAGATTGTGAATAAAGGTTTGCCAGAGCCTGGTTTGAAACCACATCAGATTGTGAATAAAGGTTTGCCACAGTTTTGTGACACTGACAGTCAGTTCACCTCACAATTATGTCAGTGGATGTAATTTTTTTTCTTGAAGCTATGAACAAGGTAGCACTGTGTACAGACAGGCTTGATTTGGTGTATGTCATCAACCATTGATGTCCAATATTCTTCTGGCATCCGCTTTATCATGTACAACTGAAGACAAAAACAAAAAGACATAAACATCAGATGTATTTCAATATTGATCGTGTCTGAGTGTCATTTATAATATGTATCTTCACTGTCATATGCTGTGCATCAAATAAAACCAGTCTCACGTGACGTTTAACTTACAGACAAGTTTGAGTGAAAAAGTGAGGCATATGACATGAAGCCTGTTAGCATTTTGTTTTTCAACACTTTGTGCATACTGAGAGGAGGAGAAATGCAAGGATGGTTATAATAGAGGAGATCAATCTGGTTGTGTGATTTTGTATGTGTTCGTTGATACTACAGGCCCCGAGATGGTTTTCGCTGTGCAGTATGTGAAAGGAATACTGCTTGTAGTAAACAAGTGCATTGGGTCTGTTTCTCTGTCTATTCAGAGTTTGAAAGAAATGTTGCCTGTACTAAGTCTCCTTCCCAACAATTGCGGGACTATAATTGTGTGGATTTGTGTCTGTGTGGATTATTAATTCCTTTATGTGCGCTATGATACTTTAGGCTCAGAGACAGTGCATGTTGACTGTCCAGTGTGATGAGAGGGAGGAATGCTCACTACGGTGAGCCAGCTACTTTGCAGATTGTAGCTGTGTGGGGTTGTGTTTTTTATGTTGTGTGTTTATTCTGATACTATAAGCCCAGATACAGTGGGGGATTTTTTTCAGGCAGAGTGTGAAAGCAACACTGCCATGGACCTGCTTCACCGTTCATTGTGCTGTGGTGAAAGGAAAACAGCCTGTAATGAGGCTGCTTCCTAACACTTATAGGGTTGTAAGTGTGGGGTTGTGTTTGTTAAGATAAGTATGATGTATGGGTAACCTGACGTTCAGGCTCCAAGACAGTTTGAGCTAATTGTGCAGACTGTGAAAAGAACGAGCATCACAACCAGGCCTCTACAGTGGCACTGCATGTGTGTGGGGTTGTTTCTGTCTGTATCAGTGTGTGGACTATCATCATTCTGCATGTGTAATCTGATACTGCAGGCCCAGAGACAGTGTTTCTTTTGCTGTGTGAAAGCAGCGTTGCCTTGGGTCTGTTTCACTGTCCATTGGTCAAGTGTGAAAGGAATGAGACTGTTTTTGTGTGGAGTTGTGTATGTCTGCAAAAATCATTGTGACATTGTAGGTATACTTTGATACTGCAAGCCCAGTGCAAATGTTTGTCAATCGTACGTGGTGTAAACGGAGGGCTGCCCACTTCCCAATACTTATGGATCTGTAACTGAATGGGGTTGTGACTGTATGCCTTGGTGTTGCTGCTGGAACAAAACCAGCCAGTCATCATGGGTTCACCTGTCTCATGCAGCCCCGTGTTCAGTTCAGTGGGTACATCACAATCATAGTTCATGTCAAAATCTGTTCAATTAAGCTTGAATAACAACTGTTACAGGCAACATTTTAGACTAAAATTGTACGGATGCCCCTAGCTTTCTGCACATATGTTACAAACTGCAGATCACTGCCATTGATAAATTGAAGTTGGTCATACTTTCTGATTTACACTGTTTTGGGTATAAAACACAGAAAAGAATTTAAGTGTTGCACATTCATTCAGACCTTCACTATTCAGACTGAGATATTATTCCTTCAGCATTTGATATTATCTCATTGTCAACTTAAGCACAAAGATGGACAACTCATGTTTATTTTATTGCTATAAGCATATGCACAGAAATCAAATTGTTTGTTGAAAAGTAACTTTTTATTCTGTCTCACCAGCCTTGACAGAAACAATGTCTCCAGAAACCTGAGGTTTGTAAAATTTGCCATGGTCTGGTTAGTTCTTTTGATAGAGTCATGGACTCAAGATCTGATATCTCAAGTTCAATCCCAGCCCACAGCTTTAAAAACTGATCTGTTCGCTGCCCATCTTAATCCTTTGACTCAAGCAACCTATCCACCAACTGCAAAAAAATTCACCCTTTGATTCCTTTACCCCATCCACCACCTTCCCACAGTAATGTGGTGGATGGGATAAGGGTCTCAGAGAGCTATGTTTTTGCTTTGTTATCATGGCTGACAATACAGGAACCTGGTGGACAGGGTGCAGGAGTCAAAGGGTTACTGTTTTCATCAGCCCTGTGGTGTCAGCCTAGTGTTTGATAAGTCCCTTTTACCCATTTCCCATCTCAAGACCTTGACAGCACAAAGAGTTTTGTTCAGTTTAGAGAGTCTGCCAGACAGTTGCTGTCAGATTTAGGTGGAGCATATATGAAATTGTCATATTGCAGCGAATCCCCCTTGACAATCTCTTAAGTCCTAGTGCACCTGTAATGTGTCTGTGTTCGTTCGTTGCTTGATTTAACATCTTTTCACTATAAGTGATATTAGATGGGGAAAAATGGCATGGAGGATGAAATTAGGGGGGGCGGGAAGGGAGAGGGGAACAGAGTAAGGGACGTAAAAAAAAAAATTAAAAGGAAGCGGCAAGGTCTTAAGAAAAAGGATATGGATGAACAGAGAAATGAAACTAGACAAACGCTAACATCAATAATGTAAAAGAAAAATCATCATAAAAACAAAACAAAATACAAATAATCATAATTATAATAATAATCTTAAAGTAACGCATTAACAGGACTGTGAACCAATGATTCTGAAATTTTAACTAACAAAACTTGATCCGATACTACTTCTTTAAAATGCGTTTCAAGATAGTTTCCTTGTGTAAACGTCTTTGGTAAAAAGGAACGAAGCTTTCTGCAGTAAAACAAGCAGTGATACAATGTGAATTGTTCGCCGCAAATACATAAGACGTTGTTACAATATTTTTAGTATCTGTGTCTGTATCTGTGTGTGTGTGCATATGTATCTCTGTGTGTATGTGTGTGTGTGTGTGTGTGTGTGTTGTTTCGTGTCTACATGAGAGAGAAAGAGATAACGCAGAGCTGTCTTGCAAGGAACATTGTGACCAGGAGTTAAAAGATGAATGTAATAATCTTGTCATTAAAATTTTGAATTTTTAGTGAATAAATGTGACTTGTGACTCATTTTTCCTGTTTTCCAGACATGCTAACATTAAATGTCTTGTTTGTTGGCATCCTACGAATAATCTACACCTACAAATATGTGTATGTTCTTTATCTCACTATTAAATTATTCTTGCTGGGAGCACTCTTGTCACTTGATTCACAAGCTTTCAAACTGCTTCCTGAGTTCTTCTTCAGGCTTTTCAGTTGACCAGGCAACATTTGTGCTTTCGTATTCCTTACTGCTTGTTTGTTTTCGTTTGCAGTCAGCTACATTTTACCATCTGAAAGAAATGTCTTGTCATCATCGTCATCTTGTACTGTCTTAGTAACTTGCTTTTCTTTTTGGAATTCTTCCTTTTCATTCACTGACTGTCTACATGATCAGGCTACATCTGGCATGAATATTGATGTTGTTGTTTTTTTATCAGTTCATTTTGATATGAATTGAGGTATACCCCTTTTCATATGATTGTTCATGTCCCCCAACTCAGCTTAACTAAGATAAGTAAGTCATGATGTTGTATGACAGAAGAGAACATACAAGAGCAAGGCAGAGACTGAGAGAGAGAATGAATAATAATGTCGTCCTTATCGTAGTTTGTCAGAAGCCAAGCAGGCATCCTTTTGGCCTGTCCTGAGGTCTTCATCAGTTAGATGTCTTTTTTTCTGTTTTTTGTTTATTTGTTTGTTTATGTATTCATGGGCAGCACGCCAACAGCTCCCATGTGCACTTGATTGTGAATGGACTTTTACAGTATAGCTGGGTTTTTTTACTCTCCTTTTGGGGAGTCTGCATGCTATGTGTTGTCATGTTTCCATGAGCAACCGAACATTTACATAGCTTATAAGATCAGAGGGTTTGGACACTAGCAGATCTGTATATATTTTGATCTGGGTGATTGGATACATCTTGACCCTTTAATCCAACAGGTATTACCGAGGCAGGTTCAAACCCAGACATTCTAATTGAAAGATTAGTGTTCTAGCCATTGAATTATTGTAGGTGTCATGGTTGGTTGTGAGGCTGGCCTTATCTCTGCTGGGTTAGTGGAGAGAGAACAGTAATTACAACTGACTGATTTAGTTAAGAGAAAGGGTGTACGATTTTACATACATATCTTTGTCTTCACTACACAATCACTGAATAATGCATGCAAAACAAAATATGGTGCTGTTGACATTGTCACGTCACATGATAATTATTTTCCAGCAGTGGTTTTTGATTTGTCTTTCTGTTTTGTGGTTAACAACCAAAACTGTAAAAAAAAGAAAAAAAAAGTCTAGAAATTGAATGTAATTATTAGCCGCCGCCCCCCCCCCCCCCCCCCCACCCCTGTCACTGTGAGTATTCTCTCCCTGTTTTATTTCTTCTTTGATTTTTATGTCATTTTTTTTTCTTGCGACCAATCCATTCATCTGCATTTTCCCCAGAAATTCTCTCAGTGTGTGCAATCCTTGAGGTCCCTGCGAAATTGCTATACTGATGCCTGGGTTGTGAAATTGTTTTTGTCATATTTGAATGGGTGCTAACTGCCTGTTCTGCAGTTTTATTTATTTTGGCTGTATCTTGCTCATTTGAAAGAAAAGAAATTTCTTTGCAAGGATGGAAAAAGTGTTTTTTGCCTGTATAGCATTTTAAACATTCTTTTTCGTGCCATATTTCTTTCTTTCCTTCCTTCAATCAGTGTTTTTCCCCCAGAAATCTTTGTTTTCTTTAATATTAATAATAATCTTAAGATGGTAGCTTAAGCTGAAAAGCTGACGCTTCCAGTGTAGTTCAGCTTACACTTATAGTGTAGTCTGTGTTATCTTTCTTAAAAGGTCAGTGTTGTAGTAAATTTAGTTTTCTGACTGAGAGTAAGTCTTAAGACCTTGCTGGTGTGTAGGGCTTAGACTCAAGCTTATGGCTTATGTCATGATATTTTTGGATTTCCTCCATCACATGGAATCTGTGGCATAAGTGCATATGGAATTTATTTCTAGTGCAGAGACACTGTTTTGAGAAACTGAAACTGAGCATTGGTTGCTAAGTGCTTGGGTTTTGTCATTTTATAGGAATGGTCTTGTCTGTTCAGGGGTGTTTTTTTTTTTCACATTTTGTAACAGTTGTCTTGCCTGTTCAGGTTTTTGTACATATTTTATAGGAATCGTCTTGTCTGTTCCTTTTCTTGAACAGTTTTTACAACTTTTAAATGTCCCCAAACAGTAAAGTAAAACAAGAGAATTGTTAGAAGACGAGGGAGCTGCAAACATATTCTATAATTCTGTATGAAGAGATTCAGCATTCTTAGATAAAAAATGTAATAGACTAAGACTTTTCAGTAGGATGAAAGTTCCTGTAGGTATGTAGTCAGTTTTGAAAAAACAGTTCTGAGATGATTGTAATCTGATTGTGTTTAGCCCTTTGACTCTTGCACCCTATCAACCAGCTGCGAAAACTTAATCCTTTGATTCCATGACCCTATCCACCAGCTTCCTACAGGAAGTTGGTGGATAGGGTGAGAGAATCTAAGGGTTAAAATGTTTACTTTGCTAGCATGATTGGCAATGTAAGATGCTGGTGGACACAGTGCAGGAGTCAAAGGGTTAATACCATTTCACTCAGTCTCTCTTTCATACCCATCCCTTACACCACATCAGTATTTAAGACTGATCATGTCTTTATGCGTGTATGTATGCATGGACCATTAATCAGTATTTCTGGTGTGAGTTTTACAGATTATTTCTAGCATTTTATTGGTTCTTGCATCACATCATAGGCAGAAGAGAGGAAGTATGTTGGGCAGGAAGAACTAATGGATGGTAGAGTGGGGTTGGCCGGATGAAACTGACTCTCACAAGAAGCCTGCTCTCCTACAACCTTACTTTTGTCTGGTGCTGACATGAACCCAATCAAAGATGGTATGAAAAAATGACTATATCATCTTTGGGATAACAGCTGTGATCTCTTGATGTTTTTACCTTATGATTGCTGTGTATCTCTTAACTACAAGCTCGAAATGCATAGATATTAAAGTGGGGCATGAACATAGGCCTCCAGATCACTTCCCATCCCCAGATCTTTTCCCACCCCTTCACTAAACATAGTCAATTCTGCTTGCTTGCTTATATTTTCTAACTTTATTTGCAGTATCCTAATCATGTTTACTGGCTAAAGTTTGATTCTGTGTCCAGTAGAATTGTGCATTGTCTGTATGAATGTGTCTTTTTATTCCAGGTTTTGAGGGAAAACATTGATATGCCATTTCTGCATCACTGCTTCCAAATATTATCATTTGAATACTACTGCCAGAGTGCATTTCATCTCAGACGATCATTTAAACTTCAGGATGCAGAAGTGTGCCACATATTACCATTATTTGATATACTCATGTAGGACTTCTTTTGAAGTGAGAAGGAAATTATGAGGGTGGTGAAAGGGAGTTGGGAAGTGGGGGAGGGGTGGTGGTGACTAGAATTGAAATGTGAGAAACGGTGTGAACCACCATGTAGTTGATGTATGTTATTGAAATGCAAGAAACAATGTGAACTACCATGTAGTTATTTTCTCAGTGGCATTGATATCAGCCTTGATATGTGTTTTAGTATAAGTCAAGCAGACTTCTAGTTTCTTTTTTTTTTAAACTTTCCTATGCCAAGTTGGTTTCAGTCGTGAAAAAAAAAATTTGTTTACTTGCAAGAGATTAATTATTCCTAATTAAAACCTCAGTAGTGAAGATTTTTTATACTGCTGATAGTAGTCTGTGCAAGAGTTCAAAGTACATGCAGTGCTGGATATCCTGTGTGACTAGTCATGCATTTTTACTGATGTAGCAGCATACACAATATATGTATCTCCACATGGAGAACACCATTACACCACCTGACATGAAGAGATCAAGATTTGCATGTAATGTAGTCATTATCATTCTGTGATTGATAATACAACAACTTCATTGTTCACAGCTTGAACTTGAAGATAGTTTTTTTTTTTACCTCTTTCTAAAAAAGATAAATTTTTGCCTACAAGGTTTCAGAACATTATTTTTGTTTTATAAACTTTAACAAAACTTATTTTTTTCAATCAGTTCAGATAACACATTGATAATCAATACACATGAAGTATATATGTATGCATCTTAATGACCTATAGCCTATTTCTTTTCCGGTCTGCTTGTTGCATATGTGTTTGTTTGTTTGTATGTTGTTGTTTTTTTAGGGGATTTTGTTTTTATTTTATATTTGTTGTCTTTTTTTCTACTTTTTGTGTTCAGATAAAGCATGTTGTAAAATTCAAAGCATGCTGCAAAAGTGAAAACATGAAGCAGTGCTTCAGTGTTTTCCTTAACATTATGGAAGAATGTATTCAATAAACACACTCTTGATGGAGGGTGCGAGGAGTGTGATTTTACCTTTGCAGTGGAGGTTTTGTTTTCATCATTTTCAGTCATTGTATCATGGGCCACATATCAGGGCTCCCCATCACTTGCTGGTGAAGAGGGTAGCTTCACCCCATGTCTGAAATTTTAGTGAGCATTTCCAGCCTCACATTTTTTTTTTTTTTGGTCTTTATTTCAGGAAGTCAGGATAGCAAAGCAGTTCTGTGAAATACAATTTATTCACATGGCCTTTGGTCAGTTATGCTATATATACTAGGCCAAAATGAAAATATTAAGTGAACATCATTGACTAAAAATCATGTGTGCATGTGCGCTTACACACACACACACACACACACACACATCACACACACACACACACACACACACACACACACACACACACACACACACACACACACACACACACACACACACACACACACACACACACACACACATGCACACACACACACACCACACAATCACACTGAGTCACATACACATGCTAACATGAAAGTATATTTATTGCTTCTAAATGATATGATGGCTTTTTTTTATCCAAAACGAGTGTGACTGCCCGCGCCCAAGTAAACAGGAACCAGAAGAACAAGAAAACCAATATAAGCGCGTGTCCAACAAAACAAAACAAAACAAGCGCAAATTTTCGGCCAACTAGCCTTTGTCAAGCGCGAACGCACGGTCACATACAGATCACAGACACCAAACAATGGATAATAAAAACGGGACTAAAAACTTCCCTGCCGCCTCACCAGTACTATCAGAACATTCTTTATATTTCAACCCTTTTATCAGTCAAACATGCATTTTCAGTGCTGGTCTGAACTGAAGTTTCCAGTTTAACTTAATCAGTTCATGACAAATAGTAATAGATTTGACCAATGAAAGCCTGCTTTCAAAGTATAATGATGACGAGCTTATTTTAGCCTGGTCAGTTCCAACAGTTAGACTACAGAGTAGAGACCGACATTCTTGATAGAATTTTAGAGAGGTAGCCCACCATTCACATTTAAATGTAGAGGGTGAAGTGGACCCATAGGACATTATTTTAGGGAGTGAAATAATGGTTTAGTGCATTAATGGCGCATGTTCTGCATGTCATGGGGAGCCCTGTATATATTCGAAAACAAATCACAAGCAACAAGAATAATGATGACAATAATATGAAATGATAATAATGCTTGATTATTGATAATAATTTCTAAATATTTTTCAGAGACATATTGCCCGTGAGAATTGTGAAAAGTCTCAATCAACAGCAACAAATGTTCCTTGCCATTGAACCTCCATTCAACGATTCATTGGTCAATTAGTTTGATATAATACCTGAACTTTATGTCATAAAGAAGTACTGACATTGTGATTGTCAATGTATTTTAATGATACAAAAAAAAGCATGGCTTTATGTTTTTCGTGTGACTGTCTTATAAACTTGGTACTTGTCGTGTGGTGTGGTGTGTGTTGTGGTGTGTGTGTGTGTGTGTGTGAGAGAGAGAGAGAGAGAGAGAGGCCAAGAAAGAAACAGAGAGAGGATGCAGACAGGGTGGGGGAGTGAAGATTACATGGGAAAGTCATGTTTCAGTATGAATATGTTTGTAAATTCAGTTTACAGTCTTACATATAAAATAACATTAGTCATAAGAATATAGTCTTTTACATTGAATGGTAACTTTTAAATTATTTCGTAACTTGTGTGTATGTCTGTGTGTGTGTGTGTGTGTGAATAAATCACATTTTGACAAGTTGCTAGCAGCAGTAAGCTGACATAAGAGGCAAATACACAAAAACAGTTACACATGAAAGATATTGTGCAGTATGTTTTTGAATCAGTCGCTGCATGTTTTGTTGTTGTTGTTGTTTGTTTGTTTTTTTGACATGCATTGTTTGTATAGCTGTATAAACATCTGTTGTTTTTAGCATCAGTTTTCTGTGTGTGTATCTTGAAATTCATTATTATCCCTGAATTATAAGTTATTTTATATAGTATATTTCTTTTAAATAAAAATTCAGCTTGTTGTGAGATCCCCTGTGGGGATGCCAGGGGCTCTTTTTGTAAAATATAGTATCACCACCCTCTGGAAATTCTGTGCTAGAAATTCCCTCATTTCTGTCACTCTCTTTGTTTCTACTTTGTTCTTCTGCTTTCTGTCATTTCATCCTATCTGTCTTGCTGGTTCAGTCACCTGTAAGTCTTATATACTTTTCTGTTTGGATTTATAATTGGGTACATGTGTCAAGTGCATTTTTGGCTCTTGGAAAGTGAGATTTGCGGAAGCAGTATTAGGTAATTTAGGCCTGTTTTTATATGGTTTAGTATCCTTAGTTTCGTTTAATTTTGTATTTAGGTACGTTTTTAAATCACCTGTGCGACAAATTAGCTGGACTGGGCATATCCTTAGATTATGTGCACAAATGCATTGATATGTGACTTATTTTCTTTTCCTGTTTTATTTTTTCCTGTTGAAGTATATGTTTGAAACAATGACTGCCCTGATATGGCTCTACGCATTTGGCTGGGCTTTAAACAAAAATAACAATAACAATGTTGTGAGATATACATTTATATATCAGTGTCTGAAAACATGCATGACTTTGTGCACATTGTATTTTGAATAAATTCTGTATACAAACATGTCTCTTTTATCCAAATTATCTAAATGATATTTGTTGAATAGTTGTGATATTACCAGCATTTGATTTGTTATTTAAGATGATTATTGTTTTGATGATACAAGATGATCAGAACAAAGTGGTTTTTCATTATCATTACACTGCATCATTGTGACAATGAAAATTGTTCTTTTTTAACAAAATCATGTAGTTTTTAATCCTTTTTGCTTAAGTTAAATAATAACTGAAATGTAATAAATGTGATATGCTTCCACAAAGGGTACATTGAGTCACAGGATATTTTTGTCTGTATGGCTTTGTGAGACTGTACTGGCCTGTTTTCATTGACTTCCATTTTTTTTTGTATTTTCCGCCTCTTTGGTCATTGTTTGATCGCATCTCAAAGCATATGAATTGTTTCAATCAACTGATAAGTTACATATACCATTTCACAAGCAGAATTACTAAAATTGAATGTTGTCACTCACTTCAAATGATGATTTTCTCAAAGCAGGCACTTGCCAACTGCTGAATTTAAACTATCATGACTTACATTCTGAGTATTGTACTACAAGCCTTCTTACACTGTTTCAAAATATCTTTCTTCTAGTTTGTAACAATATCAATAACTCAAAAACTTGACATGACACTTACTGTATCCTTTGTGGAAGCACATAACAAATGTTTGTTGTTGTTGTTATTGTTGTTTTCAAAATGACAATACCAAGCATGCAAACGGCCAGCACTGATTTTTCAGAATATTTAATTTCTTTTTATAATCCATAACAATGATAAACAGTTCAATTTTGACACAGAACTTGCTTTCATTTGTCAGTGTTTTTATGTTAATCTAGCAATAAATGTTTTGTGATGAAAATGGTGATGATGATGATGATGACGACGACAATGACGATGATGATGATGATGGCTGTAGTCATTCCTCTTTGAAAGTTTTATTTAGATGTATCCTAGATGGGTTCATGACTTTCTTCAAAGGTAAGGAAGGTAAAGCACAGAGGAGATGACCACTGCCCTTGTGATGCTGGCTTTAAGAAAAGTTGAGGTCCCTACCACCTCACACCCCTTCTACTTCAGAGTTATGGGACAGCTTTTACATGTACCTTATCTTTAAAACGGCCAAGAAAGCAGGCCTCTTTTGCTTTTATTTTGCATCACTGTAGCAACATTAACACCAACAGCAACAACAACCACAACACACACACTAGTCACACGCACATACATATGCGCATGTGCTCACACACACACACACACACACACACACACACACACACACACACACACACACACACACACACGCACATTCACTCACTCACTCATTCACTCACTCACACACAAAACAGACTGGTCTATTCATTCTATCCCTGATCTATGTTTCAAAGGCAGATTTGGGGGGGGATGTGTTATGAGCACATGACTATGTGGAGTGGGCAAGGGTGTGAGAAGCAAGATTTCCCATATATACCTAATTGTTAACTGTTGGTTTGCATGTTTTTTCTTCTTCACCTATTGATTTCAAAGTGTTCTACAGATGTCGTAACAGTAATACTGCATGCTTGCATGAGTGGAGAATAAAGGGAAAAAAAACATAATCATTAAGAGAGATATTAAGGTAATCCAACAGCAAGGAGAGGAAAAAAGAGATTGATGAAGACATTTTAAGATGTAAGTAATCGTGCCTCTTTGGGGGCTTTTGTGATCCTGTACATAGATTGCTGATGACACTTTCGACTGACTCATTAATGTTGTTTATTATTCCTGCATGGTTCTTAGTGACACAAATCATCGTTGTTGTTGCTCTGTGTGTGGTCCAGGCAACTTGGCTGTTGACAGAGGCTTCAGACAGCAATCATTGAACCTGGGGAGCTCTTGCTTCTTTTTCCTCTTAATGTTTTATGAGCACTTGTGGTGGTGAGAGCTGTTTTATTCTATACTGGCACACACTTTTTATAGCTGGATTTAATGTTTTTACCCTTTCTGTCCCGCGTTCTATCCATCAGCGTCCTTTTAACCCTTTAATTCCCTCACCCTATTCATCAACATCTTGTTAACCCTGTAACCTCACCCTGTCTACCAGCTTCCTATTAACCCTTTCACTCCCTTATCCACCAATTTCTGTTTCTGCTCTCTCACCCTATCCACTATCTTCCAGCAGGATAGTATGAAAAATTTGTTGTAGGGTTAAGGAGTGAAAGGGTTTATTTTTGCAGCTGGTAGATAGGATGAGGGAGTTAAATGATTAAGGAAACTAGTGGATAGTGTTAGGAAACGTAAGAGTCAATGAAGAATTGCTCTTGATGGTGTTATGTGCGTAATTTTGTTTTATACCATATACATACCATGTTCAGCATGGCTGTCAGTTAGTTTTGTAAGTTTCTTGTAGCATGTGTTCACACATTTGGTGGATTGTACTGCCTTTTCTATTGGATTTTGTTGTATTGAATTGCGCATGTTTTTGTCAAAACCACTTTTTTAACAGTTTCAAGTATAGGTAAATTCGGCTACAGAAAGCATTTCACAATAGTGCAGGTCCACTTTCTTTTGTCTTTCTTTTTTTTTAAAGTGCAGATCCCCTTTTAGGTTTTTTAACCTATTGAAATAAATAGAATTTCTTGCATTGAATTTTTCTCTGTATAGATTGTTCTTGTTGAAGTTGCTGTCCCATTGAATTTCTTTTTTCTGTATCTGTTGTTTTTGTTTCTGAATAAAGTTAGTGTTTTCATGGCTTATCTGAGTCTCATTTTAATGGTAAATGCCCAGTTCATCTCTCCATGTCATATGGAGGGGACAAAAAAATCTGAGGACTTAGTGTAGGATATCTCACTGCCTAAAAAGTACTCTGTGTATTTAGACTATTCCATCATCTTCTGTTCCTGCAAAGTTTTTGCCCCACAGGGATGCCGGGGGTTCTTGCAGTATAAGTAGTATCCCCACCTTCTGGAAACACTGTGCTCGAAATTTATTCTTTTCTGTTAATCTCTTTGTTTCTATCTTGCTCCTTTGCTCTCTATCATCTTTTCCTATCATTTTCTGCCTTGCTGGTTCATTACCTGTGTGTTTTCTGTAAAGCCTTCCATTCTTTCTACATTTTGGCTCTAAGGAAATTGTGCAGAAGCAATTTTACATAATGTAGTCCAGTTTTTATATGTTTTAGCATATTCATAAGATTATGTGCACAAGAGCATTAATTTATGTTCCTAACTTTCTTTTCCAGGGGTTTTTTTTTTGTTTTGTCTTGTTTTTTTGTCAGTTTTAAAGAGGTGTTGAGATGACTATCACCCTGATATGATTCAGCACAATTGGCTGGGCTTTAAACAGTACTGATGATAATAATCATAATTCTAAGTTTCTTTTAACATTGGGTCTTTTTACTTTAAGTGTTCTGTTTTTTATATCCATGTGCGCACATTGTTTGGCCTACATTGTGCAGGCATCATGTTGCTGCAAAATTGCCAGTTCTGGTGAATTGGCATGTTTCTATGAGCCACGAAACGTTCATAGGTCTTTAACCTGCATATTTGTCAGTTTGATTATATGAAGGGGTTCGGGCACTACTAGGTCTCGGCATATGTTGGCCAGGTGAATAGGAAAAATCTCCACTCTTTTAACCATCAGGTGATTCCCAGGCAGGATTGAACACAGATCTTCCAAGTGAAAGCCTGACATCTTAACCACTTGACTATCACACATGTCTCTCTATTTCCTCCTTCAGTTCTTGTTGTTGTGTTTCTTTCTTTTACTCTGCCAGTTTTGATTTTTGTTGTTGTTGTTGTTGTTGTTGTTGAAAAGGGATTCATCACATTCAAATATTCCATTTGCAGTAATAAGGTATCTTTGAGCCTGTACAAACTGCACATATACACCCGTTTTGACTTGGTCAGATTTTCTGATAATCACATGTGGTATTTCAAGACCTAGTCATTTTGTAGTTTTCCAGAACGAGTAAGTATATTGTTTTCATTTAGTTGTTTGCTTCTGTGATTAGCCCTTCTCTCTAAACTACAAAAACGAAATGTATTTCTTTTTTCAGGCAGCAGAAGGCCAACTGTTTGTTAATAGTCTGTAAGGTCGATGACCAGGAGAGAATGCAGGTGAAACTGAATCACTGAGGAAACATTTTATCTAAAATGTGTTCTGCTTTAGTTAATGTTATAGAGCAAGTCATTGTTGTTCAAGGGGTGAGGAGGAGTTGTGATAAGATTCATAACTGCATAATTGAAGTCCCCTTTTCCAGCAAATTTGGAAATGTTGTTTTTGTCAGTATGATCACCTAAGGTGAAAGTCAGTGTGAAACAGTTACAGATAAAAACAAGGACAAGCTAATAGTTTTCTGTCATATTTTAGTATTACAAGACTCGGCAAAGAATTGATGAATTATATAATGATAATATGTAATACATTTGTGTGTGTGTTTGAATATGTGTGTGTGCATGCTTTCGTGTGGAACATGTTTAAAATGCTTTTTTGTGTCCTTCGTTTTGATTTAATTGTTAATGATTTTTGTTAAAATCCATCCATATCCATTTTTCTAGTAACTAGTCCATTGTGAACAAGTCAGCAAACCCATATATCACATAGTGCTGTCAATCATCAGTCACATATTGATTCAGATCCCAGTGAAGCAAACTTGATATTTTATTTTCCTTAAAGCAGAAAGGCTCCTCTTCAGTGTGGAGTGTGGTCTTTCATACAGGTTCATTTTGTGAAGACTACGCACTCAAGCCCATCCACAACCAAGATGTGAAGTTCACTTTGATTGTGTCATTTTGTATGTATTTCCAGTTTTATACAGTATGTTTATCGCTTCTGTGTTCAGTAAGCCCTATTAGTTCAGTTGGTTAGGTGCCATGCTCACAACACAGAAGTTGTGGGTTCAATCCCTACACGGACATCATGACTTTATATAAAGCAGCTGTGGTCTAGTGGTAGAATTCACAGTTGACGCAAGGGTGACTTAGGTTTGATTCCTGGTCGACTCATGATTTTATGAGCACTATTAGTTCAGTTGGCTTGAGCACTGTGCTGACAACATGGAAGTCATGGGCTCAACCTCTGTACAAGCCATATGAATATTTTTGTTGGGTTACTGCATAAATGGAGTTTATTTTAATCTCGGAGACATTGTCATAATAAAAACTGAAACTGTGCTGTTCATTATTGTTATTTTTCTTTTATGCAGTCATTATTATGTTATGCTAATGTACTTTTTGTTATTTTTTTGGTTGGGGTTTTGAGTCTCTGTGTGTACCTTGTTGCTGCCATTTTTTAAACATTTTAGCGTGTTTCATTCAGTAAGGCTCTAGACTTTAATCCCGACTTGGACAAAGCACTACACAGACTTATTCCTTCATATCATTGCTGTGTCACTACAGATTGACTGGTTGGTCAGCTTGCACAGCAGACATATGCCCTTTATAGCCTACTATAATATATATGAAGTTCTGTGAAATGCACTACTCAGGCTGTATGTAACTGGTTGACAGTATACACAGCATGGAGTGAGACTGTGTGTATGTTAATTTGTGGGCCAGGGAGGGAGAGGGGGATATTTTTGATGGAAAGAATTGCTCTTTTGACATTTTTTTAAATTTGTTTATTTGTTTATTTCTTATTGCTGTTGGGTCTTTCTGTCCCAAGTTTACTGGCAGAAATAGCAGTATTTCCTGGACATTCACACCAAAAACTTAATACTAATAATGTGTATTTTCATCTTTCTTTGTAAAACAGTGTTGTTGAAGCCCCAATATTTTTTTTTCTTTTAACACATAGTAGCACAACATATTCAGACAGGATAGAAACTGAAATGCACAATTTAGTATTGGAGTTCTGTGGATCATGCTAGAGAACCATTTTTAAGAGGTGCTGGCGCTATGTTTGTTCTCTCTCAGTCTCTCTGTCTCTTCTCTCTCTCTCTCTCTCTCTCTCTCTTCTCTCTCTCTCTCTCTCTCTCTTTTTTTTTTTTTTTTCTCTTCTCTCTCTCTCTCTCTCTCTCTCTCTCTCTCTCTCTCTCTCTCTCTCTCTCTCTCTCTCTCTCTCTCTCTCTCTCTCTCTCTCTCTCTTGGTCTTCTTTTGTCTCTCTCATATACTCACTCATCCATACTCTGTGTCTCATTATCTCATACACACACTCACACACACACACACACACACACACACACACACACACACACACACACACACACACACACACACACACACATATATATATAATACAATTACCACTTATACCACGAGAGGGCAATTACAAATCACTGTATGCACTACCAATTTGTTTTTGGGCAGCATGGTTTAAGTCTGAAGGCAATTAATCATATGTTGTTGTTTTCTCTATATGTTGAATTACTAGTAAAAAAAAAATTGTGATTTTGATTTTGACTATCATTGTATGTGTTTCACCCACAGAAACAATTGTGTTTTTGATTTTTACATGTTCTGACAGTTTTATTTTGAGTGTTACATTATCATCTATGTGTGTCTTTTGGGAATATGTGTTTTTTCCAGTTTAAACATCCACTGTGGGGCTCTTTCAGTGTAAATAGTATCCCCAACTTCTGGAAATTCTGTGCTAGAAATTTCCTCTTTCCTGTCTTTCTCTTTGTTTCTTTCTGCCTCCTTTGCTTTCTGTCATTTCTTGCTATCATTTTCTGCCTTGCTGGTCATTCACCTGTATGTATTCAATAAAGTCTTACATATTTTTTCTTAGGATTGATCATTGGGTACATGCATTAAGTGCATTCTTGGCTCTGGAGAAATGAGACATGTGGAAGAAATTTTATGTAATTTAGGCCCATTTTTAATATTTGTTTTAGTGTCATTAGTTATGTGTAAATTTGTAATCAGGTATGTATTTTTAAATCCTCTGTGTGATAAATTGGATGGATTGGTCAGCACCAGGGACATCTCCTTAGATAATGTGCTTGAATACATTGATATGTGTACTTATTTTTCTTTTCCCTTGTTTTCCTGTTGAAGTATTGTGTATGTTTTGAAATGGTTATAGCCCTGATATGGCTGTACACAGTTGGCTGGGCTTTAAACAAAAATAACAGTAACAGTTTAAATAGATATACCAAGTTTGATACAGAGGTATATATATGATAATGGATGTTTACAATGTATTTGAGGTGTTTGTCAAACATAAGTCAGACAAACTACAGAAAATCTGCATATTTAAAGTATCCTTGGTTTAGTGATTGTTGACATCATCATGATGGATGTCATGACACACAGTTCCCTGTTCTTAGAAAATGTTTTGAAAATCTCCTCTCCCCTCTCTCTCTCTCTCTCTCTCTCTCTCTCTCTCTCTCTCTCTCTCTCTCTCTCTCTCTCTCTCTCTCTCTCTCTCTCTCTCTCTCTCTCTCTGTGTCTTCCCCCTCCCTCCCTGTTTCTCCCCCACCGTTCTCTTGGTCTCTGTTTTGCTGTTGTGTTTGTTTGTCTTCAAATTTTTCAGAACTACACAATCTGTTGGACTCCTCTACCGTTGCTCTATACACATGGTTGTTCATTTTGATGCTTTGTTATTGCTGTTGCTTGTTGCTGCTGGTGCTGTTATGCGTGGAATATTCTGTACACCGAACATTCAAACAAATCACCATGTGACACCTTAGATAATGGAAAGTTTGTTTCTATTTACAGACAGACGTACATTGGGAGATAATGGAAACTTTGTTTCTATTTACAGACAGACGTAGATTGTGAAAACTTTGTGTCTGATTTATAGACAGACATAGTTAATGAAAATTTGGTGTCTATTTATAGGCAGACATACAAATAGTATATATATATCATGTATTTTCTGCTGCCTCTTCATGAGAGAGATGAGGAAGGGAAGAAGGCGGTGGGAAAAAGGAAACACAATACTGCTACTCCAACATCTAGCTGTAATTGAAAGAAAGAAAAATGACATTGTCAAGGCTTCACAGTTTCACAACCTTTTGTTGCTTGTGTGCCATGTGTGTCTTAAAAAGTATAAAAGGACGCATTATTAAACTCCCATAAAATTGTCATTATAGTTACGCTGTAGAATGCAAGGGGTTGATATGAGCTCAGTCTAGTTTGGAGCTCAGTAACTACAGAATGTGACTTTTCAGTTTTGCTGATGGTGCCACATTCAACAGTGAATATATTTGTTTGTTATGAATAAAGACTTTTGTATGTGTGTGAATGTAGACTGATACTCAACTCTGCCATACTGAACTTAATTAAATGTTTCCAAATTAAACGTTTCCCATACTGGAGTCTGATGATGCCAAGCAGGTACAGAGATCGCAGTGTCTCCTGCTCAGTGTTCAACAAACTCCAGTAAGCAGACTGTTTCATTACATGCAGAAATCTTTGTTTTAAATTATGAGGGACATGTGTATCTATATGTGACCCGTTCTTACAAGGGGAACATAAATCATTTTTTGGTGGTATCAAAGGGTGTGACATTTCCTTCTCAGTGATATATAAATGAAGACACACATACTGACAGAGTTCTGTAGGAGGTCACCTATTTTGCTTCCCAACCCAGGCCCTTTTTTTAAACAATTTCTATGACAGCATTATCTTCCTCAAAGGTTTCTGTTTTGTTTTGTGTTTCAGACCAGGCAGTTTGTTGTGTGGAATAAAAGGTCTGTTTTGTTTGCTTATTTTTGTCTGATTGTTCTTTCCATTGAAAGGGAGACAACCGTCTTGGAGTTGTGACACATACCTACATTTACACTGTAGGGGTTGTGGCCAAGTGTAATGTCTTGTTCACATTCCTCTTCATGAAAAAAGGGGGGAAAAGTTTGAGAACATTCAGCATCGCATTTTCCTCAACAAGCAGAAGAATGCTGTCTTATGAATTTTGTAGTGTGATTTTGTTACCATGTGCAGCACTCAGAAATTGATGTCATAAACTTCAAAAAGAAGTGTGGAATATTTAGATTCTGTAAGACTTTGAGGTATGGTGAGAGTGTGAAAACTTCAATTTGGGGGTAATTTCATCAAAGCATTGCTGAGGCGTATCACTGTAATTATTTGATTTTATTCATTGTCAGAGCAACTTTCTCTGTGAAAGTTTTGATACACCAAAAGAAAAGCTGAAAGAAACAAGTTGCACCCTGCAATCTCATTTTTACCCAGATAGACCCTCACCACCTTTCTGTGGCTTTTTCTCAGTTCACAGGTGGGCAGCTTATCCCCATGTATTAGAACTGGTCACGCTTAGGACACAGATGAAAGCACCCTGGCAAAATTCTGTATGTGATTTGTAAGTTGTTTCGAGCCTTGTTCAAACTGATTAATTTCATTTAATGTCTATAGAAAAATTAATTTATATGTTAGCGCAGATTTGTCTGTTCGTTGATGGTTTTGAAAATGGCAGTTCTTATGTTTAACCTACCAATAATCATGACTGAGTAAGCTTGGTTTATATATTGTTATATTGTTGCTTTAGGTGAATTATAACTGAACAAATTGTGACATTATAGCAGAGTGAGTAGGACACAGATACTATTGTTGTGTATAAGATGGCTGTAGTTGTGTAGGAGAGATGAAGTGAATTAAATGTTCAAATTGATGACTTACTAAAAAAAATTTTTTTTAACAAGCTAGTCTGTACTTCCATTGACATACATAGATCATCATCCCCGTTCAAGAATGTACATAGGTTAGGGAAAAGAGGACGGCAGTTTGGATTTTCTCAAGAGGGATTTTATTATGTTCAGACAGTGTAATATGTACTCCACCCAAATCTGCCAGTAATTATCTGGCATAGCCTTCAGTCTGAGCTAAATCTTGTGTACTGGCAAAGTCTTGAAATGAGGAAGGGAAGGAAAGGACCCATGAAACATTGTGCAAACACCAGAATGATTAAAGCATTAACTCTTTGACACCCGCATCCTATCCACCAATTGCAGAAACTTAACCCTTTGACTCCCTCACCCTATCCACCAGCTTCCTGCTGGAAGCTGGTGGATAGGGTGAGGGAGTCGAAGGGTTAAGTTTTTCTTTTGCTAGCATGATTGGCAATGCAGGATGCTGGTGGACAGGGTGCGGGAGTCAAAGGGTTAAGATGGGCAGCGAACAGGCCAGTTTTTATGCTGCTGGCAAAGATTGAACTTGAGACTCTTTGGATCTTGAATCCATAGCTTGGGAGATTGTTCCTCACACTTTCAAACTTGTTGAACAAGTGTTATGGCATGAACACTCAATGTGTGTTTATTTATTTATTCAGTCATTCATTTAGTTATTTTCAGAAAAGTGATTGCTCTTTAAATTTTCAAGCATGAAATCTGATTTTTGTGTTATTTCTCAAGAGATTAGGATCTAGAGTTGTTTAATTGTTATTTTTTTGTGCTAATGCCAACACTAAACAACTGAGAGGATTCCCACTTTGGTGTGTTTCTCACATCACATATACACACACACACACAAGCAAGCACATGCGCATGCACACACCCATGCATGCATACGCACATGAATACACACATGTGCAAATACATACGCACGAATGCACACACATGTACACACACACACACACACACACACACACACACACACACACGCACGCACGCACGCACGCACGCACTCCACACACACACACACACACACACACACACACACACACACACACACACATATAAGCAATTCACAAAGCTGACAGGAAAAGGAGGAGGAAATTTGTCGACTTGTTTTTTGTCACTGTGTATGCTGAAAAGTTTTGTGTTATTTATTGATAACTTTTCTGTTTGCTTTATTTTTCAATGTTGTCTCATCGGATGTGGCATCCCCTCTCCCCTCCCCTTCCTGAATGTTTTTTGCTATATATATATGTATATATATATATTCATCTAGTGGTTGACAGTTCAGCATTTCATTTGGCTTGAATGTTGGCTTGTACAAAATGCATATTATTATTATAAATGTACAACATGTAAGCATAATTACATGTAACATTTTTGTTATTGGTTTTTAATATGAAGTTGTGCTCAAAATCTATTTGCTCGGTTGTTAACAGATTCAGTGATATTTACCGGACATTGTGTGTCTGTGTGTGTATCTGTGTCTGTGTTTGTGTGTCTCGTTGTATGTGTGTGTGTGAGAGAGAGAGAGAGAGTTGTGTTTGTTGTGTCATAGATATCCATGTGCGCAAGATGTACTGTGTGCAGTAATGATTTTAAATGATAAGAAATGTTACCACTTTAAATTGTGCGATACACTACCGTAAAATGTGCATAGGCCAAGTCAGTGTTTTTAAGCCTTGTTTTGCCACTCTTCTGTCTGTTGTCATTTTGGATGCTATATTATTACTAACACGTATACTCTGTGTGTCTGTTTGACATATTCAGGTGTAGAACAATAAATTATTTGGTATGCTCATTTGTGTGTTGTCTATATTCTTGATTGAGCTGTGTGTGTGGTGTTTTGTGGTATATGTGTGTTAGTGTATGGTTTTATGTGTATGTGGTGTGACTGTGTGTGTGTGGGGGGGGGGGTATGTGTGTGTGTGTGTACATACTATCAGTACAATGTAAAACTCATTATGACCCTTGAATAATGCACACATGTGCATGCACACACATATGCACATACTCACACACATACACACACACACACACATACACACACACTTACACACACAGAGTACAGGTATGATTTATTCAGTGCCTCACAACTGTTCCTTTAACACACACACACACACACACACACACACACACACACACACACACACACACACACACACACACACACACACACCCTACACACAGAGGCTTGGATTTCAGCCCCACAGGAACAGGAGAGTATGCTCAGTTACCTGCCTTGGTCATAGATTCAAATACACAACACATTATTTTACTAAGATAATTCATAAATGTCATAGCCTCTCATGAAGGGGTATAAATATACAACAGTTAGAAAAAAAAGAAAGGTTATCTCATAACCTTGAGGTCGTAGGGGAGTGGGGTGGTAGGGACCTCAACTTGTCTCATGGGCAGCTTCATGAGGCTGATATCCATCTCCTTTCCATCAATGTTTTACCTTTCCCAATGTTTAAAGAAAATCAGGTATCTATCTATTTACAGCTGATTGAATTTGACGCTGCAAAAAGTTTTGTTGGTGTGAGTTTTACATCCTTGCAGCTCATGTGGTTAGACTGGAAGATGAGTGCTCTAGCTCTGCATCACCCAGGTCTCACAACACTGTAAAACAAAAGCAAAATGAGCCCAAACTACACAACAACGAAAATGCAAAAACAGCACTGTGAAAATATATGCTGCACATCCGTCACAAACACTCAATTACCACATATAATAATTGTTAACATAAATATGTGCATTCAGTACTGTACATACAAAGTCACAGCAGCACACAACTTAAATGTCTTATAATCACAAGGATAATTTTTAATAATTTTATCGCAATATAATTATTCATGTTCAGTAAAAGCAAACTAAATTCGAACTATGAATTGTATAGGGAATAATAATAATGACGATAATAATTGATATTTAAAAGATACCAGATCTTGATAAAAAGAATCAACTAAAGCGCGTACTTTCATCATTCACCAAAACAATCACCAAACAACGACCAAAACTCCAGGACACAAAGCACACGTATGTGCCAGGAGAGGGAGAACAGGAGGGGGAATGGGGCAAAAGAAATGGACTCATAGAGGAGGAAATCACTGCTGGACAAAACGGTATGTCTTCAAGTCAGACTTGAATAAAGACAGAGTATGTAACCGTCAAATAGACAGGGGAAGATCGCTTTAGGTATATGGACCAGACAGAACAAGAGCGGCGACTGACTCGAACATCGGTATCAAGGAAATTGTAAACGACAATATCGGAAGCAGAATGGAGAGGTCGTACAGGGGTGTATATTCTGAGGTGATCAGAAAGACAATTGGGTGCAGTACCATTGATACTCTTGTAGCATAATGTGTTGATTTTGTGTGAAATTCTTTGAGAAACAGGCAACCATGGAAAAATGTGAGGCAAGGGAGTGACACGATCATACCTTTTGACAAAGGGCAAGACAGGTCGTGGAATTCTGAATATGCTGGAGGCATGCAAAACACACACACACACACACACACAAAGAAGCAGGTAAGCCAGAGAGAAGAGAGTTACAATGATCAATGCGAGACATGACAAGAGAAGTTGCAAGTTTATGAGCGATGATGTATTATTTCTAGACAATTAGAGCCACATAGAAGATCACACTGCCATGTTTAGTGCACTTTGCAATTGCCAGTTTGGAACAACATTTTATAACAGATACACAATAGAAAAGCTAAAAATGTTGGTAAGCTTGCTGCCCTTGCCCTGATTGCGAATGGCAGATAATAGGCATCCAAACTCAGACTTCTGTCAACAAGGCCTCTAAAGATGACGATCACCCAAAAAGCAATGCATGTGACGTATTCTGCACATGCATCAAAACGGAACCCCATACACATACTCTGATTGACTGTTGGACAATTAATGCTGCCATCTTGATTCTAGACTTCACTTCGTCTGACATTAATAATGCTAATTCAAACCTGTTGGACGATTAATGCTGCCATCTTCATTTTGGATTCACTCTGTCTGACATCAATAATGCTAATTCAAACCTAACTCAACCTCATCCTCCCCCAGGATCTGCAACCCATTACACACACACACACACACACACACACACACACACACACACACCACACACACACACACACACACACACACACACACACACACCACCACACACACACACACACACACACACACACACACACCACACACACACACACACACACACACACACACACAGGTGAATGTTTGGGTTAGGGCATTTACGGTCATCGACGAAACAGCCACTGATCTTTTTAACTCTGTTGTGGGGAAGAGATGCCGAACTTGGCTAAGCTGATAATCATGACCTTCGCGATGCCAATGGTTTCAAAATGAAGCAGGCCTGTTCCCTTCTTGTGACAGAGCTGCGTATTCTTCATGGACTGCCAGGCAAGGTACTGCCGAGTCTACAAGACGTTTGAAGAGAGTTCGAGAACTTCAACACATTAGAGACGTCAGTGGAAAGAACCGCAGTATTAAGAACGGTGCAGCAGTGTTCTGCTCATTATTCCATATTAGAACCAACGAGACATAGAGTAAGTGACTATGATCGTTTAGCTGATTTGGTGGCAGTGCAATACAAGGACAAGTGAATCAGAAGCAACAGCCCAGTCAAGTCCAAACCATCCTTCAGTTGCGTTATGTTCCATGATCACCATAACCTAAGGAAAGACTGTCGACACCTGTCTAATTGAACATCTCTCTCTCTCTCTCTCTCTCTCTCTCTCTCTCTCTCTCTCTCTCTCTCTCTCATTCTAATAGAAACAATTTAATTCATTAAAAAAAATACTTGAAACTGTGCATGAGCGCGCGCGCGTGTGTCTGTGTGTGCATGCGTGCGTGCGTGCGTGCGTGTGTGTACGTGTGTATTTACAGCGTTGTCTTCCTCAGATGATTCTGTTTCATTTTGTTTTCAAAACAGTTTATTTTCTGGAGTAAAAGTTTTCTTTGGTTTGCTTGTTTTTTGTTTTGTTTTGTTTTTTATCTTTCTGTCTATGAATAACAATGCACGGGAGACAACTATAATTTCCCATTCCTAGGGCTGTAAGAACATGCCCCCATTTTACTTTACTTGGCAAAGCAATCTCTACCTGTCATTCTCTTCCTGTAAATAATAAACCACATAAGACTGCTTCACTAAATTAATTGAATATGGTTTACTTATACTTTTTTCAAAACATTCTCCCATTTTACTTTACTTGGCAAAGCGATCTCAGCCTGTCATTCTTTTCCTGTAAATAATGAACCACATAGGACTGCTTCATTAGATTAATGAAATATGGTTTTCTTATACTTTTCTTCAAAATTCTTTCTTTTACCTCTACTGGGTGCTCTGTTAGTTCTTAGGTGATGTCTCTACACCCTACGGAGTTCTGCTACCTTAGTTTTAGGTGGATGCCTCTCTCTTTATGCTATCAAAGGCAACGAGGTTTGACGAATTCTAACCAGAACAAAACGCGTCACTACGAAGAGCGCTATAGGAGGGTCACCTAGGTTGCTACCCACCCACCCCCTGCCTCTCCCAAGCATTCTTTCTTCTCTATCCCTTTTTTCAAACGACGATTTTTTTCCTCAAATGCATCTATTCTGTTTTCTGTTTCAGACCACACAGCTTACTCTGTCCAGTAAAAATCTGTTTGATTCGCTTTTTTTTTTTTTTTTTTCTGTCTCTCTGTCTGTTCATACCATTACAAGGGAGACAAATTATTTTCACTTTCTTGTGGCCGTAGTTCAGTTGAGTGAGTATTAAAGTCCTACCACTCTTAGAGTGTACGAGGACTAGCGAAAAAAAAAAATTTTTTTTATTTGAAGAAGCTTTCAATAATTTTAAAGCATTGTGAGAAACCGATGCTTTATTCGATTCTCTGATCCACCCTGGATGGCAATCGAATGGGTGAATTGTGTGGCTGTGGGCCTACCTACATTTCCTTTATTGGCAGTGGGATGCTTGGCAGTCGTTCTCCTTTTTTTTTTTTTTTTTTTTTTTTTAAATAAAGAGCGAGTCATACAAGACTGCTTCCTTAGATTAATTACGTATGTTTTCCTTACATTTTCTTCCAGATTCCTTTTTTACTTTCAGTGAGTGTTGTGTTAGTTGTTTAGGTGAAGTCTGAACACTTTGGGAATTGTGCTATTTTAGGTTTAGGCAGTTTGCTCTCTCTCTGTCTCTGTCTCTATATGTATGTATGTATATATGTATGTATGTAAACATATATGTGTATGTGTGTTGTGTGGTGTGTGTGTGTGCGCGCGCGCGCACGCGTGTGTGTAAAGATGCCTCTCTCTTATTCTTATCCCTGCAAGCAGGTTTGAGTCTCAGAGTCCTACACAGAGCAAAACACACAGCACCTGCTTTGTGAGCATGGGGGTCTTCCATACGTGATAGAGGGGCCTTTGATCATCACCTAGGCTGCTCAGTCTCCAAACCCAAACATTGTTTCTGTTTTGTTATTATAATAATTATTGTTGTTGTTGTTGTTGTTGTTGTTGTTGTTGTTGTTGTTGTTGTTGTTGATGATGATGTTGTTGTTGTTGTTGTTGTTATTTTGTAACATCGTTATCCTCCTTAAAAAGTTTCTATTTTGTTTTAGATTTCATACGAGACCATTCATTCTGTCGAGCGAAAAATATACATCGTTGACTTGTTTATGTTAGACCTTTTTCTATTATTACAAGGCCAGGGAACAACCTTACTTTCCCTCTCTATAACAACGTACCCCCATTTACTATACACAGCAATGTGGTCCTTGCCAGTCATTCTCTCATAAATATTGAACCAGACAAGACTGTTTCCTTTGATTAATAGACTAGGTTTTTCCCCTATACTTATTTTTTTCCAAATCTTTTTCTTTTGCCTTCACTTGGTGCTGTATTAGTTGTTTGATGATGATGATGATGATGATGACGACGAAGACGATGACGATAATGACAACAACAACGACAACAATAATAACAATAATAATAATAATGATGATGATAATAATTATAATAATAATAACAACAACAACAACGACGACGACGACGACGACGACGATGATGATGATGATGATGATGATATAATAAAAGAACAACAACAACAACAATAATGACATTTATAAGGCGCCAAATCTTGATACAAGAATCAAACCAAAGCGCATACTCTCGTCATTAACCAAAGGAATCACACAACGCACCGCCATTTACTTTATAAAATAGCAATGTGGTCCTTGCCAGTCATTCTCCTATAAATATTGAACCAGATAAGACGGATTCCTTTGATTAATAAACTAGGTTTTTCCTTATATTTTATTTTTCCAAATCTGTTTCTTTTACCCTCACTTGGTACTCTATTAGTTGTTTGATGATGATGATGATGATGATGATGATGATGATGGTTATGATGATGATGATGACGATGACAACGACGACGACGATGATGATGATTATGATGATGACGACGACGACAACAACGACGACAACAACAACAACAACAACAACGACAACAACAATGATACTAGTAACAGTAATAGTAATACTACTACTACTACTACTAATAATAATAATAATAATAACAATAATAATCTGGATACAAGAATCAAACCAAAGTGCATACTCTCGTCATTAACCAGAGGAATCACACAACAACGACATAAACTCTAGCCCTTTGACTCCCGCACCTTGTCCACCAGCATTCTGCATTTTCAAACATGCTAACAAAGCAAAACCTTAACCCTTTGACTCCCTCACCCTTTCCACCAGCTTCCTGCAGGAAGCTGGTGGAAAGGGTGAGGGAGTTGAAGGGTTAAGGTTTTGCAGTTGGTTGATAGGGTGAGGGAGTCAAAGGGTTAAGGTATGAAGTGCACGCAAACTCGAAGGAGAGGACAGGAGGGCAGTGGGGCTAAAGAATGAACGTGTACAAGAGGAAATCACTGCTGGACAAAAATGTATGTCTTCAAGCTGGACTTGAACGAAACAAAGTTTCTCGAATAAACGGGAGAAGATCGTTCCAGTTGTATGGACCAGACACAAACATAACACAACACAACACAACACAACACCACAACACACAACACCACACAAACACACACACACACACAATATATATATACATACATACATACATACATACATACATACATACATACATACATACATACATACATACATACATACATACATACATACATACATACATACATACATACATAGAATTTCAGCCACCGACTGTGGTACAGTTGTATTGAGGAATTTGTAGACAAATAGTATCAGATAGCAGAACGGAGAGGTTTGGATGCCATCTTTACACTTTATGGAATTAAGCTACATTAGGTTTAGATGGTTCGCTCTTTCTCTGTGTGGTTTCCCCTCTTCTCTTGCTATCCCAGGCAGCAGGCCTGACAAATTCTACAGCACGGGAACATTGGAACCTTCTCATTAGTGGACCTAATACTGACAGAGCTCCCTAAGATTGTTTTCTGTGCTGCTCTCCAACTTCCACTGTTCTTTCTTCTTTTCCTCCCACCCACCCACCCTTTTTTAAGATTGTTTTCTGTGCTGCTCTCCAACTTCCACTGTTCTTTCTTCTTTTCCTCCCACCCACCCACCCTTTCTTTTTCTCTTCTGTTTTAATTTTCTTTCTTTCTTATGTTTCCTTCTCCTTGTCCTTTTCTACAGTTTCTGTTTAGTTGTGTATTTCGGACCAGACAGTATATTCTGTCGACTGAAAGGTTTGGTTTGTCTGCTTGGTTTTGCCTTTGTGTCGATGAATGCCATTACAAGGGAGATAACTCTAGTTTTCCTCTCGTGGGGCTGTAGCAATGTATCTGTATTCACTTTTATTTGGAAATTCTATCCCCAACATCGTGGAAACGGGACCGGTTTGTTCTTTTGATAGAGCTGTTGTCCCAAGATGTAACATCATTCCAGTTGTATGGACCAGACACAAACACAACACTACACCACACAACACAACACGACACCACACACACACACACACACACACCACACACCACACACACACAAGTTCAGCCACCGACTGTGGTACAGTTGTATTGAGGAATTTGTAGATAAATAGTATCAGAAGCAGAACGGAGAGGTTTGGATGCCATCTTTACACTTTATGGAATTAAGCTACATTAGGTTTAGATGGTTCACTCTTTCTCTGTGTGGTTTCCCCTCTTCTCTTGCTATCCCAGGCAGCAGGCCTGACAAATTCTACAGCACGGGAACATTGGAACCTTCTCATTAGTGGACCTAATACTGACGAATGTAGGAAAAAAAGTCACAGGAAAAAAAGTCACAGAAAAAAAGTCACAAAATTGAGTAGGAAAAAAAGTCACAGGAAAAAAAGTCACAATCAAACAAAGCCTTCAAGTCAAGTTTATTTCATCTGAGCAGGATAAAATGTCATAGATTCAAGATAGTCAGTAAACGATTTTTAAAACTGCAACAATACCAGTCTAGCTCCTCTATCTGGCCAGGTTTGTCTCTTGTATCTGCTGCTTGGCGCTTCATCGTCATTCTTACTTGCGCTAGACGAACTTGATGTTCGTCTGGAGCATGGTTGTGAGGTTGTCCCACTTCAGGATTGAGTCGCTGTAGATCTGTCTTCAAGCTCCCTCTGCAGTTACCACTTGACCTCTTCACACACTTCCACCAGATACTGGTCTTCCTGGTTGAGTGTTTTGTGTATAAATAATCACCATGGTTCAGCTTCATGCCACCTTTGTTACTTGTAAGCACTTCCATTACAATGCATAAAATGTGCCGTCAGTAAAACAGTGAATGTAAACTTTGAGAAAAGCAACTAGACGTGCATTCACAACAGCTTCTCGATTCAAAGTGCAGTGCGATCTAGAACTGGCTGAACACAATGAGCTTATGTCACCTCACAGTGCCTGCTTGATAACATTTCACCACCCATAACATGGGAGAGTGGGAGAGAGAGAGAGAGAGTTGTGATAAGCATTGAGTTAGTGCTCAGGGAGAGTGTTCTTATGTCGAACACTTGTACACACTCTCTCTCTCTGTTCTCTCTCTCTCTCTCATCTCTCATCATCACGCGGAAGTGTTACACGCGGAAGTGCTACTCGCGGTAGTCTTACACACGCGATAGTGTTACACACGCGGAAGTGTTACACGCAGTAGTGTTACTCGCGGTAGTGTTACACTCGTGATAGTCTTACTACGTTCAGGTATATTGACTTTTTTTCCTGTGACTTTTTTTCTGACTTTTTTTCTGTGACTTTTTTTCCTGTGACTTTTTTTCCGATTACCATACTGACAGAGCTCCCTAAGATTGTTTTCTGTGCTGCTCTTCAACTTCCACTGTTTTCTTCTTTTCCTCAGCCCCACCCAACCTCACCCCCTTTTTTCTTTTCTTTGTTTTTTATTTTATATTTTTCTTTTTAATCTCAGTAAGCCGTTACATTTACACACACACACACACATAGACAAACACACACACACACACACACACACACACATCACACACACACACACACACACACACACGTGCGCGTGTGCACGCTTAAGGACATCAAGTTCAAACCAATAACATCGATGATGATTTGAACACAAACTTTATGGTTTAAAACATGATGTGTTTTTCAAATATTAGCAACGTAAGGTACAGAGAGAGAGAGAGAGAGAGAGAGAGAGAGAGAGAGAGAGAGAGAGAGAGAAGAGAGAGAGAGAGAAAGAGAGAGAGAGAGAGAGAGAGAGAGAGAGAGAGAGAGAGAGAGAGAGAGAGAGAGAAGTGTCTTTAGGCTTGTACAAGAATATCTCTCATGACACCTAGATGCCCCTCTGTCGATATATATTTTTCTTTCTTTCTTTTGTTTTCTCTTTTGTTATTCTTTTTTTTTTCAGATCTTTTTGTTTTTTCTTTCTTGTGTGTGTGTGTGTGTGTGTGTGTGTGTGTGTGTGTGTGTGTGTGTGTGTGTGTGTGTGTGTGTGTGTGTGTGTGTGTGTGTGTGTGTGTGTGTGTATGTGTGTGTGTGTAAATGAGTCCTCTTCACTTGGGTTGGAAGTGGAGCATCCCAGTTGGTCCGTAATCTAAAAACAAAGTCACCCTTGCGACAGATGTCTTAACCACTTAACTATTGGATACTGGTAACATACAGGAAATTGTAGATCAGAATCAGTTATTGTGATGTTTCGGAGTGCAGAACTATACTAGGACTTATGCAGTTCTTGCTAATGAATTTGTATTTATTTATTTATTTATTTTGTTTGTTAGTGTGCGTGTGTGTTCGTTCGTTATTTCTGTTAACGTCTATTCACGAAAAACTAAAGAAAACAAAACAAAACTATCCGAGTGACTGAATCTATGAAATCATAAAGGCATTGTACCAGATAAGGTAAGATCTGCTGTGCACTCCCACTTATCGTCCCCTCCAACTAGCAGACCACACTGCCATGCTCCGGATGTCAGATTTTTTTTTTTCACGCTACAGTTTGGTGCATCCTGCCGTGTAAAAAGTTGTTCGAGTTTGTAGTTGATTTTCCCATAGGCAATGCTGATCGTTTGTGTGATATCTTGAAACGCTTGATTGTGCCTTCAAATATTCTTTCCATGGGTTAGCGCTCTTGTAGGCAGTGTGTGAAAGTGAAAGCGGAAGAGAGTGAACCAGCCGTGTTACTCTTTTGTGCATTCGCTGAGACGCATGCCGTGCTTTCTAGACAGACCTTCGCCGGCTTTGACTCAACTCAAAGCATTAAATTCTGAGTCCAAGGCTCCTGTCAACAAAAACAAAACAAAACTCAAAGAAAGGACTCTGTGGCAGACACTTTTTCCGCTTCCTTTCGATTTTACCAATTACTATTATGGGTCAAACATTATTTTTAGTCTATTCGTTTAAATTCGGAACTGTTCGGCCATACTCGGAAAGTGTATTCAAGGGCGAGACTAAGGAAAAAGACCAATGAAATTGTCGTGTCATAGCACATGACCTGAATAGGCTATTTCCCTTTCGACATACGATTAGGCCTAACTTCATTCGGAAGTACTGTAGGCCTTGACGGTAATGCTGGGAACAGAACAAGGATAGAAAACAGACTCCGCCATCTTTGGTCGTGTGTTGACGTAAGTTTTGTGAAATCGACTAAGTGATAATGTTCTTTTGATCTTAATGTAGGATTTTTCACTCGGCAGATATATCGTTTGTAGTTTTAATTCAACGATGGGTTAACGATCAGCTCTCTACTGTTTTGGGATACCTAAGTGATGGTGAAAACATTAGATTTCTGCCAATCCGATAGGCAAGTTATGTTGTTGGTCAATCATGCGCAGAGATCCCGGATGATCGGCTGTCCTGTGACAAAGCACGTATTGTGATGCGTGAAAGCAATGGTACTGGGGACGATGCCGGGAATATTCTCGTAAATTCTGAGCATTGGTGTTGAACTTGCATTGCTGAAAGGGCTTTGTGTTTTTTGTTGACAGGTTTAATCATGGCGGAGCAGGATGGGCCGCCTCAGAAAAGACGAAAAATTAGCAGTTCGCCGTCTTTGATTTCTGGAGACGGCTCAGGTAAGCACTTTGAATCTGCAGGTATCTCGTTTACAGAATCAGAAAATAATTGCTTATTTTGCATCATCGTTGTTTTGGGTGATTTCTGTCAACAAATCAGTATCCGAGACAGGAATAAATAATGTGAGGAATCAGACCGAATAATTTTAAATGTTTTTGTATTTGGCTCAATCTTAAACCTGCAACTTACCATTTGCAGGCCTGGAGAAGATTAAAAATTTCTACTAGTCAGCTGGGCTATGGATTTTAAGATCTACTAGCTCGCATATATTTTCACTAGCCCGACATGTTGCCCGCAAAATAGCGAAATTCTCTTTATGATGATGACCAAAAATATTAAGCAGAACAAGCCATTGTTACAACAAAGGTGGTCAAACCTCCTTCTGGAGACTTTCATCAGGGTGGGGATGGGGAGGTCAACAGAGGGAAATTTGGTGATAACACGAAGACATAAAAGGCAGATGATTGATCTCAAAGTTTACTTGGATTGTCTGTGTATGTTAGAGGGAGTTTGTTACATTTTGCAAATTACTTCTGTTTTGGGAACGTACAGGTGTATTAAGTTCATTGCCCTTGTATTTGATTTGTATGATAAGACAAATATATGATGTATACGAGGGGGTGAAGGTCGTTGTCGTTGTCAGTGGACGCTCTAGGAACAAGATTAATGAAGTCACGACTCAAAACACAGCCTTTGTTATGTAGTCGAGTTCTTTACACACATAGTGTCAAGTGGTGCATAGTACGTAAATCAGACTTTTTTTCTCTTCAATCGTAAGTCATGCAAGGATTGAAATCGCCCAGATCATTTTCATTCAAGCCAGAAGAGTGGCTGATGTGGATCCAAGAATTCCGCCATAACCGCAACGCATCGAAGTTAGCGAAAGAAGACGGGGAAATTCAGAGGGATACTATAATAAAAAATATAATAATTACAATATTTATATAGCGCAAAATCTTGATAAAATCAAATCTAAGCGCTGAAACACGCGCATGCACACACACGCACCCGCACACACACACACACACACACACACAGAGCTATAAATGGGGAGAAAGAATACAAACAATGGAAAATTATAGAGCATATTATATACAATTATTAAAAACAGTGGAAAATTATAGAGAGCATATTATATACAATTATATATTGCAATGTGGTTCCCCTCCGAGTGGAGATAGGCTGCAGAGGGGATTGAGTGAGGTCAGGATTTTATGCAGAGGAGAAAAGGTGAGTTTTGAGAGCGGACTTGAAGACAAAAGTAGGTTGCTGACGGACTGAGAGAGGAAGTTTGTTCCAGGAGAGCGGACCAGAAACAGAGAAGGCTCGTGGACCATAGGTATTGAGCTTAGTGCGTGGAAAGCGAAAAGTCAGAGGATCGGAGGCAGAGCGCAGGGTACGTGAGGGAACATAGATCTCAAGTAGGCTTGACAGATAATCGGGGGCTGCATTATTGAGACTTTTGTAGCACATGGTGTCTAGTTTGTACTGTATGCGCTTTGATACAGGGAGCCAGTGAAGTTGTGCCAGGAGAGGAGATATGTGGTCAGCTTTTTTCTTTTTGAGTACAAGGCGTGCAGCATTGTTTTGAATGCGCTGTAGGATGTGAATGGTGGAGGCAGGAAGACCGGACAGGAGTGAATTGCAATAGTCAATGCGAGACATTATGAAGGAGAGAACGAGTTTTGCAGTTGTTTCGACAGAGAGATACTTCCTGATCAGGCTTATACGATGGAGGTGATAGTAGCAAGATCTGGCAGTTTGAGAAACAAAGTTGTTCATGGAGAGGATAGAGTCAATGCAGACACCAAGGTTTTTAGCTGAATCAGAAATTGGGACTGATGTGTTACATAATGGGAGAGAAAGAGGAGGCAGCTGAAAAAGTTTCTGACGGGTGCCAATGAGGATAGCTTCTGTCTTGTCATCATTTAGCTGAAGTTTGTTGTATGTCATCCAATTTTTGATGTCCGAGTAACAGTCAGTGGTGCGAGTCAGGAGGCGCTGTATATTGTCAGGTGAGTCACTGTCTTGGAAGTTGGGTGTCATCAGCATAGAAGTGGTGTTTTATAGAGTGGGAGTTGATACTTTGATCTATGTAATGGGTAGGGAAGCTGAGAATGTGTTCCAGACCTTCCAGTATGTTGACAGAACAGTTGGTGAAGGTGAAAATGCATGGCAGGAGAGAGAAAGAGACACAGATTTTGAAACACTAGTCCAGAAGTTCGACTCTTATTTCATTGTCAAAAGAAATATCATACATGAGAGAACGAAGTTCCAGGAGCAGAAACGGGCACAAAACGAGACAGTAGAAGAATTCTACAGAGCTCTGCAATCTTTAGTGCAGTACTGTGAGTACCAAGACTTAGAAGATCAGATTAGAGATCGTTTTGTTGTGGGTCTTGTAGAAAAGAAGCTTAAACAAAAACTGCAGCTGACGCATGCACTGATGTTGGCGAGAGCTCTTGAGATTGCAAGACAGCATGAACAGATTAAGCAACAGTTAAGGGAGCAATGTAGTGAGGCCCATAGTGATGAAGCAAGGAGCCGTCATATCAAGAGTAGACACTCTGGCACAACTAGTCACACTGAACAGTCAGGTCATGGAAGAAATTTTGCCCATATGGAGGTCATAGACAGTCGCAATCACTAGTATAGCAGAACTTAAAACAAATGTGGTCGCTGTGGTCGTGAACATGCAAAAGAAGGACATTGCCTCTATGCCTATAACAGAGTACTCATGGGAATTTCACTGGGGCCTGAATGTTTCCAGTAGAAGATGAAGGAGATTTTTGATGGTCTAGACAGATGTGAAGTGATTTTGGATGACACCATCATCTACGGCCGAACAGAAAAGAGCATGATAACGCCTAAGTGCAGTTCTTCTGAGAATAGAAGAAAGAGGACTCAAACTGCACAGACAGAAGTGTCATTTCAAACAAACTGAAGTGAAGTTTTTTGGGCACATTATCAGTTCATGTGGCATCAGCCTTCTCCTGAGGACGTGAAAGCTGTCACAGAGATGCCGACACCAAAGACCGTGACAGAACTGAGAACCAAATGTGGCATGTTCAATTATCTGAGCAAGTTCATACCAGGTATGGCTACAGAAATGAAACTCATCACGGACTTGCTGAAGAAAAATACAGCGTGGAGCTGGGGACCAGCTCAGAACAAGGCCTTTGAGACTGTAAAGAAGAAATTGTCTTCTACCTCAACACTTGGATTATACAGTCCAGACAGAAGAACTGTTTAAGTGCCGACAGCAGTAGTTACGGTCTGGGTGGAGCTGTGATGCAGTGGGATGGAAACGTTCTCATTCCAGAAGTCATTGATTCTCAGATGTCCTTTTATATGTACAGAAACTGATGAAATATTAAAAGTTATTCATAAGATTACTGAAGTAGCGAGTCGTGACTTTTTTGGTTTAATTTGCAGTAATAAGACACTTGAACGATGAGCAAAATGATTTTATATCTATCTCTTGAAATGAATGTTTTGTTTCTAGCTTCATTTTTGTCTGTTATTAATACAATATGGGCAATTATTAATGAAACACTGATAAAACATGCCAAATATCACGTTTCCTGTAATAGACAAAAATGGCTCGCCACAGAGTTCCGATATTGGTTTTATTCAATTCGGCACGCCCAAATACATCAACGTCCAAAATTTCATGACTTTTGATCCGCTCTGTCTCTCATAATTACAAAATGAAAGTCATTTCCAGCAAAATCAGCATACCATGCCATTTGATGGATTTGTTCTGTGACAGCTGGTCCCACACATCTCTTCTTTGTCCCACTAAAATGTGGTACCAAAATGTAAGAAATTTTTGATGCTTCAAATTGGAATATCTCATGAACTACTAGTCCGATTTGAAAAATTTAACTCTTTCGTTACCCCACTCTCGCTTTATTGGGAGAGTACTTTCTTACTGTAAGAACTGAATTTGTTCATAAGCTGTCTGTCGTTTCCTGGGTTTCCTGAGAGAGTAAAACTGTGAAAAGAGGGAACTTATGTTACTGTTTCTCTACTCAATGTGGATGAATAACAAACACGATGTGTGTGTGTGTGTGTGTGTGTGTTGCACTTGCGTGCGCGCGCATGTGTGTGTGTGTGTGAACAGGCGCACTTCTCGCTCTCTTGCTTGTTCTAAATCAACAGCGACTTTCCCAAGGGGGTGGGAGACGATTGGTGTATGGAGAGGGGGTAGTCTTGGAGACTAGACTGAGTTATAATGACATTGACAACCACAGCAGGAAGCAGCTGTAGTAGGTCTGACAAACAGGAAAGGGTACCTAAACAACAGCCTCACTGCTGTCCCATGGGAACGGAGGAAAATGTTTATTTTTTCATAAACATGCCTGGGTGTCTAACCACGCCGAGTAGAACAGGCAATCTGATCCAGGAATGCAGAGTATAAACACAAGGGTCCTGTCCCGTTCACCATATCAGTTACCGCGAGGAAAGCAGGAAGCGGGTAGGAAGGATAGACGCACTGCCTCAGGCTTAAGCTCCCCGCCGGTAATGAAGGATAGCGGATGGTTTTAGATTTTCAGTACTCAAAGAGTTAAACTGCTTTTTACTCAGAATAAAAATATCTTCAAAACCATATAAATTTTTTAACTCAAAACCCAATTTCAATTTTTCATGCGGCATTGCTACAGTAAGTGATTGGGTATGTGATAAATGATTGGCCATCTCAATCTCCACCCATTCTGCAGCAGTACTACCAAGCGCAAGGAGAGCTGTCTCTGGTCAATGGACTGGTGGTGTACAATGGCCATATTGTGGTGCCAAGTGGCCAAAGAAAAGAAATTCTTCACCAGCTACATGAGACACATTAGGGACTACACAACTTACAATCACCGCCAAAACGCACAGTCATCAGTTTGGTGGCCAGGTCTCAGCAGAGATCTCAAGCAGCTTGTCAACTCCTGTCAGGAGTGCAGATCAAACAGACCGTCACAGCGAAAGGAACCACTCCTCCCTACACCCCTACCAGAACAACCATGGCAACAGGTGGGGGCTGATCTGTGTTCTTACAAAGGCAGAAACTATTTGGCTCAAGGTACAACCTCTACATTCGACGACTGCAAGTGTCATCACTAAGAAGTTTATGCAGTTGTTTGCTACCCATGGCATACCTGATGTCATCGTAACAGAAAACGGACCGCAGTTTCAATGTGGCGAATTTAGGCAATTTGCACTGAAACATGACATTCAACATCAGACAAGCAGCCCCAGATTTCCTCAGGCAAATGGAGAAGCCGAAAGTGCAGTCAAAATAGCCAAGAAATTAATACAGCAACAGTCGCTAGAATCAGCCTTACTCAATGACAGATCAGTGCCACACTCCAGTACAGGAGTGAGTCCAGCAATTGCCCTTATGGGACGGCAACTTCAGACAAAGCTACCCAGACTGCCTGAGCAGCTAAGACCGCAGCCAACCAAGGATGTTGACATCCGCTGAGCGGACCGAGACTACAAACAGCAGTATAAGCAAAGCAATGACAGGAGGCATGGTGTGCAGCCTTTGTCAAAGTTGGAACTTGGAGACCATGTCCTGATGAAGACTTACACATAGAAAAACTGGGAAAGCGTTGGTATGATTGTTGCAGCTGACCCAGATAGTCGTACCTACCTCATCAACTCACTTGCTAGTGTTGTTGCCGCAACCGTAAACACCTGCAGCAAGTACCTCCACCACCATCACATCAAGACAGCAGTCTTCCTCATGCTGACGAGCCTGAGGACATCCCAGTAGCAGAAGCAGATCCAGCTGATTGTGGTTCACAAAATGTCATACTTCCACCAAATCCTTTGACTGCCACTTCAACCTCATCACCACTATTAAAAACTACTCAAACAGTTACAGCTATAACACCAGGGCTTCCGATGGTTACACTGCTAAAAAGCCACTACATTTTTCTTAGAGTGCATATTGTACATGATCACAAACTTCCAGTTGCGAAAATCTTAATGTTTGTTTTCTGTTTCACACTCTGTTTTGCCAGGAGAGTGCCATGTGATCCATTTCTTTACATGTTCTTCGTTACATGAATTCAGCTTGTTTCGAATTCAAATGTTCTATAAGTTTATATATTAAAAAAAAAAAAAGAAAAAGGGAAGAAGAAAGAATGAAACAAAAACAAAATAATGCTATATCAGTACTTTGTTATACTAAAAGGTAAACAGATGCTCACAGTTTAACCCTTTCACTGCCAAAGTGTTAATAAAAAGGTGAATCGCCTGTGCCACGGAGTTCTAAACGTCTTGACGTTAAATAAAAAAAAAAATTCATATCGCTTCATCCAGCCCAGAAAATCCCACAACACTATAAATTTTCTTGTTCAGTATACTTAACAACGCACCAGGAGCAGCAGTACTTTCATTTTAATTACGATCGCCAGTGCTAGTAATGTCACTTCGATTCTTACCTGGGTCAAGTCCGAACATCAACACCGAAATATTGCCTGCATGCGCCAAATTATCATTTTCACTCTTATCGACAGACTGCAAATCAGAATCAGCTCCACAAGTAATGATTTCTGCATCTTCTTTTGCAGCATAAGTTGTTTTTCGGGTCCGATTGACGCTCGGTGTTGAAGCGAGTCCATCCGCCATTGTTTACACTCTCTGAATAGTAATCAGCTGTAGGGGGTCACATTTTCAACCCCACAGGCAGAAAAGATTGTAAAACATCAGACATACATAATTAGCATCTGTATATAGAGAGAATACTGAAGTTTCCATTGATATCTCATACGTCACGGGAAGCGTTGGGGTTTTCTGGCTAAAAATAGGAAAAGTTGAAGACTGAATATTCAGTCGGTGGCACTGAAGGCATACGTTTCTTCCAAATGAATATTCGTCAGAAGCACTGAACAGGTTAAAAGAGATAGATTTTGAAATCTGACTTAAATGAACAGTACATCTTGCTTGAAATGCCAGTCTGATTGTATGAATACTTAATTTATGACGAACTGTATTCAGTACGTTGAAAAGCGTGTGACCTTAAAGTTAATAGCTGAAGCGATTAACTTTGGGGAAAGGGAGATGTTTGGGAACGCACCTATTAAGTTCATTGCCCTTGTATTTGATTTGTATGATAAGACAAATATATTATGTATACAAGGGGGTGAAGGTCATTGTCGTCGTCAGTGGACGCTCCAGGAACAAGATGGCACTAGGCTGCCATCAAGACTGCATTGGGTTAAAGTAATTGTCAACAGAATTTTGATAAATGCTAGGTTGGTACTGAGAAAGTTGTCGGCCACATTTTGTGGCCAACGTATTAGCCTAATGAAAAAAATGATGCGATGAAGAATGCTGAACAGTTTAACCTGGTTGGGATGATGAGCCACGATGTGGCTTGACTGCCCAAACGCGATGAGCCAAGATTGCGGCTTCATTCGTATCTCCCTCTGAATACTGTCCAGTTTATAAAGCGAATACAAATTGATCAATCAGAAGGCTTCTTTTGTGTGGCCTCTGCCTTTTTCCTTTCACACGGTCACCATTTTGCTGTTCTTCAATTGATTTTTACAAGTTTTTGCGCAAAAAAGAGTGAGATTGGGACTGGCCATGAGGTTGACAAGTTGGAACTCTTGTTGACAGTGATTCTGGCAATGATCATGAGGTAAAGATGGCTTTGTTTTTGTTTCTAAATGAACAAAAGTGCTAAGGGGGTTAACTCATCCCGTGCCAATTGACGATATATCGTCGATATAGGTGACCGCAGTTGTGCCAGGCAACGATGTATCGTTGATATAACTTTCTGTGCTTCATTTTGTTTCCGATGATAGCCGATCCGACTTTTTACTGTTGCCACACGAACGATAACTCTTGTAGTCTCCGTCGCTTCTGCCCTGAGCAATTTGTGTGTGTTTATGTCTGTTTTGACTGTGTTTTTCGGATCTTTTTCAATAAAGCAATGGACACACCCACTCCAGGTACATCGGGCGTTGCCAGTGAACATTTTAGACATCGTAGGTTGTCAAGTGTGCAGGCGTCAAAGCTTGTGTTGCGACTGATTGAAGAGGAAAAGGATGACGTTGTTGTAGATAAACTGTATAGTGTCTTTGTGGGTGTAAACTGTAAAGTTACTTTATGTGTGGTAAACAGAAACTCCGTGTTTTTCATCGGACAGTGATATTAAATAAATGTGCACAGAACAGTGACTAATTGGAATATTTTTAAGCTGTAAAAAGCATTCTTATCACAACTGGATGTACTTTTTGGAGTATTCAGCTGATTTTTAACAGAATCTGCTCAGACCATATGGCAGTCTGGCGAGTACATCTAATGTGCATGCCTTTTGGGGGGGGGGGGGGGGATCCTTCATTTTATAACCTATGTAATCTTAATTTACAACTGCAATATTGTTGTTTTCCTTGCATATCCTTATTGCCTGTCCTCTTACCTTTCTTTTGATATCTAACATGACTAACTTGCGTGAATAATGACATGCACAGTGACCTCAGATATAAACACACCCTAAACAATTTTCAGTCACGCGAAAATGGTCTGACACAAACATGGAAAACTCTCTGGCACTCAATGAGTTAATACACAATGCGGAGGGGGGAGGGTGTGTTAGCCCAAGATAGGAGCCAGCCCTCACTACTTCTTAACAATGCAATTGCACTGAATGTAGATGCATGTGTGTGTGCTTCTTGAATCTAAGTACAATGGCAATTATCATGTAAAGACTTTTGAGTGGGGAAGGACGAATTTGGGCACCAAAATGGTGGAAGATGACATACTGTTAGGTATGAGAAAGAACTAGAGTATAAAAAAAGTGTCACACACAAAGTAGAAAAAACATTATTTGCGCTAGTTTAACCTGCTTGGGAGACCGTCCAAACATGGTGAGCCACGATCGCTACTTCATTCATATCTCCTGCTTAATACTGTCCAATCTCTATAGTCTATGCATTGCCTGATCAGCAATTTTCATTTTATCCCCCAAAAGTGGAAATGGTGAAGGGAAGTAACTTTAGTATTTAAAGCAGTCAGTCTATACTGTTACTTTCCCCTGTGCAGGACACAATGTGTATCTGTGCTGCTTCAGTTCATGTGATTTTCGAAGCTGAACAGAAGACTGGGACCCACAGATGAAAAATATTTTTGATACAAACGGGCTGTCTGCCAGCCTTGCTTTTAGATCCGTCACACTAAGCGAGAAAGATTTTTCCAAGTGTACCGCATTTCTAATAGCTGTCAGTGACTGTATCCATGAACTGTATCAAATGGAAATATTTTGCAAACATGGATGACAATTCAATAATGCACCTTGTAAAAAGATAACTTTCTATATGCTGTTGGATAAAGTTTTCAGCATTGCACTGCAAGTACAGATTACATTATCGGTTTGAACACTCGACGTCTTAAACATCTTAAAAGCACAAGTTTCGAAATGTACAAAAATATGTTTTAATTTTTTTAGCTGAATACTATTTATATTGTATCATGGAGGTATTTCTGCAGCATCTGCAGAAAGTTAATTGAAGGTGGTTTGTAATGTTTGTGATGAAGGGGAAAAGGTAACCCGAACCGGATTTGGTTAAGGGAAAGGGGATATAAATAATTGTGGAAGGCCAGAGGCAGATTGAGGACTCTTCCACTCGAACACACATAAAGCCAGCATGTCGGTTCCCTAGCTTCATTTACATGTGTACGAGTTCTCACCAAAGTACATCTTCCTAATAAGAAGACGAAGACTGAGAAGACATTGAAGAAGACATAAACTATGATAAAGAAGTCAGAGAAGAAGACAGTGCCTGTAAAACACAAAACAAGTTTAATAAATACAATGACAAGGCACACGTTTTGTGAACTAACAATGTCAGTGTATAAGAATGAATTGCAACATTATAACAAAACAATATGTGGTGTCTACATTTACACTCACAAGCACTAACATTTGTCAAAATGGAAAAAATAATTGATAACAAAGTTAAACCCTTTGATAAGGTGAGGTTAAAATATGATACTGTTTGTTCGATAACATGAGCATAGAGTAGACTTTCAGTAATGTACTGGCAAAATAATGCACAGTCATATTAAGCTGTTCGGCTGCCACAGGCTGAGTAAGTAGTAACAATAACGCCTAGGTGGGTAGCTAGTAGACAGTTAATATTCAGTGGTGATGACAAAGTATTTGACTAGGAGAACTATGTCATCACAAACAGTACCTTATCAAATAGCAGTAAGCAGTGTTGAGAGAACACACTTGAGTCATCCATTAAACATTAGCTCTATCAGTCTATGTAGTTATGTGTAATTCTTGGTCTAGTGATAGAGATAGTGATGGCAAAATAGCATATTACTATTAACTCGTTCGGGACGGAGAGTTTTCCCCCTTGCTTTTCCTCACAGACGGCCCATTTTGAAGGGTTAGGAAAAAATCACAAAAAATACAAAAGGAACAAAATGAAACTTTCAGATCTGAATATTTACATGCTAGGTTAGTTCATGCCAAAATATTGAAGTTCTTCCTTGAATATTTCTTCTTCATGTGCCATGTTGAAAATGCAGACCTGCCAACCAGTACGATTTTGGCGTATTATTTTACGATCATAATTAAATAATACTAAATTACGATCGAGTAAAAAATGATACGATGCAAAAAAAACAAAAACAAAAAAAAAAACGATTATAGGTCTAGTAGTGACTTTGAGCCGAGAGCGCCACTGAGAAGACAATCACGATCGGTAAACAAGTGGACTATGGGCGCAGCCATGTTTGTTATTATAAATGAGAATCTCGTCAAACGAGAGTCTCGTACTGGGTCAAACGAAAGTCTCGTACCGACTGTGAGACTTCCGTTTTTGCAAAAAGAAAATGGCGACACGAGGTAGCCCGCGTGGTAGTGGCAAAGGAAAACGTGGTGGTGAAGCTGCTTTGGGCACGGCAGTGAAAGTGTACAGAAAAAGGCAAAAAGAGAACAAATGTTCATCCAGTCGTACTCTCAAGAGTACCCATGCATCACTGCATCGAAAGTGGGAAGCACATATGCAAGGTGCAGTGCTTGTGAGTTCGATTTTCTAGTTTCGCATGGCGGGATCGACGATGTAAAAAAGCACGTGACTTCGTTGAGGCACATTGCAAAGGCATCAGCCTTAAGAAACACCTCTTCTCTTGTTGATTATATTCAAAGAACTGAAGATACTGATCTCCAGCCCATTCGTGCAGAGGCATATTTCACGGCGTTTTTGGTGGAACACAACGTGCCACTTTCAGCCTCTGACCATGCTGGACAGTTGTTTATAAGAAGATGTTTCCTGACAGCAACATAGCAGATACCTACAGTAAGAACAAAAACCACATCCATTGTGAAGGAATGTGCTGAAGATAGTAAGGCTGAACTTGTGCAGTGCATGAAGGGACCCTTTGTGTTAGGTACTGATGGTAGTCAGGAGGGGGAAGACAAGTTCTTTCCCATTGTTGTGAGAGCTGTGGATCCCCATGGAACTATCAAAACTGAACTGCTCAGTGTCCCCTCATGTGAGACGTCAGCCACTGGAGAACACATCTTTCAGTTGTTGGACTCTGAGCTAAGGGCTTACCAGATAGACTGGAGGAACTGCCTGGCATTTGTAACCGACAATGCCAATGTCATGATTGGGGTCAACAAAGGTGTCATCTCGTTCATCAGAGACAAGCATCCAGAGACCTTCTTGGCCAGATGTGTATGCCATCTCCTTAGTCTGACTGTGAAGAAAGCCATGAAGGAGTCTAGCAAGTTTGACCTTGATGACACAGTGCGTCAACTGGCCTGGTATTTCTCCAAGAGCACTGGCAGACAGCAACGCCTGAAGCAGATCCAGAAGGAACTAGGCTTGCCAGAGCACAAGGTTGTTGAGCATGTTCCCACCCGATGGCTCTCTGTTGGGGCTGCCTTGGACAGAGCAGTTGAGCAGTGGAACGCTTTGGACAAATTCTTCAAGGAAGAATGCAGTGTGAAGACATCACATGCTTCAAGTACATCTAGTTCTGACCCACCTATGAGGCAAAAACTCGGGGATTTCTTCCGGCGCAAGACCACCAAATTGTATGTCTTGTTCTATGCAACAGTCTTGGAGGTGTTCAACCAAGTCAACAAACTTGAACAGACCGACAGCGCCAGAATCCATCTGATCAAGAGAGACATGGAACGACTGTACAGACGCCTGCTTGTCAGTTATCTGAAGCCAGCTGCTCTGAACAATGGGGCCCTGATGGATGTGGACTTCAAATCCTCATACAACATGAAGCGTGATGAAGACATCTTCATTGGTAGCACCACCCGAGAACACCTGGACTGTGTGGAAAGTAAGCAGCAGCAGATCTTCATGGAGAATGTGAAGACATTCTACAAGGAGGCATGCAAGTACATGAAAGAGAAGCTGAACCCGGCCAGGAAACTCTATGGAAACATGCAGAGCTTGCGGATGTGAACCTGCAGAAGTCAGTTCAAGCATCTTCTTTGAAATACTTCTTGAAGAAGTTCCCATGCACTCTGCCACCTAACACAACCCCTGATGAGCTGGAGGGAGAGTTTCTGGAGTACCAGGCAGCAGAACTTCCACCTGTGGTGTTGAACCAGCCATCAGCAGAACTGCAGTGGAAGGAGATTGGTGCCATGAAAGATCACAATGGTGCCACTAGACTGAAACATCTGTCCCAGTTCATGCTGTCAATTCTCCTCATCCCTGTGTCCAACTGTGGGTGTGAGAGAATCTTCAGTCAAGTGCGAAGAAACAAGACTGACTTTCGGGGATCCATAGGGGCAAAGACATTGGATGCTCTCATGGTTCTGAAGTCCAAGAAAGGGGGCCCATGCTACAAAGCAGTGTTCTCTGATGAGCTCTTGAAAAAGTGCAAGTCAGCTACCAAAAGGCAGCACACTGAGCACAGTGCAACAAGCTCTACCGACACAACTCAGTAACTTTCAAAGTGTGCCTTGTTGGCTTCAAATTGTCATTTTGACAATGCAGTTTGTAGCGAAGCAGACATTAGAATTTATGTTTTTTGAGTGAATCATATGTGATTGTGCCTCAGTGGAGACAGACACTGGAACTCATAGTGATCAATATATGTGGAAAACAGACACTTGTACTCAGAATTTGTGATGCATGTGAAAAAAGACATTAGAAGTGATACATGTGAAAATATGTGTTCCTGGAGCCACAAATGACGAGACGAATCTACTTTATAATGAGGTATATAATTCTTTGTATACTTGGAATACTACTGTTTTTGAAAAAATACTATAAAAAATTTATAAAGGTACTATTGCAGGCTTAGAGGGGTTGGCAGGTCTGAAAATGCCCCCAATTTTGGGGTCAGGATCACCGTACAATCACACACTTTAATCAGCTCATTGAACACACAGTCAAAGGTGAGAAGGTCTTTGTATGCACAAAATAACATGAATAAAGTAGACTTTGCTCAGGGTAAAATTTTTTTTTTTATTAGTGACGTTATATGAATGCTACAAATTGTTACACAGGGGAATTTGGGGGGAAAAAAGGAGTACACTGGATGCTTCAGTCCCAATGCACTATTTTCCTAATAATCAGTGTAGTTCTGCAGCGTGTGATACAATTGGAAGTAGGTGATGGTCTTGTTGGGCTGGCATAGTTTGTCACAGAAGGCGACCTCACACTTTTTACACCAGTTGGGAGTTTGCTGCAGTTGAACGTCCGGGTGTCTCCTGCAGCCAGCACTACACACATGGCACTTCTTATAGTTCTTCCTGCCGCTGGGGATGGGTGGCAGAGGGCAGAAGTGCTCATTCTGCTTGCCACTCAGTTCTCTTATGCATATATCATTATATGTTTATGACAATGGAATTTAGAAAGTCTTCTGTCACAAACTGATTGAAGAAATCAATGGGGGCGTGGCACTCAGCTGGGGCATGCAGGCCACAAGAGCCAGAGAACGGAGGCAGAGTGGGGATAAAACTAAAATCTTCATGCCAGTCACGCATTAGAAAGTGAATGACACCTCCATGAGACATTGACTCACTGTGCTTGGCCCGCTGACCGCTCGCCTCTCGTGACGTGTATGTCCACCTCCCTCTCCCACTTCACTGTCGTCTGAAACTGGGTCACTGTCAGTACTTTCTTGTTGGCAGCTTTCATACTGGAAACACTTTCACCATCATCTTCATCATGCTCATCGATGTCGGATCATTCAGTCTGAAGCACTTCAATCACTTCAGAAGCAGTAAAACGCCGCTGTCATGATCTGCTTTGCTCCAAAACTCGTACTTGCCTGCGACGCCATTTTCGACACGAATGCAGATTAGCCAGTCGTGTGGGGTGCTGAAGTCAATCGTTTCCCGACGAGTGTATTGTTGTGGAATCTCACGAAGTAACTTTCCACTTGACCCTTGACACGTCTGCAATGCTCAGTATAGCTTCGGTTGGCATGCCACGTTACGAGGGAAGTATCGAAAAAATTTTAATTATCAAAACGGAAATGTGCCTTACGTCAGGAACGCTGTAGCGTTCCATCGTATGGAGTGAGTTAAACCATGTCATCAAAACAACACTCTATACGTGATCATCAGTGGTGCTGAGCGGACAAAGGACACAACAAAATGGTCAATCAGTTGAGCACATGCTTCATTGATTATCATTATATGTATACAACATTGTCAAGTATAAAATAGTGTTCATCTGTACACTAATGCATTGCATTTTTGCAGCAATTAGACAGTTAATATTCAGTGGTGATGATGAACATAGCATTTGACTAGGAGAACTATGTCGTCACAAGCAGTACCTTATCAAATAGTAAAGTGTTGAGAGAACAACACACTTGTCATCTATAATATACAATAATAATATACAATATTTTATATAGCGCAAAATCTTGATAAAATCAAATCTAAGCGCTAAAACAGACACACACGTACGCATGCACACGCCCGCACGCACACACACACACATATGCACACGCACACGCACACGGCTATAAATGGGGAGAAAGAATAAAAGCAATGGAAAATTATAGAGAGCATATTATATACAATTATATATTACAATGTGATTCCCCTCCGAGTGGAGACAGGCTGCAGAGGGGGATTGAGTGAGGTCAGGATTTTATGCAGAGGAGAAAAGGTGAGTTTTGAGAGTGGACTTGAAGGAGACAAATGTAGGTTGCTGACGGACTGAGAGAGGAAGTTTGTTCCATGAAAGTGGACCAGAAACAGAGAAGGCTCGTGGACCATAGGTATTGAGCTTAGTGCGTGGAAAGCAAAAGTCAGAGGATCGGAGGCAGAGCGCAGGGTACGTGAGGGAACATAGATCTCAAGTAGGCTTGACAGGTAATCGGGGGCTGCGTTATTGAGGCTTTTGTAGCACATGGTGTCTAGTTTGTACTGTATGCGCTTTGATACAGGGAGCCAGTGAAGTTGTGCCAGGAGAGGAGATATGTGGTCAGCTTTTTTCTTTTTGAGTACAAGGCGTGCAGCATTGTTTTGAATGCGCTGTAGGATGTGAATGGTGGAGGCAGGAAGACCAGACAGGAGTGAATTGCAATAGTCAATGCGAGACATTATGAAGGAGAGAACGAGTTTTGCAGTTGTTTCGACAGAGAGATACTTCCTGATCGGCTTATATGATGGAGGTGATAGTAGCAAGATCTGGCAGTTTGAGAAACAAAGTTGTTCATGGAGAGGGTAGAGTCAATGCAGACACCAAGGTTTTTAGCTGAATCAGAAATTGGGACTGATGTGTTACATAATGGGAGAGAAAGAGGAGGCAGCTCTATGCTCTATGTAGTTATGTATGAATCAAGATCTAGTGCTAGAGAGAGTCATGACAAAATAGCATTGCATAATGGTAGATAGGGTACAGGAATCAAAGCGTTAGAACAAAAGGATCACTTAGCAGAGCACATGCTTCATCAATTATCATTATGTGTATACAACATTGTCAAGAATAAGATATGTTCCTCAGCACAATAATGCATTTCATCTTTGCTTTTAGCAGAATGTGGTTGTCAATAGTCCTACAATAGCCACATGAAAATGGGGACTCAATTCTATACTAGCAACTACATTTAAACCTCGGTCCCATCCTTACAACAATAGTAATAGCCACACTAAAATGTTACAGATCTTGTGAGATAGCACATCATTTAGATCAAAATATACTTTCACGCTTTGTGAATATCGCAAATCTAGCGCAATACTCATAGACACAAGGTAGAATAGAAAGAAATAAGAGATCCTGAGTCCCCTAACTTACTACAATGACAATTGATAATAAACTGTAAAAAAAAAATCCAGAACTTACTGCAGTGAGAGCAGTTTGACACAGCGTGAGGTTGGTCACTTCTGGTGAGAGTGGCGGCAAGAGATGATGTGCTAGGGCGCACCTTGTCAGTTTATATTCTTCGGGATCAAAGCACGATGGTCTTACTATCAGTACTTTCAAATGATAAGGTCTGATTGGTTGTTACCTACACAATGAACACTTGGTGTGTGTCAAAAGTTAAATCTGATAGAAACAAATGGAAGTCTTACATCAGTTGTAATTAATGCAGCACTTCGGTACGCTCAAGTGGTCATTGTCCAGCGGTTTTGCTGGCAGCTAGGTACTGGCCATTTCGCTGCAAATACTGAAGGCGGCGTGGAATAAAGACGGTCCACTCTGGTTTCTATACAACCGTAACACAACCTGCGATCATTGTCTGGGTGTTTCAGCGGGCCGCTGCGTACAGGCTATTACATGGCATTTGTTTTACAATGTGCTGAAGGTAGCGTTGAATTAAGACAGTCCACTCTGTGTTCTATAGGACTACAATGTAATACTGTGTGTAACAGATTGAAGATTGGGACCATAATGATGACAAAGTTTGTAGGCCCGACTTTAGAATACATGTACTCATTGTAGATCTGCTCATTGTTCAGATATGACAGCAGTGTCTTATATGCGTAATGTATTGGTTAGATCATTTAAATGTTCAGTGTGTCTTATATGCGTAATGTATTGGTTAGATCTTTCAAATGTTCAGTGCGTAGCTATGGATGGGCAGAGGCTGTAAAATAGAAGTATAATTTGTGCTAAGAGAATGCAAGGCGTTTTTGATCAAACACACTACATTGTATTGCTTTTGAATGTCGTAGATAAATGGGAAAAGATCATAACAGAGCAAGGGGCTCTGTTACTTGTTGTTTACACAGAATTGATTACCTTGAAAGAATTTATTGTTTAACCCTTTCAGTGCCAAAGTGAAAATAAAAAGGTGAATCGCCTGTACCATGGAGTCTTAAACGTCTTGACTTAAATTAAATAAAAAAAAAAAATCTTATCTATTCATCCAGCCCAGAAAATCCCACAACACTATATGTTTTCTTGTTTAGTATACTTTACAACACACCAGGAGCAGCAGTACTTTCGTTTTTACGATCGCCAGTGCTAGTAATGTCACTCCTAATCTTATCTAGGTCAAGTCTGACTTCGGACATCAACACAGAAATATCGCCTGCATGTGCCAAATTATTGTCATTTTCACTCTTATCGACAGGCTGCAAATCGGAATCAGCTCCACAAGTAATGAGTTTTGAAACTTCTTTTGCTGCACAAGTTCTTTTTCGGGTCCGATCGACGCTCGTGTTGAAGCAAGTCCATCCGCCATTGTTTGCAGTTGCTGAATAGTAATCAGCTGTAGGGAGTAACTTTTCAACCACACGGGCAGAAAAGACTGTAAAACGTCACACATAATTAGCATCTGTTTATAGAGGGAATCCTGAATTTTCCATTGATATTTCATACATTACTGAATGTGTTGGGGTTTTCTGGCTAGAAATAGGAAAAGTTGCTGACATATTTGGTCGGTGGCACTGGAGTGTGTGTTTCTTCCGATTTAATATTCGGTTGGAAGCAGTGAACAGGTTAAAAAAGACACACACTAGCTGTACATAGTTGATCAGTTATTTTGATTGGTTTTGTTCAGATTATCAGTTGTTTAATTTTTCTCTCCAGATTTTAACATAGGGGACCTGGACCTACCAGATGATCTCATGCAAGGCTATGATGGTGGACAGCAGAACACATCATCAGAGTTACAGTCCTCCTCTGTACACCATCCTGGCCAGAACTTTGTGTCACTGCAGTCGCTGTTGACTCGTTCCAGTTCAGTCTCACAGCAAGTCATGGGTAATAACCCTATAAACTCTGTGGATTCTGCAGGGGCAATGGCTGCTGCTGGACTGAATGTAAGCGCCATCAGAAACTTATCAGTCAACCGCTTGGCAAATCCAACCGCAATGAACAAAGCTGCCACAGCTGCATCTTCTCACATGATTCGGGCTGGAGATGGCTTGCCAGGTTTCTCATTTGGCAGCAGCATGGGGAGCAACATGATGAACAGTGTGCCTGTGACATGCATGAACATGCCTACGACGTCCATGAACGTGCCTGTGACATCCATTGGTACAAATCCCATGATGGGCGGCACATCGGGCATGTCAGCGATGGGAGTGACTCTGCCCCGCCACAACCAGGTGATGAATGGTCCAAGTTTACCATCCAAGATGGGGATGACTCATAGCATAACGCCAGCCACAATGAACAGCGTGCCACCACCATCCATGGGACAGAATAATGCTTTAGGTAGAGGGCAGGTGACTCCCATGCCAGGCCATCAAACGGGACACACCTCGATTAGTACACCTCAGAACCAAACACAAGTGCCAAATGTGAGTACAAATTGCTAATTTTTTGTTTGTTTCTTGGGTTTTTGTTTTTATTTTTTGTAGTCTCCCTTTTTAAATGTTTAGTTTTTCTCTTTGTTTTATTTTTAAAGGGGGAGATTATTTCATTTTTAAAGGAGGAGATTATTTCATATTGCCCAAGAGATGTGTTGGGGGTATACCGTATAGTTGTCTGTTACTGATTGTGTCTGCAACATTTTGTCAGCTGTTTCGGGATGGTCTTTACCAAATTTGGGTTATGTGGGCACAAAAAGGCCAGAAATGGCCACAAATCAACACTGTGCAGGGCTGTTAGAGTTCAGCGATTTCGCGGAAATCCGCGAATACAGTGATCCCATTTCAGGGAAAGTCAAAGTGCTTCCGCGAAAGAAAAAAAAAAGCAAAAAAAAAAAAAAAAAAAAAAAACCAAGTTCTGTAAGGGAATAGTATAGAGAGCTCTCTTAAGTTGAACCTGCAGTACGCCTTGACATTAAGAATTATTGCATGAATACAAAAAAATTGTGTTTAGAATGACTTTCTAAAACCAAGTGCTATATATGTCATGGGGTTTCAGAAAGTTACTCTAAACACAAATTGATCCATTGATTTGTTAATTTTTTGTGAACTAAAAATTACCCAGTTTGCTGCCAGGATAGGCCCTCTGATTGGCTTCAAAATGTCATATTTTCAATTTTCGGCGGGGGGCTTTGCCCCCCTGCACCCCCCACAGGGGCATTGCCCCTGGACCCCACCGGGGCCTGGGCGGCCCCTGGACCCCGGCCAATTTTCAGGGAAAAACAGATTTTACCACTAACAGTCCTGACTGTGTCATGGAAATTAGGCCTGTGAGTCAGTACGTTGGAAACATGTGTGATTCTGGGACACATGGTTGTAGTGTGTCAATTCTAAATCACTTCAAAGTGCTGTTAAATGATAGAATAATAGTCAGATGACTAGAACTATACAAAACTGTCTGAGGGTCCTAGGAACAGGTTTAATAGCTCTTGAATGATGAGAAAAATTGTTAAAATCATCAGATGAATGTGTCTGATACAGACTCAGGTGAAAATTACAGTGTCAGATACTGGTATCTGACAAGACTGCATTGAGTTGAAGAAATGGAAATAATGAGAGCCATAGGATCAGTGCCACAAAATTGGCATGATAGATGGAACAGCAAAACAAACAAAAACTCCAGACAAAGCAAATGAGTGAATAAAAGGGTATAAAAACAGACTCAAAAATGTCTTTTTATTGGGCTGATGGCCCAGACAAAGCAAATGAGTGAATAAAAGGGTATAAAAACAGACTCAAAAATGTCTTTTTATTGGGCTGATGGTCCTGGTCATAATTTGACAGTACTTTCCCCTTCTTGCAGGCTAACCAGCCACCACCAGCTGGAACGGAACAGCGAAAGACAGGTGCTGTGCCGCCAGACAAGAGCAAATTGATACAGCAGCAACTAGTACTTTTGTTGCATGCTCACAAGTGTCAGCTCAGGGAACAGAATGGCGATCAGGCCTGTACTTTACCATACTGCCGTACGATGAAGGGGGTCTTGGATCATATGACTTCTTGCACAAATGGGAAAGCTTGTGGAGGTAATTTGTCTGCATTCTTTTTGTATTTTTCTTGTGTTTCTTATGTATATCTCATGGACTGAGTGAGTCAACATGTACAAATGAGGATACAGCATACAGTAAAACTAGTTGGTTATCATGTACAAATGGGATACATCATACAATAAAACTAAAGAATGTGATAAAATCCCACTGGAAGGGGAAGGAAAATCAATTTCAGCTGGAGGGTTTAAATGTATACATATCATGTTTTTCAGTTGTGAGCATGTGTATTGCACTTAAAATGTTACATTGAATGTTGCAGAAGGTTGGCAGCTCATTCACATTTTCATTAGTTAGTCTTGAGTGTAACTGAAAGTTGCTTCTCTTTTGTAATTGGAAAACCTGCTCATTTGCTGAAATTATGGAATTACAGTGGATTGAAAAGTAAACTTTATTGTTTAGGTATTGTTTGTGTGTTCCAGTGGTCCATTGTGCCTCTTCTCGCCAGATCATCGCACATTGGAGAAACTGTTCCAAAGCAGACTGTTCAGTCTGTCTTCCTCTTAAGCATACAACATCAGATCAAACCAAAGCTGGTGAGTCCATTGTTGTTCAGTATGCATACATGAGCGTGGGGATATTGGGAACTCCAATGGACTATATGGATAAACGCTCAGTGAGAGCACCTAAAATATGCTTTTATCATTGCCTGATTCATTGGTCACTTGGTGCTGAGTTTGCCTGTAAGTTTTTGGAAGTTTTTGATGTGGATTTTTATTTGAACAAAAGTTTACACCTTATTATACTGGCAGTGTATTAGAGTGTGTTGTCTGATACTAGGTATTCCAAAGTGATTTTCAAATTTGAACTTATCTGTATAAAAATCAACTGGGAAAATAGAGATTTTCATTCTGAACACATACATACTTTATTTTTTAATGTGGGATAAAAAATAAATTTTTTATGATTTTTTTCTTTCTTTTTGGACTTAGAAAAATTTAGCACGGTATTTTAGGCCACATTGAAAAACACATATAAAATCACACAAGTCCAGAAAATCATTTCTGAGGAGGTTTTTACTTGGTAAGTTGATGTGCAAAAAACATATGAACAGAAATGCATATCAATAAAAATACAGACCTATGAAAATGACAAAAAATAGCAAAATTGGACGCCGCCGTTCCAAACAACTGGCAAGGGACCCATTTTCATTAATTTCAAACTCCATTATCTTTAAGAAATACAATACAGTGACACTGAAATGAATCATATATGATAAACATATTAAGGAATTTAACCCTAATTTTTTCCAGCTTCATCTGAAAGCTGGTTGAAAAAGATATCAGATGTCAAAAATGCGAAATATGCCGATTTGTCACAGTGAAAAAAATGGCGAATTTTACACATATTTGGTGCACCATAACTTTTTCACTTTAAAGTTACAAAAATGGTTTTGATATCAAATTGCTCAGCATGACAAACTCTTTCAATGTAAAACAACCCCAGACATCTGTATGTTTAATCAAACCATATTTGGGTAAGGATAAAATACCTATTTTGAAAAAAATGTGTATTTTAGCTTTTTGCAAGACTCCGTAACTTCTGTCACATTCATCCTACTGCAAAGTACCATATACCAAAATGATCAGTTTTTTATGATCTGTCAGTATAACAAACAAGACATTAGCATGGGTGAAAGTAGTTCCGGAGTGTTCCGGAATTCCGGAATGAACCGATTGACAAAAGTTCTTTTCCGGAATGGCAAACTTGACTTCAGGAAAATGCCAATGCAAAAAAAAAAAAAAAAAGAGAGAGAGAGAGAGAGAGTCTTTCACACTGTCAGCTCGGCTTATCTGCATAATTCAATTATCTATATTATTTTTCCATTAGTCTTCGTTTGTATCGAACGGCGATTCTTCACTGGTGCTTGGCAACACAGAAAGGGTTTAAAGTTACTTCCCTTCCTTTTCATTCTTGCTCATGCGCATTCCGAGTCTAAACCGGGGGGAAAAAAGTTTGCGAGCGAAGATTTGTATCGACAGCAAATTTGGGCCAAACACATGCGATAGCAACAATGAAGGACGTGCCTGTTAATGCAGATGTTTCTGCAATAGACAAATCAGTTAAAAAAAAAAGTGGCGATGGCTCTGGCTAGAAGAAGAAGAAGATGGCGATTGTTTCGAAGTGTTTCCATTGCTTCAGGAATGGACGCAGGTTTTCAGGAATGGGAACATTTAGAGGACATGGAAATTTAAGGTTTCAGGATTGGGAGATTTTTTCACTTTCACCCATGCATTAGGTTTCAATCTTTCTGTAAACAAAAATCAGATGACAAAATTATAACAAATGTCAGCTGATAATAGTAACAAATAATGCATTTTGTTTACATATCGAATCAAACAAGACATGTACATCAACAACATTCATTCAAAGAAATCATCTTCATAGTTTTTACATGCCAATTTGCTTTTTTTTTTTTTTATCATTAAACAACGATTAAAACATGTCTTGACCTTTAACTGTTCCTTAACTGTGTGTAGAACATTATCAAAAGCTTCCACATCATTGTCTTGACCTTTCACTGTTGCTTAATCACAGTAGATAACTGTCCTGGCCTTCAACTTAAACTGGAAGCACAAAAGATAGAAATCATCTCTTTTTACAAAAAACATGTAATGAAATGTAAAAAAATACTTGTCAGTGTCTATGATCAGTGATTCCCCTTCACAAGTGACAGGAAATTAAAACATGTTAAGATGCAGTTCATCATCATTGCTGTCAAAGTTGTCCAAAAGACTAGGTCTCTGCCCTCTGCCAGTCTTAAGAAATCGCTCCTTCATCCTCATGAAGAGATCATCTGTGAGAAAAATAGTGTAGAGGGAAAGTATTAGTACATCTATCTGTTCTATCCTGTAGCGTAATGTGAAAATCCCATTTGTAGGGACAAACAGGTCTATACATACAGAGCAAGAGGCAAATACTGACCAAAACAAAAACAAATCCAAAAAACAAGAACATAAAACATGCAGGAACACAAGGACTTTTGTATCCCTGCTCAATTAACTTCCCTGCCTGTCAAAGAGAGAAAGGATCAAGAGAGAGAGAGATTGGTGTGGAGCTGTAAGAAGCCTACCAGTATTATTGTCAGCTTTGAAAATAAAATTATAATACCTTACCCTAACTCACAAAGCAGTGGGCAAAGTAAAATGTCCCATACATTTAGGCCTACTCAAATCAGCACAACAAAATTTATCTCATAAAACACTATAGGCCTAGTTAGGAAGGTTCATAGTGTACAACCCATTAACCTGGTAGGCCTACTTTATTTTGTTAAAATATTTTTGATGACAATAATAGTAATGATAATAAATAGTAATGAATGATAGTAAACTAATAATGAAATAATGATAATAATAATAATGATAAATAATAATGATAGTAAAATAATAACAATAACAAAAATATAACAATATTAATAATAATAATAAACTTTTAAAGCTGTTGAACTAGGTGATAATAATATTGGGCCTAAAAATAATAGGATTGATAAACATGCAAATTTGTTTCAATGGTACCATTCAGGAAGTTTACACAAAGGCAGAAAAGAAAAAGGTGTAACATTGTGAAATTATTGAACGACACTGAACCAGATCGAGTGAAGTCAAGGGAGGGCCGATTCGACTATCGATCGATCGATCAAAGCGTTGGTCACGTGACCACAATAAATCGCTAATCTCATTAACATCATTATAAATAAATATAATAAAGGCATGGATTATTAAGAAAATCTTTTGTAAACATTTCCCTTTAATCATATGCCTGATCTCACTCTCTGTAAAATTACCGCACCCCAAACCATCACCTACCCCTACCTTCTAACATATTCATGATACTGTGGGTGCTGCAGCTGTGCGCTTTCCAAACAATTATATTCTAAAATCAGGAAACAAAATGTCGAAAAGTAATAGTAAACAAACTGCAAGATATTTCACTTACCCTCTAGATAAGTTGGATCGCTTGATTCGTCGTGGCTGGAGCGGTCGACGTAAACTTCGACGTCCATGTGCTCGCCCGAACGATCTTCGCGTGTGTCCGCCATTGCGCGTCAGACGCTAAGAGAAAGCGAAAATAGGTTGCGTTGTTCTCAGTCCTCGAGGAAAACAGCCAGTGGTTGAATCCGTATGCAAATAGCAGAAGTTGAAAGTTGAAACCTTGACCTTTTGCACAGTGGAAAATATGGCGAGATTGGTTTTGAGTAAGGTTGCGAAATCATCGACGGAAGTTTTTAACGCACGAAACGACCGACTAAATGGAAGCCTATCAGTTCACTTTTTATATCGGATGAAAGCAAATTTAGTCGTCTTTTTGACTGTGTAAATGGTTTGTTGATATCTGGCCCAGCGAATCTCCTCGAGGCGAGTTTTCAAGGTAGGTGTCAAAACCGCGTTCCGATTTCGTCGTTCCAGTCGCAGCAAAATCGCAATTTAGTACCCATCATCAAAAGCATATTTCAAATGGTAAATGTTACACTTATTGATTTATTTTGACTTTAAACAAAGCTTAAAGGATCACAGATCAACATGATCTATGTTTTTTTTTATTTCTGACACTGCATTTTGTTGAGAACGAGCAAGTTGAAAACCAGTGAAAAATCGCACTTTGCCGTACTTTTCGCCGCCCGCGAAGAGCACTTTGGAATACCTACTGATACATCCTTTTTTAACCTCCCTTTTCTCTCTCTGTCTCTCTCACACACGCACATCAAATGATAAAAATGTATTGTGAGACAACGCATAGATCTACCAACTCCACGTGTGTGTGTGCTACTTTCTCTCCTATATGGTGAAATGATAGAAAACAAGTGTTTCAGTTGCATTCATCAGGTAAATTAACTATGCCATTTGTATTTAGAAAACTTCAGTATAGAATATTCCATTTAATTGCACATACTAGATACTGGCAGCCTCTCTTCAGCAATGCGGAATTGTGTCAGTCAGTGGAAAAATTGCACATGTTTATCAGTCAAATATTCTTACAGAGGAACATAAATGACAAAGTTGTTATCATGAAGATAAAGATTGTTCTTTCCTCTATCGATCTGTGCTGTTTGTTTTTGTTATAAATGCACCCATATGAAAATCTGCGCAAAAAAACCTCCAAAAACACACAGACCGATGAAGTTTCACCGCATGTGATGTAATAGCGACTGGCTCACGGCAGTGCTAGGGGTGACCAGTTAACGGCAACTTAACTTTTATGGGTCACACAGGACTCCCTTCATGCAAATTAGTACAGTTGACAGGTTGAAACCTGTCCTTCATTCCCGTATATATTTTGTAAAATTATTAGTTTGTTAGTCTTCTAAAGGTCGGAATATTGGCAAACTTTGAAGAAGAATATCTGAGGACCTACTTGATAAATCAGATGTTTCGCGGATGCTTAAACAGCTTATTGTTTGCTGAATCCAACTGTATACGGAACTATGAGATGTGACGCTTACGGTGTGTGCGCAAGCCAACGAAGGGTGAGTACCGGTGACCTGCCATTTTAGCATATGGGAGCCTCGAATCCTGTGATCGCTGAAAGTCCAGTCAACAAATTTCTACCTGTGATCGTCAAGCTGAATGACAAACGTAAACATCGACTGATTTTTCATGAAAATTGACTTAGAAGTTTGAATGAATTATTTTTGATGTTTCTTTTTATTTAGAAAGATTTTAAAAGAAATCCGCGGCAGGTATAGCCTGCATAAGCAAAGAATAGAAAGTATGATCTCCAGTTTGATGTTTTATCGCCAAGGGTTTTTTTTTAAGCGACCTGGAACTAGAAGAAGTAAAACTGTGTGAAGCGATTGCTTTCCAAAGGTGTTTATATTGCTAGTATTTAATGAATACGATGGAATTTTGTTTAATACATCAAAATCATCATATTTGTGCTAGTACTCGGCTAGAAATTCCAACGGGAAGTTGGTCGGCGAGTGCATGTTGTCTATCGGATCAGATTCGACAATGTTTATCATCGTAAAGAAACAGCAGATAACAGTTTTGCACAGTCGCACGCACGCAGGCATGCACACATTATCAGAACACTATATAGCATCAAGCAAACACGGACACAGAGCTCCACAAAGTTCAGCGAGCCTTTCTAATGGCACAATATGAGAGTACTTTACTCTCAAAAGTAATACACTTATACAGGTAGCTGGCACAAATTGAAAAACATACTTGAGAAAAAATTTGGATTTTATTTCTATTTGTTTTCAAGGCAGTGATGATTTTCTGTGGATGAAAGCTACCATCACTGCCCCAAAACTTCAACAGCAGACACTCACTAATAAACTACTTCTACAGTTAAAACTGTTGAGAACTGAGTGTGATAAGTCGCGAGATGAGAACACGACTTTTGTTTGAAAAATTAGTAGCACTGATTAATCATCACCTCAGGGGCTAAATCTGAAGACAAAAATTGAGACAGTTTTAAAAGAAGCGGAGAGATTTTCAGTAGATAGATCAGACATTGAAAATTTCTTTGTTCATGGATATGGGAAGACACATGTTACTGCGAAGTAACTGATGAAAATAACTTATTGATAAACATTAGGAATGAGTATAGAAATGGCTGTAAGTCATGTGCTGCATTGCCAGGCGTGTATCTTCTGCTGTTGCATGTTTTAGTTTCATTATGTTATTGAGAAGATGTCTTTCTGTGCTAGTATGATAAAAAGTCGTCTGTGAGTCACATTATTTCAGACTGAATCAGTACATGCATTCGAAATCTTAATATTAGCAACATTTGCTTGTAAAGAGTGAAGCTGTAGCTTTGTATTTGATTCACATGCAAAATTTCAGGAGATTCCATCAAGACATAATGTGAGTTATGTGTGTTTTAAGTTGGCCCAACACATGGCCTTCACATTATTTAGGTGCAAATACATACAAAATATCTTACATTATAACTAAGTTTGTAAATAGCTTACTTGTAGCTTTCTGTCTATTTGAATCACATACAAAAGTTCAAGGAAATCCATAAAAAAAATAAGGGAAATATGTGCGTATTAATTTGGTCCGGTGCACGAACCGTGCTTTTTCCATCGTTCAGATGAGATATTTTGCAGTGATTATCAGAGCCTATCCTTGTACAGAATAATAATTCTTTTGAGAAAGGTAAGGTAGATATCGTGCATCACCCTCTGTAGTCACACAGTATCCTTTCATGAGAGCCAGTTCTCTCCCTTCCTTGAGCAGCGGGCTTAGCTTATTGTTGCCAGTCAGCACTTGTGATATGCAGAAAGTGTATTTAGTAAATGGAGTTGCAGCACCAAAGAAATCCATTCAATATGGTAGTGAAAAAAATTGACAAGGGGGAAGTCCAGTTTATAATTATAGCAAGAAAGTCCTAATATTGAGTGGTCGTCACAATGCTCTGAAACTTTACACACAGCTGGCCCAATTGTTCCATGATCTTATGACCAATTCTCATCCTTTTGGGAGGTCCAAAATGCCCATTTCTAGACAGAGTTATGGTGTGCCTGTTTGGCCACTTCCACTTCAAAGTCATAGAAACATGCACCACAAAGGGGTTCTTTGAACTTGGGGAATAAAGTCAGACGCACTTGTATTCGGAGAATAGGGGTGTGTGGCAGAGCATCCCATTGATATGACATGTGATGTGATATTACCCTCTCTGCTTTGTTGCAAGTTACATTGTCGTGAAATGTCACGACAAATCTATTTTTCATCAAAAACATCTGGTTTTAGTCTTAACTCTTTGTCCTTTTGGAACGTGATTCACTGTCAGTACACCCTTGTTAACATAGGCGCATATTTCATCATTAAATCTTCTTGCTTGCTTTTGAACTTGATGTGTCTTTGGGAGGTGGAAGGTGCCACTTTGATAACTCTTTTTGCTTTGGGCTCCTAGCTTCTAACCCAGGTTTTGTTGATGGTTACTATGTAAAAAACTGTCATCCTCATTTTTGTACCTTTTTAACAAAGTCTGCAGCAGTGACACATGCCTGTTTTTGATCCTCATTAAAGCAGTGTGTGACCCACCTTTCTGCCACACATCTCATTCCAGATTTACTGGTTAAAATTGCATGAAGTGATCCACGATTAAGGGCATTGTCATGGTCAGTGTCTTTTCGTGTTATTCACCTGTCATCAAACAAAATTTCTCTTCCTTTTTTGAACATCTCATCAGTGGCAGTCACTGGCATCAACTGCATTTAAATTTTCTTTTTCCAGATGTTTTTTTTTTTTCAAAAGCGGGCATGATGGTGTATGTATTTTGAGGTGCATCTAGCCCTGACATAGCTTGATGCAGTTGACTAGGCTTTAAATATTAACTAATGTAGTTAAACCTCCCCAATCCGACCTTCCCAATTATGACTCCTTTGGGGAAGTGACCTGATTTGTCATGACCAACCCATTTCACTAAATAAACTAACTCGGTATTAAGGTCTGTCTCTTATCCAACTTATGACCAAACAGTCTTGGTCTACTATGACAGCTGACCAAATTTATGCAAAAATGCTGTGCTGTTGAGTAGAAATGACTGAAAATTACTGGAAGTGGACTGGCAGTTTAAAGGTTAGGTTAAGGTTAAAGGTCCCATGGTCAATATGGCCGTAGGGGCGGTGAACTGTTAAAGATTCACCGTGTCTAGGGCACGGCATTATGAAAGGCGGAGCCCATCCCTCTCCTTTCGCCGCCTTTTTAAACCTCCCCCGACCGAAGTCAGGTACCCATTCACTGCTGGGTGGACAGAGGGAGTTTTCAGGCCGAAAAATCGAACCAGCGTTTAGCGGATTCGAACCACCGACCTTCCGCACAGCAGACGAGCGCTCTAACCACTCGACTACAGGCCCCCCTAAAAACATTCAAGTTAGTAGCAGAGTGCACTACCTCTTCGCCAGCATGGTCTACTGGACTGGCGGTTTGTTGCAAGTAAATACCGCTCAGTTTCCCTGTAAACTGGACCTTTTTTTTTATTTTTTTTATTGTTAACCAAAAAGACTGGGTTTTCTTTGTCTTTTCTTTTCTTTTTTCTTTTTCAAAATTCTCCTTATTGTATGTCTCCTCCCCTTCTCTTTACAGCGTGTGTCACTCTTTATGTGTGCGTGTGCATGTATGTGTGCCTGTTAAACCTGATTAAGACCACTGGCTATTGACACCTGAGTTTGACTGGATTTTTTTTCTTCCCCAAAAGTCTTAATTGGGAGGTTCTACTGTAAGAATGACAATAGTAATGATGATGATGATAATAAATAGCTTCACTGAACTTGACTTTTTTGTGTGTGTGTGTGTGTGTGTGTGCAAAGTTCTGATTGGGAGGTTCTACTGTAAGAATGATAATAATAATGATGATGATGATGATAATAAATAGCTTTAACAGGCATACTGGGACTGTGCTTCCCGTTAATATCATTTCTTTAAAGCATCATGTTTCACCTGTAGATTGCAGCCTGGGAAAGAGCTTGTGTTCCAGATAAGCTTTAGAGTGCTTCTTATATATGTGTCAGAACCTTCTTTATGAAATTCAGTTTTAATGTAAGCACACTGTTCTTTAATGCTTATTGTAGCCATGACACTTAGAATAACTGTACCAATATATGTATATGTAATTTCATAATTAGATCACAGAATAATTGGGCCAGGTGTGTGTAAAGTTTCAAAGCCCTGTGACAATTACTTTTTAAGTTAATGGCAATTTTTGTGTAAGATAGAAGCTGTAATGTGTTTTTGCTTTGCCTAGGTATTGCAGTACCTCGAACTCAAATTTCTGCTCTGCCTGCTGCCATCACCACCAACCATGTCCAACAGATGTTGCCAAATGCTACTCCTAATCCCAGTTCCAACCCACTTGGTAATGCAAACCAAATGAATGCAAAAAGTAATCAAAACCAGACCATTCAGCCTGTCACCCAGAAAGCATGGCATGGTGAAGTCACTGCAGATCTTCGCGTTCACTTAATTCACAAATTGTAAGTATGTCTTTGCATGTGTCAGTATTAAATGTTTTATTTACTTTATTTTTATTGACAAAAGCAAAACAACAAAAAACACGAAAGAAGAATAACGCATATTTAATACAAGAAGACAAGACAGGCGCAAATTTTCGGCCAACTGGCCTTTGTCGAGCCTAAGAATACAAACAAACACCAGATAACTAAAATTAGGAGAGAAGGACTGAAACTTCCCTGCTGCTCGGTCCAGTGTAAGAAAAGGACTTCCTGCTGCGGAGCAGCATGGAAGTTTCAGTCTTTTTGTCCTAATTTTTGTATCTGGTGTTTGTTTGTTCGTACTTATGCTTGACAAAGGCCGGTTGGCCAAAAAATTGCGCCTGTCTTGTCTTGTTGCATTAAATGCGCGTTCTTATTCTTCTTTCGTGTTTTTTCTGGTTCCTGTTTCCTTGAACGCGGGCGGTCACACTTGCTATGGATTTCGAACAACGACAAAAACTTCGTTCCCAACGCACACATTTCTCATTACAAGTCTCTATGCATCAGAGAAACTAAAACAACACAACTATTGAAAACCATCTGTATTGTAGTTTTACTAAGACATTGGTACATTGAGTCATATTTACATCTGGGGGGGGGGGGGGGGGGGAGGAATAGATTGAAAACAAAGAAGACAGAGAAAGGTAATGAGGAAAGATGGATATGTATGGCAGCAGCAAAAAAGCTCTGGGGAGAGCCGGATAGCAGAAGGTCATTGGTGGAGAACCACCACCCCACCCCCCTTAAAGTATTTCGGCTCATATCTCCTGGCACTGTTAGGGAGCTGGGCCACATCATGGTCTTGACTCCTGTATGCCCTTCTGTTGTCGCCAAATTTAGAAAAAATAATTGTCCTTCATCAGGGTTTGAACCTGCCCATCCAGAGTGGTCAGGTGTCTCGAGGTCAAGTCACCCTTGCTGTGGATTTCTTGATCACTTTGCTATCGGATACTGGCAACATATGGGGGATTTTTAAGCATTATGAAGTTCACTTTTATTTATGCTTGACCAGATCCAGCTGGGACTCTTTTCAGTTGCTTCTGCCATTGCCTTTAAGGGTCTGGTCCTTTCTCTTCTAGAAATCCAGAGCTGTTTCATGAGAAGACTTTGGAATGAAAGCCGGATTTCCTCAAGTTCTGGCTAGACTGGCATACTTTTCTGTTTTGCATTCTACTTACGTACAGTACAGTGAGTTTGATCAGAATTTTTTGGTTTTGATGAATGGGAGTGGAGAAGTATGTCGGATCTCGTGCCGTTCTTGCTGATGATTTCTGGGTGTATTTTTGATTGTAAAAGACCTGCTGTATTCTGAGTTGTCCACCCCATTCAGCAGACTCTGTTGTCCATGCTTTGGATGTCTCATTTTTTCAGTCCACAGTTTGCTGCCTCTTGTTGTGTGGAAGATTGTCATAGTTGCTTGTAGCATGTTTTTTCCCCCTGGAAGTACTGATCACTCACTTGTGCAGTCTCTTGAAGCCCTTGATTGTGCCTCCACCTGTATCTTCCTTGGGTTAGCTCTGTCTTGCGTGAGCTTAGGACATGTTCCACTGTTTGTTTGCCTTGGCAGAGCGGGCTTGCAGGGTCTCCTGATTTCCCCCGTTAGATTAGCATTCGGGGACAGGTCACGTACAGATCTGAGGATGAAACTAATTATGAGAGGGGACATATCTCACTTGTCATTCAGCTCAGATTTCTTTGGAATTCGTTAAGTATTCTAATATAATTTTGACATCAGTACAGTTTCTTGCGTTTATGCCCGTGAAAATGGAAAGGAATGATCGGGGTGGAGGAAGAAGAGTGGGGGAGATAATGGGGAAAAGGTAGATTTGTGTGACAAACATTGATGATTTTAGATAGTGATTGGGTTCTTTTGACCTGTGTGAAACAATTTTACGAATAGACATCTAGTAGTAGTTTGTGACCGCCTTGTTTAAAATTCTTTCAGTGTACCAGATACATTTTCTTTTTTAAGCCACCGAGATATGTATGTTTGTATTTAAAAGGCATTGGAAATTCCTCCTCATTGTAGAATACATTTTTTAAAAGAGTTAGCATATTTTGATGCAGATGTAATGACAAATGTTGTTTAAGGCACTATATTTGTCTTTTAAAGGGAGATTTTAAAAAAACATCCAGCAAAGTGCAGCCACAAAACATCTCATCATGCTTTCTCGGGTTTGCCCGTACCCAGATTGTCAGTTTTGATTGTGGAGTGTTAGTAACTGTAGTAGGTATTTGGTAATTTTGACCCTCTTGCATTCAGGTTCTCTCCCCACACTCTCCACCAAGATTTAAAAAAAAATTTGTTTTGACCTCTATATGAGCGTGTATGATTTACTGGTTATTGCAAACATACATGACCAGTTAGGAAAGTGAAATTTTGAAGTGTGTTCTTAAGAGTGTGTCACATTTTCATGACAGATTACAGGATGCAGACATCTATTTTCATCATGCTCATTATTTACATAAGAAAAACATAGGCCTACTGGATGTGGTCCTCCAGCTGTCTGATAGTAGAGAGTGCACAGCTGTGTCTGATAGTACAGATTGCACAGCTGTCTGATAGTACAGATTGCACAGCATGTCCTATCTCTCTAATGTCAGTCATTTTCAGTTATCACTGTGTCAACTAAGACAATTCATTACAGTTTTGATGATTGTTTTTTGTCTGCTATACTGAGGGTGTATTGTTTAGTTTGATGATGCAATTCAGGGATATTTTTCTTGTAACCTTCCAACATTTAATGTTCTGTTTTTCTTTTCAGGGTTCAGGCCATTTTCCCTACCCCGGACCCGGCAGCGTTGCAAGACGATCGGATGCAGAACCTTATTGACTATGCACGCAAAGTAGAGGGTGACATGTATGAAGCCGCCAATAGTCGAGTGAGTGTATTTTAACCCCTTGACTTTGCTGATGTTTTTTGACTTACTCTGTACGCCAGGGAAAATGTTGCTTCATTACCATGTACAATAAAACAACTGTTGCTTCCATGTGTGTGGGAATTTATGCATGAAATTACAATGATGCATTAAGCAGGACAGAATGTATTTTCAGATGATTTAATTTCTTGAATTATGAGATTCCTCAAGAACCTGTGCAAATTCCTCCTTTTTCCAGTTACGAATCTTGTGTATATCTGTGCAAGATCTGCACTCTTTCATCAAGTGATGAAGTCTCTTTATGTGCAGTGTCATTTTTGTGCATACCAAGGAATGGTCTGTGTTACAATCAGCGCTCTGAAAACTGCGGGTGAGTGTGACACCGGGAAGATTGCAGGATCAAGTCAATTTGGTGATGGTGCTTGGATCTTGTTTGTCGCCAGGAGATCCTATGCAGAGGCTTGGTGTTTAACCTTTAGCATGCTGTAAGTGCACTGTGTCGCCGAACAGATTATTTCCCCTGCATCTGCAGGCGCACTGTGTCGCCGAGCAAAGGGTGTTCAAAATTTCCGTTTCATAAACACTATATCCGTTACTTATAATAGTAACACTGCTACTTTCGATTCAAAACGAGACTAAACTCTGCTCTTCCGTCCGCCATTTGCATTTCCTTCAATTCAATACGCGGTATTGAATTCTTGAAGTGTGAATGTCGATTTTGCGGATTTTCTCAACACCAAAATGGCTGAGGTTGATTCAGAAAAATTGTACGAATTCTTCTACGATTCAGACTCTGAAAATGAGTTTGATGGCTTCACACAAGCTGAAATCATGGTAGCTGATGTTGGTGACAATGATAGTGTGTTTCAAGCGAAAGTGATGGCGATGTTCCAAGCCGGTATGAACATTCATGGCTGACCGATATCACCGAAACTTCTGGTCCCAAGGAGATACCTGATGGCATTTCTGAGGGAAAACTTTTTCATTTGTTTATGACAGATGAAATCATCAATTTGTTTGTGACAGAAACGAATCGATATGCCAGTCAGGTGAAGGAGGAGAGAGGAGAAACAGAACTCCACTCAGTGAATAAAACTTGAGTCGGCACGTTTGCGTTTTTTTTTTTTTTTCATCAATGTCAAAACATGCATGCAGAACATAATGCATTATATGAAAACATTCCTCATCCATTATTTTATTAGTATACAAAAAATCAAGTCTCTGCATACAATACAAGCAAAGTTATAACAATTCTAAATGAGTAGGTGCCCAAGTTTTTTGCTCCCATAGAAAGAATGCAGGGACAGAGAAAAGAAGTCATGGAAAAATGTAATGTGCTAAAGGTTAAGAATGTGTGGATGACACAGGGACCAGGATGACGGCACAACTCCAGCAGACACCACCAGTTTTCTTTCATTCTTTCAGTTCTGAACAGACCCAAGCAAGTAGGCCAGGAACTTGGATTAGCAAGTGCTACTACCACCGGCATTGAAGTCACCAAGGATGAATAATGGCTTTTTGGGGGAGATTCTGTAGATGGCATTGTTGAGATCATCGTAAAATGTGTCCTTCATATTTACCATGAATGTCAGTGTTGGTGCATATGCATTGATGAGGCTGACAAGTGTTACCAAGCTGTATGGACAGGATTTGTTTTGTCCCCTCTGTGGGAGGGATAACTGATCCTAGCAATCTGTTTCTGACCACAAATCCTACTTACATTCCTTGATCCTATCTGACGATTTCCCCTGCCAGAAAAAGGAAAAATCCTTCTGCACACGTCCTAATCGCAGCGAGATTCGCTGATTTGGAGCCAGAGTACCTCTGTATAACTTGTATCAAGTTAATGATGTTCTTTGGAATAGTAAAAGTGAAAATGACCAAAACCAACTTTACAAAGAGAAAGCAGTTATTGCTGTCTGCACCTTTCCTTCCAACGCCTGACAAGCAAAACCGTGAAACTCGCAATGTAGCACTTGTCTGTTCCATAGACCTCTTAGGGTCTGACCGCATGGGTTCAAATGATTCTCGTCAACCGTAGGGTGGAATGGCTCATGTATCGGCTACTTTAAATTGAACATTGTCAAATTCCAGTGTTTAGAATGGAGTCTGATGTCCATTGCTGAGAAGATAAATGTATGCATTTATTTCTGGTTTCCCAATTTTGAAAGCAATTTTCTTAAAATGGCTTTTTCCTTACTTAACCCTTTGACTCTGTCATCCTGTCCGACAGCTGCAAATTCTTAACCCTTTGACTCTCATCCTGTTCACCGGCTTCCTGCAGGAAGCTGGTAGATAGGGGTGAGGGAGTCAAGGGGTTAAGTTTTGCTCTGCTGGCGTGGTTAATGCAGGATGCTGGTGGGCAGTGTGCAGGAGTCAAAGGGTTAAAGTGGCCGTAAGTTAGGCTGCAAAAAGATACAACTGTAAATCGTACATAAATGAAAGCTAATAATGGATAGTTGTCAGTGATATGAAAATATTGGAACAGCCATTTTAGACTAGCGGATTTTATCATCATAGCAGGTCATGTATTGTTTATCCTAGTAAATCTGATTTGGCCGTTCCACAGGGGGAATACTATCACATGCTAGCTGCAAAGATCTACAAAATTCAGAAGGAGCTGGAAGAGAAACGCTTGTTACGGGCACAAGTGCAAAGTGCTGCTGGAGCAGCACAGCCAGCTGTCAGCAACCAAGGTCAAAACCCCACAAGTCGGTACCATTCTGTTCTTTTCCTCTCTTTTCTCACTCAGTTTTTTGTTTTTATTATGGTTGTGGTTTTTGTTGTTGTTGTTTTTTTTTTGTTATGGAGTTGTTGTTTTTTTCCACTTTTTCTCTGTGATTTGTTTATGTGTGTGTATGCTTTTTTTTTTCTTAACTCTTTGAAGACGTAATATAGTTGCCTTGCACAACCACTGTGGACGTGATCAACCCTTGGAGACGCACGATTTTGGGGGGTTTTCAAAAAATTCTCAAAAATACAGATTTTACAGCACAAGAACATATTTTATATCGAAATAAAATTCAATTTACTCTCTTTGAGCTGAAGCTGCATACAAGGACAATACATCTAATCTACTTACCTTTCTAGAAGGTGAAATGGGGTAGGGTTTTGGCTCTGGGAAAGAAGTTTTTGATTGACAGTAATCCAACACATAAAGTCAGTAAACACCCATTTTTGACGAGGTAATCCAGAAATCCAGGTAATCACAAGTCCTTGGTATGACCAGAAGATATAAAAGAACAAACACAGCTTTGTTTTCACACAGAAGAAGAAGGCCTAAAAGTCGCCATTTTGGTTCAAGGACAGTCACTCCGGTTGGTTTGGATAAAGGCAAAAACTGTAACTAATCGGGATAAAATCGATGCAAGGGAAGTAACAAACACTTCAGAAGATACCAAAGAGTGTTCCTATATGTGTAGTTAGTTCCCCTAGACCAGCGACCAGCTTGCATCTATTTTTAAAAACCGCAGCGGAATATCCGCTATCACGTCTCTGATGGTTTGGCCAGCTGCAGCGGAATGTCTGTTGTCACGTCTCTAATGGTTTGATCTGCTGCAGCGGAATATCCGCTGTTACGTCTCCGAAGAGTTAATTAAAAAGTGGAGGGGAGGCAAGGTTAGTTTCTTTTTCCCGCATGGGTATTCTTTTTAATTTATCTGTCGGTTTCATGGGTTGATTTTATCAATTTTTACTTTTCGTCAGAAATGGAATATTTAATCTTTAAATTACACGTACATGCACTCAGCACTTTATAATTCAATCGGAAAATGTATTTAAAATGCGTTTTAACCAGATAACGGCATGCTTTTTGTGTCAAAAAAGGGGATATATAAACTTAAATAAGAAGACAATTACAGTAGATTTTCACACCAATTTTTGTGTGCTGTTGTGGCATAATGTGTTTTACCATGGTACAAAATTAGGTACAGATTGGTGAAGTACAAGGTAAAACTTCACTGAAGTGGTGAAAATTTTAAAACTTGATTTTCTCAAAATGGCTATTTGCTATGTTACACACTTCAAACACCCATAACTTCCTTATTTTTAGGAGTAGAAGAATAAAAGGAAAGGAAAGTTGATAATCTGGACATTTTGAAAACCAGAATATCCTAAAATCTGTTATTTTCACCTTAGGACTCATTTTGTTAAAACGGGTCGCATAATTATTCCAAGCTTTTAATGTTGGTTACTGTGGACATTGGTGGTATTTCTCTCAGATGCCATTTTGTTCTCCCAGGTGGTGAAAATACCACTCCCAAGGCCAACCTGAGGTTGGCAGGTCTGAAAGTATATCTGATCTAGGATTTGTCTGTAAATTTTTTTTTTTTTGAAGTGAGGACCTCAGAGCTTGTTTTCAAGATTCATCCAAATCTGTTGAGAAAAGCTTGAGATATATGCATTTGTGCAAGTTCGACACTTGCTGTAAAGCCACAACTGATCTATTTTCCCAAATGGTTTTATTCTGAGAAAGTCGGTTTTCATTTAGGAAAGTTTTAGGCTTTATGGAAAAGCGCAATTGGCCGATGTCTTTCATTTGACATTGTGCATTGTGATATCTAGTAACATTTTTCTTTTTTGAGATTTCAAAATGTTAAGGAAACCAAAATTTAGGGGATGGGGGTGTAGTTACATGATAGGCGTCCTTAAGTCTCGGAAGACTATGGAGTTGCGCTCTTGGTGTTTATTCTGGTGCAGCGTCGGATGTGGCTGGCCAGTCCGACGCGGGAATGACAGTCCCTGTGGCAGAGGGCACAGATGAAGTCTGACGCTGGTCTGTCTGCCTGGGCTGCAGCCTTTCTTCTCGTTCTCTTTTCCTCGTGCTGCTGAGCGAGTGTTTCTTTGAACTTGGAGAGACCTTTCTGCACAGTCTGTCTCCAGGCTGACCGTTCGAGGGCTGTTGCTTCCCAGTTGTCCTTGTCGATGTTCAAGGCTTTTAGGTCCCTCTTGCACACGTCTTTGAATCGCAGCTGTGGTCTGCCTGTGGGACGTTTTCCCTGCACCAGTTCTCCGTAGAGGAGGTATTTAGGGATCCGTCCGTCGTCCATGTGCACGGCATGGCCGAGCCAGCGCATACATCTCTGTTTCAGCAGCATGTACATGCTGGTGTATCCAGCTCTTTCCAGGACAGTGTTGTTTGGGACCTTGTCCTGCTAGGTGATGTTTAGAATGCGTCGGAGGCTACGCATGTGAAAAGCATTGAGCTTTTGCTCTTGTCGGGCACGCAAAGTCCAGGACTCGCTGCCATACAGGAGGGTGCTCACAACGCAGGCTCTGTAGATCTGGATTTTTGTGTGCTCAGTCAGCTTGCTGTTGTTCCATGCTTTCTTTGTCAGTCTGGTCCTGGTGGTAGCTGCCTTGCCGATGCGCCTGTGTCAAGTGAGAGGGTGTCTGAGATAGTTGAGCCCAGATAAACAAAGTCATGGACGACATCCAGTTCATGGTCATTGATGCTGATGGCTGGGGGAGAGTCAACATCCTGTCCCATGACCTGTGTTTTCTTCAAGCTTATGGTAAGCCCGAAGTCTTGGCAGGCATCGCTGAAGCGAGTCATGAGCTGCTGTAGGTCCTCGGCTGAGTGGGCGGTTACTGCTGCGTCGTCTGCAAAGATGAAGTCACGCAGGCACCTCAGCTGGACTTTAGTCTTGGCTCTTAGTCTGAAGAGGTTGAAGAGCTTACTGTCTGTCCTGGTTCGGAGGTAGATACCTTCAGCTGCAGGACCGAATGCGTGTTTCAGCATCACAGCAAAGAAGATTCCAAACGGGGTGGGAGCCAGGACGCAACCCTGTTTCACTCCGCTCCGTATGTTGAAGGCAGCTGATGTTGAGCCGTGAAAGACGGATCTGATGATGCTGAGAAGTTTGGGTGGACATCTCAACCACAGAAGAGATGAATAAGGACACACAAGGCAACATTGTTGACATAAACTCGGCCCAACCACTTAGAAGTGGAAGTACCTTTCATATGTATACATACACAAGTATAGCGACAGACTGTGCATTCATTGATTGTATACAACAGTCTAAAGTTCATTGATGCTGTGGTAATTTAAAACATCATGCAAACATAGAAGTGCCTGTTTGAGACTCCCAGTTTTTCCAAATTCTCAATCCAGAATGTCTGCCCCCTTTTCTTTGAAAGAATCTGATTGCTCTATTATGGAGGGATGGCACTCCTCTGACTTTGACCAGATGACCCAGAAAAGCAAGGCACAGTAGAAAAAAGAATGTCCTCACACTAGTCGTGCATCATGAAAATGTAAACATTGTTCCTTGCTTGTAGCTCTCACTGCATGCTGGCCTGCTTGGTCCCTGTGTGACATACATGTGCCCCCCACCCTCGATTACCACTCCAATCTCACTGGTCTCTTATGGTGTAGTCATTGTCTGAATGGCCCATCATATTGCCTTTTTTCCCATTTTTACTCACATTGTTGCCTTGTGTGTCCTTATCCATCTCTTCTGTGGTTGATCTTCAGATAGTTAACCATTTGAGCAACAATAAATACTACTGTAGTGATCTGCTTTGCCTTGCAACATTCAGCACCATTATTGACATTAACTCAGCCCAACCACTTAGAAGTGGAAGTACCTTTCATATGTATACGACTAATTCTCCAGAATTGGTACCCCAAAGGGGGTAGTGAACATTTTCCTCTACTACAGCTTAGAAATTAACTCCCAGGTAGCATAAAAGCTACTAATGTACTAAGTTAACAATGGAGAAGCTGTGTAGCAGCGATGGCACCACAATAATTTTCATTTTTAAGAAAAGTGCACTTTAAGTGCGAAAAACAAACAAATATGGCCGCTGAAAAGTTGCAGCTGAACATGTGCTTCGAATGTTGCAGTCAAACACACACACTGTTTCAATTTATTGCATGGTGATCATTTTAAATCATCAATAAAAAGTCAATTAAACTGTGACGACAACGCGATTAATTTTGAAAAAGCGTGTTGCGTAATTATAGACTCCTGAAAATGACCATTCCGTATTCACAAGCGGAGTCACGCTATGGTGTGTGCAGTACCTGTTCGCTACACACAGTGCCATTCATCTCAAGCACAAATTCAGCTTTTCATCTTAAAATAGATATGAATTACCTTACAACCGATACCATTTAACAGAAATAAAGCAAACTATTAAATTTCTAGAATTTTTTTTGTGAATGGTGTCACACTTATGATGCACGGAACGCCACGACTTCGAAGTCCGATTGTAGCAGACGAACGCTGCCTGGCCAGTCGAGTGACCGTCTAAAACGACTAATCATATGTACACATCGAGTGATGACGTTCGTGCACAAGTGTGTACTGCTAAAAATAGCAGAAGCACAAAAATCTGTGTGGTGTCACACATCGTGTCCTTGTAAGAACGGAACGAGAATTCCCCGCGCGAAATCAGGTCAATCCTTCAACTTGCTTCAAGACTTTTCCAGCCCTTCACTGTGTTCATGGCGAGTGCACGATGCCCTTTTTTTTATTTTTTTATCTCTTTTTGATGTGTATATATGAGTTTAAATGTGTGGTAAAGCGTAATTTTAGTGAAATGGGTCGATAAATCCCAACACTGGTTTATTTGTCTCATCAGATTGTGTGTGACACAGTGTGTCACACTTGATCGTTGATGAACGTAACAGCATCGTCTCTGTTTTAAGAATTTTAGCATGATGAAATATGCCCACTGTTGTTAGATGACATGTATCGACACAAAAGATAAAAGGTCTTAAAAATCTAAGTGGAAAAGCCAGTTTTAGACTTGATCATTGCCTGAAGATATGTCATGTACCTCACGGTGTCACATGTAATGTCAGCGATGTCACATGTGAAAACGTGACACAAAACATGATTATCATGATGATACTTTTGATTTTTGCATAGAAATTAATTTAATATATCTGGTTCTTATGCACAATAGCTGTTGATCATGCAAAATAATGATAATGCACAGACTCTTACAAAATAGTGCAAACTGAGATCAATCTTAAATGTTTTCACAGTGGCGTCGCGTACCTCACGGTGTCACACTTTTCAAGTGCTTATATCTGTACAATATGAAATGTTACATTTGTGTTTTCTATCTTGTTTGGTTCCTTTGTTGTCCAACAACCACAAGATGCAGCAATTATTTTGTATTTTTGTATATTTCAGAACTTTGAGCTATGTGGTGTCACACCGTGATGCACGCAACGCCAAGATATATTTTCGATTTATTATGCAAATTACTAAAAAACCAAATGAGACCCAGCTTTTTAATTTATGTTCCCTTAAGCTACATTGCGTTAGCTTTCAAAATATGGCAAAAGTAAAACTATACCTCTATCTTTATTTTTGACTGCTCTGCAACCTTTTGGGTACCAATTCTATATTTTCACTCATACACAAGCATAGCGACAGACTGCATTCATTGATTGTGTACAACAGTCTAAAGTTCATTGATGCTGTGGTAATTTAAAACATCATGCAAACATAGAAGTGCCCGTTTGAGACTCCCAGTTTTTTCCAAATTCTCAATCCAGAATGTCTGTATGAAACAGATATTCCCAATCAGGAAAGTTCTACATTGTTGATAAAGTTCAAGAGCCTTGTTCAAGAGACCCGTCATCATCCTGGGCTGCATTGTCAGATATGACCAAGGAGTAGGCAGTACAGCATAAAATCAAACTGAGACTGTATCACACCATTGTGAAAGATACAGCATAAAATCAGACCGAGACTGTATTTCACCTTTGTGAAAGACACAGCATAAAATCAGACTAAGACTTTATTTCACCTTTGTGAAAGGTACAGCATAAAATCAGACTGAGACTGACCATACCTTTGTGAAAGATACAGCATAAAATCAGACTGAGACTGTATTTCACCGTTGTCCTTTCACCAAACTTTGCAGCTCAGAATGTTGGAGGATGACAGAGTGATCTTATATAATGTCATTTCCACTTAATTCTTCTCTAACCAACAAGTACTTCTACTTACATCATCCTTAACTCACTCTGCCCTGGGCGATTGTGTCAGTCAACAACCTTTCTGCCCTGGCTGTTTGGAAGGGTTACTAATAAAATTGTAAAAAAAAAAATTTTGGAGTTAAAGACTTGAAACTTTCTGGTATTGCTAACATAAGAACAAACTAACTTTTGTGCAAGTATAAAGGTGATCTTTTGTTGATTTTTTTTTAAAAATTGAATTTTGAAAAAAATGACTTTTTCGAAAGTTTGCATGGAGGGGGTACCAATACGTGCTAAGAATAAAAAAAACACAAATTTAGACTTTTGATATCAAAAACACTTCAGACAGTTGCAATATGACTGGGCATTATGTTTACCAAGTATCATGAACTAGCTGCAAGTCTTTCTTTGTCAACAAACAATTTGAAGTATGCAAATTTTAAATTGTACACACACACACACAGACAACAATGGCCATTCATACTAAATATACAAAAAAAAATCATAAAAAATCAGAGGAAAGATAGACAGATTTGAAAGTTTCTGATGATACTAACATGGTTACAAACCAGCTTTTGTGTAAGTATGAAAGAGTTGACTTGTTTGGTACTATTTTTTTAAATTTTGAGATGAATTATTTTGTTTTAAAAGTTTGCGCGGGAGGGGGTACCAATACGCAAAGAATAAAAAACTCACAAATTCAGCTTTCTGATATCAAAAACACTTTTAGGCAGTTGCAATATGATCAGGTATTATGTGTACTAAGTATCAGAAACAAACACCAACTCTTTCTTTGTGATCAAGCAATGTTTATTATGTCAATATCATAATGTGCACACACGCACAGAGACAATAATAGCCATTCACATTACATAAACAAAAAAAATCATAAAAAATCATAGGAAAGATATATAAAGTTGAAAGTTTCTGGAGATACTAACATAAGTACAAACCAGTGTTTGTGCAAGTATGAAGGTGTTGAGTTGTCTCCTGCCATTTTTATTTTATTGTTGATATTTTTTCTTAATTGTGCGGCAGGGAGGTGGGGGATGCCATATATGAAAAGAATAAAACCCCACAATTTAAGATTATTGAAATCAAAAACACTTCTAGACAGTTGTAATATGATTGGATATTATGGGCACCAAGTTTCAGAAACCAGCTGTAAGTCTTTCTATGTAAACAAGCAATGTTCATTATATCAATATTATAATGTACACACACACCCACAGACGACAATGGCAATTCAGACACATAAACAAAAAAAATCATAGGAAAGACTGACAGACTTGAAAGTTTCTAGTGATACTTACATGGTTATAAACTTTTGAGCAAGTATGAAAGTGTTCATATGCCTTCTACTATTTTTTTAAAATTTTGAAGCAAATTATTTTGTTTCAAAAGTTTGCGCAGGGGGTACCAATATATCCAAAGAATAAATAATAAAAAAAAAAGTTAGCTTTTTGAAATCAAAAACACTTCTACACAGTTGATATATGACTGGGCATTATGTGTACCAAGTATAAGAACCTTGCAGTAACTCTTTCTTTGTCAAGAGGCAGTGTGTAGTATATGTTATACTTTACAAACACACACACTGACAACAAATTACAATGGTCATTTGCATTAGGTAAAGAAAAAAATCATACATAATCACAGGAAATATTGAGACTAGAAAGTTTGCGATCATGTACACAATAAAAGTGTACAAGAGCAA
>CM060314.1:44234101-44339101 GCA_030674185.1 Monoplex corrugatus | reverse complement strand
CAACGACCGTTACCCCAGAAAACGTCTCTAGGGTAGAGTCCCTTATTAAGAAGGACCCAAAAATGACATACGCTGAAACAGGATATCATGAAGATTTCATCGGGAAGTCTCACTCGCATTCTTCACGACTGCCTTGGCGTAAGGAAACGTTGTGCCCGTTGGGTGCCCCATAACCTGAGTGAAGAGCAGAAGCGGGGTAGGGTGGACTGGTGCACCCACATGCTAAGAAAATTTGACGGAGGAAGGTCTCCTCGCGTTTGGGAGATCGTAACAGGAGACGAAACCTGGGTATACCAATACGACTCCGAGACGAAGCAACAGTCGGCGGTGTGGGTCTTCCCAGATGAGAACCCACCTGTGAAATTCAAAAGAAACAGAAGTGCTTCCAAACAAATAATAATAATAATAATGTTTATTTGTATAGCGCATATTCCATATAAAAACATGCTCACCAGCGCTTTACATTTCGCAAGAAAGGCAAAAGGTGATAAAAAATGTTCACAGTTACATACACAATAAGATAACAACAAACATTAAAGCTATACAAGTAAGAAGACACATAAGAAACCACAGAATATTAAAATTTAAACACTGACTTATGTAATGAAGAAAGATTAACAGATTTTTCATATGAATAAAGAGGCATACTGTGTTTATATATTGCTGCGTGTGTGTGCTTGCGTACGTGTGTGTACATGTGTGTGTGCGTGCGTGTGCGTTGCTGTGCGCGTGTGTTTGTAAGAATGTGTGTGTGTGTGTGTGTGTGTGTGTGTGTGTGTGTGTGTGTCGTGTGCTATGTTTGCATGTGTGTGTGTGTGTTTATGCATGCAATAGTTGTACATAAAATTATAATCAATATTTTGAATGAAGATAAAAACAGAAAAATTCTAATCCATATACAGGAAAAACATTATAACTTCAGTATTACAGCATTAATACCTTGACAATCAAAATTCCTCACAAATTATGAACTATTCGCATATCATACATCACAATTTACATACAAACAAAGATTTGAAAAAGTTTCTTAAAGTATTTCAGTCTCTTTCCCACTCAATTTCTCCCCTATCCCTTCCTCAGCTGTACACATACAGTGATACACACACATGCTCACTCAAGAGCACACACACACACACACACACACACACACACACACACACACACACACACACACACACACACACACACACACACACATACACACATGCACGCACACACACACCTTGCTCTATAGGCCCTTATACAAAATACTGTTATACAGGCAGGAGAGATTAGTCTGATGACAGACTTGCAAACTAAGGCTCTTCAGGTTAGATGAGTTTGAAAGAGGTGGGTTTTCAGGTGCCGTTTGAAGGTTGAGAAACACTTAGTTTTTCTGAGAGACAGTGGTAGAGAGTTCCATACATTTGGGCCAAAGACAGAGAAAGATTTTTTACCAAAGGTGTGTAGAGAGAAGCGAGGAACAGTCAACAGTGAGGTGTCAGAAGAGCGGAGCGTTCGAGAAGGTTTGTAACCCTGCAGGAGGTTGGCAAGATAGGATGGTATGTTCTCGTGATAGATACACTGAAAGCAGAGACAGGCAACTTTATATTGAATCCTAGCCTTTACCGGGAGCCAATGAAGTGTTCTAAGCAGAGATTTTGCACTCTCACGCCTGGGCTTGCGGAGAACAAGGCGAGCCGCGTGGTTCTGTATGCGCTGAAGTTTAGATAGTTGATTGTCATGGAGACCTGCGAATAGAGAGTTACAATAGTCCAGTCTAGATAGTATGAAAGAGACAGCAAGCTTGTTGGTAGCATCAGTGGAAAGGAAGGAGCGAATCTTACCAATTCTGCGTAGCTGATAGTACAGAGTACGGCACAACTGTTTGACATAGGCTTCCATAGACAGTGTTTCATCCAGATAGAAGCCAAGGTTTCTAACAGTTTGTGAGAAAGATACATCACAACCATAGATAGACATGGGGGCATGAGTAACCTGATTGACCTTTGACTTAGTACCAGTAACAATAAGCTCAGTTTTATCATCATTCATCTTCAGCTAATGATAGCGTGTTTCTTTGCAAAATTCGGCCACGTTGCCACCATACTGCTTGAGGACAGAAAGACGGTTACGGCTGACTGGTATGTCAACCACTGTTTGCCTAAAGTCTTCCAGGCATGGTGTAAACGGCGTCCCCGAACGGGTGTCCGTGGTCTACTACTCCATCATGACAATGCCAGCGCGCACGCAGCAGCTGTAACTCTGGACTCTCTAGCCGCCAATGATGTTCAGCTGGTCACCCACCCACCATATTCACCTGACTTAGCCCCCTGTGACTGGTTTTTGTTCCCTTCCGTCAAAAGGCAGCTGAAGGGAAAGCAGTTTCAGAATGCCGAAGATGCCCGAGCTTTCTTTGAGGGCATCATTTTGAACATACCCTGGTCTACGTGGTCTGGTGTCATAGACAGCTGGTTTGAGAGGATGGTCAAATGTGTACAGGCTGAGGGAGGGGTTCTTCGAAAAACTGGAGTAGACAGAGAGGTTGTAAGTGTTGTTGAAAAACCAGATTGCAAAACATAATGAGTGACCCTCGTATAATTCAACATGAAGGTAAATACCTCTGCCAAACAGGTGAAATGTCAGGTGAGGACAGGCGTGTTGATGAGACTGTCAGTGGTCCCCAGAAGGACCAGGGGCAGGCTCATCAGGCTGTTGCAAAGCCCTCTTGTAATCCACCCTGCTGTGGTATACATTGAAGCATTCTGGCACACACAAGGTCACATCACACTGCTCACACTTGAAGGCCGACTGTTTGCGCTTGAACCCAGCACGATCTTTTTTGGGTCTGTTGCATGCAACACAGTCATGCATGGGGCGTTTCCTCTTGGCTCCTTCTTTAGCAATGTGATGTACAGGCTTGTGCATGCCAGTCAGCCTCTGTGGGGGGTTCAGACTCTTCTTCCCTCTGCCAACTGGCTTTGGTGCATCAGGAGAGTGGAAAACCAGCTGACGCACAATCTCTCTCCGGAACTGATAGTGTGTCAGCGTATTGTTGGCAAACTTCCGGTGGAGACAGTAAGCAAATGCAGAGTGCTACTGTGAAGAGATAGAAGAAAAGTTTTCTCCACCACTTTACAGTTTTCCTCAGCAGGGAATAATTGGCAATTATTTGTTCAGAAGTGTCTACCCCCCCATGTTGCGGATGTAGTCCACAATGCAGGTTGGCTTCCAGATGGGGTTGCCTGCCTCATCCCGCTTGTCCAGCTTGACTTCAGTGGGCTGTGGATTGCTGTCAGCATATGGACATCGTGCTTATCATGGTACTTCAGGGCCAGAAGATGGTTATTCTGCTTGAAGATGCTCTGTCCCTGGGTCAGCTCAACTCTTATCTGCCTTCCTCTTCGCCTTCTTGAAGACACGTGGCATGCCTTGCCTGTTCGTACGCACTGTACCACAAGCATAGGTGTTCAGCAGATAGAGTTGGGTGAAGAGCTCTGGACTAGTGTAGTAGTTGTCCATGTAAATGCGATGCCCTTGGTCCAACAATCCACAGTAGCTGAGAAGGCTGAGGACGATGCGGGTGGTGGTGTTCAGCTCCTGCTCGATGCCCAGTGCCTCGGAGAAGTCGGTGCCTGATGTGGAACCCTGGTATATATATCCATGCCAAGCACGTACCCTGACTTGGCCTCACATGCCTCATACATTTTGATGCCAAACTTGGTAGGCTTGGCAGGATTGTACACCCGGAAGCGGAGTCTGCCTTTCCAGGGACATGTCGCTTCATCAAAGCTGATTTCCCTTTCTGGCGAGTAGACCAGGAACTTGGCCCGCAGGTGGTTGTAAAAAGGCCTCACTTTGAAGAGGGAGTCGGTGAAGTCATCCTCTGTGTTGTCCACAAGATGGAAGTTACTGAGGATGGCTTCAAAACGCAGAGACGTCATGTTTTTGGAGAAAAATGGCGTCTGTGATTTCATCCGCTGACCAGTACTTTGGGATGGTAGGCTTGATGACGAGGCCTGTTCCAATGCAGAGTGCCAGAAACACCCTCATCTCTGCCCTGGTCAGCGGTTCCCAGCAAGGGTGACACCTTTCCGGCTGGGAGCCGGAATTCCGGCTTTTTAAAATTTCCGAACCGGAGGTTTCAGGCTTTTTAAAATATCAAGAGAGAAAAAAAAATGAAATAGTAAAAAAGAACGACGAGGTCGAGTCGGGATGGATTCCGATCCATGTTTTTTCCATGTCTGATCCACGTTTTGACGACTTCCGCCTTGCCGCCATTTTGAATGCACTGTTGTAGCTGTGAAAATTCGAGATGCCGTTTCTGGAAAAATGCGACGTTCTTAAAGTCGCTGAGGTCGAAAAAGCGACCAAAAACAAGTGGCGGTTTGAATGGCTTACCGAAAAGGACGACTCGGACATCCCGTTCGGTACGTGGTGTAAGAAACTGGACACAAGTGGAGACGCTTTTTGTACGGTGTGCAACAAAACCATTAAGTATGGTACCACTGGCAAAAAGAAACTACATCAGCATGCGCGAGATACTTAACCTAATGAAAGTAAGTGATATAATAAGTTTCTCTTAACAACCATCAATGCTTTTTCAGTTTGAGAACAACATTGTACTTTGTTTTTTATGAGATCTTTAGATCTAACTTATTGTTGGTTTCCTCAGAATAAACATATATACCTTAATTTATAAATATTTTATTATTGGAACTTGCATTCAAAATAGTTTCAGGAGACGGGGATTTTTCCTTTTGTAATGCATTTAAAGCGTCAGACCCCCCGAGCGGGGCTTTGCCCCTGCACCCCACCGGGGCCTCAGCGGCCCCTGGACCCCGGCCTTTCCTGTTTTTCAATTTTCACAGGTGTCACCCTTGTTTGGGATGATGCAACATGGGAATAAACCCACTTTGTTACACACAGACTGACAGAGAAAGAGAAAAAAAATGATAAAAGCATAACATGTAACCACACACACACACACACATACACACACACATACACACACACATACACACACATATGCTTGCATAAACATATTTGCTAGCATACACATGCACACTCTGATACACAATGCTTCACTAAAACAATCAAAGAACATGCAATTATTTACCTAGAACATCACACACAAACACACTCATACAAACACACACGACCACATTTTTTCATTCAAGACAAAAAGAGAAAACCAATGATAGAGAGGGATTGTAACAAGTTCATTTACAGTGAGGAAAAAAAACAAAATCTGCCATTGATGCAGAAAATCGTCAGAGAAAAGCTCACACACCTAAGTCTCCTTTCTAAATTACTCAAAAGAAACACATGAATTGCACAGAGAGGGAGCTAGGAGGAGCAGAGACAGAAAACAAAACAGAAGAGTGGGCAAATCGATGGAGGAAATAACTATTTCAGCAAACAAACAAACAAACAAATGAGCAAACGAGAGATGAAAAAAGAGAGAGGAGAGAGTGTAGAAAGAAAGAGAAAGGGAACGAGAGGTAAAAAGTGAGAGAGAGAAAGAGGTAAATAGAGAGAGAGAGGAAGACGCGAAAGGGGGCGTGTACGAAACAAAAAATGGAAACTTACCTAGAGTGTGGTTTCAGGTTGCCAGCATCGATCGTTCTTTGGGCGTAGAGGTTAGTCTGCTCAACTAAACAATCGATGATTCTCTCATCAATAAATAGAAAAAATCAAGAGGTTGGGGATTATGGGGGAAGTTGTCATCAACGAGCAGTCGCGACTCTCACGCGAATGGCATGTTGACGAGTTCGCCTTCCTCGCTCACCCACCCCTCCGCCACATCATCGTCGAAATTTCTGTTAGATGGGGCCTGATCGATCTGCCTGGCATCACCAGGAAGCATAAGACCCTCCAAGATATCTTGCAGTGTATCTTGCAGTTCTTCACCTTCCCGGGCATCGGCGATTTCGTCCGCAAAAAAATTCATTTAGAAAATCTCTAAACTGGTCACATCGTCGTCTGCCACCATTTTGAGTGTCGCCACGCCCTCTGGATAAAATGACTCCAGAAACTCAAACTCACAGTCAAACTGCAGAATATACATGTTACAGGGCGCTTCAGTCAAGCAACTACGCACTTGACGTGGTCAGTGGAATTTTCCACTGAGGGGACGCGTCCTTGACCTCGCGAAAGTCAGTCACTGACCAGGGCGACAATTGTCGCGACAACCGTTTACTAGTAGTGAAAAAGGGGTGCAACTATTGTCTGGACAACCGCGCAGAGGGTTAAGTGTGCGTGTTCTTGTGTGTATGCGCTGTGTCATCTAATGTAGGTTGTGTTTGATGACTTGAGTACATTGTTTCTGCTCCTTGCTTACCCATTATTTGCTGACAATTGTAGTGAAGAAAACAAGAAGAATGAAGTTGGCTTCACAAAAACAGACCATATGCATGGTCATCTTTGTTTGTGTCTTGTGTAGGGTTGGGGAGGTGGGGGGGGGGGGGGGAGAGGAAGAAGCAGAACAAATCGAAGCCAACCAACCAAAATGAAACAGAACTTACTGATACTTTGTTCATTTACTTTATTGGTGATTAGATGTACTTATGGCTTTGGTGTTAATTTTCAGGTAGCCCAATAACAGTTAGTCAAGCAGCCAGGAGTCTACAAGTTTCAGGAGAGAATACAACCCCAGCCGGAATACATGTGAATTCTGTTCATGCCGCACAGCCCAACTCTGTCGCAGGGGTTGCTGTACCTCCAACCATGGCCACCCACAGCCAGGTGCCTACGCAACAACCACAGCCATCTCCTGCTACCATGGGTGTGCCCAACCAGCAGCAAGTCTCTCAGCACCTTCCCATCCATTCACAGGTAATGTCCAGTCATCCAGACACCGTGAAAGTGGTGATGCTAGTAGAAAAAGTGTTAAAAAAAAAGCATAAACAAACAAAAACTGATATGTCTGTCATGGCAAGTGATGATGTAGAAATATTGTAAACAAAAATATAGTTCTTTGTTAACAGACCTTCATCATTTATTGTCATTGTCAATCTTCACATAGAGAAAGTTCTTTGTTAACAGACTTTCATCATTTATTGTCATTGTCAATCTTTGCATGGAGAAGTGATCATATCTTTGATGCAGGTGTGTTCACCATGGTAGGCAATCTGGTTGTTAATGCTGCTCGTGTTGTTAATGCTGCTTGTGCTTTTAATTGTTAATGCCAGTATTTATTATATTATAAAGTACCTTACATACATTCATAGCCAGTATTTATTATATTATAAAGTACCTTACATACATTCATATTCTGTTTGAAGGGCCTTTTTTTCTGGACCAGACCATAATTTTCAAGTCTGATGTTTGATTGTGTGATTGGTTTAATCTGAAGGTCCTGGTATAGAGTAATGATAATGTAATAATAATAATATAACTTCAGCTGGTAAACTTCAGCCCAGAGAGAGGAAAAGAGGGTCATCTGCCTAGATGATAATATGGACAAAAAGGTGAACACAAAGATTAGCAATGCCGTGCGAACCGAAACGCGACGTCAAATTTGTGGTACCAAAAACTGGGCAAAAACGAAGGGCGGCCGCAAAACTGGGGGGTCTTCAGTTCAATCATGTATTACTGCCTCTTTAAGCGGTGTTTCATCCTTATTTTTTTTCTTATATCAATCAGAAATCAATAAAGATTTGAATGATTGCCATTTTATGTACTTGCAGCGAAAATGGAATTAGTTATTTGATGAGAAAGTCGAAAATCCGCGTTTCGGGCGTAATCGCGGAGACGGTATGCGTTTAAAATCGAAGTTTGTTTGGGGTGCTTCACTATTTCGGTCGGTACGGCTATATTTGTGAACCAATCACATTGTAATTTTGCAACCAATGAGAATCAATGTAACAAAATGATATATCCCGACGAGAGCTATGTGTGCCAGTTTCGAACCGAGATCGACGCTTCCAAAGTTTTGCTTTTTTTCATCGGAAAAGTTTGCAGACAAGTCGCCATTTTTGGAACTTCTCGTCGGCAGGATTCGATTTTGCATACTTTTTTCTATGTGCATGTGTAATATGAAATCAATTTGATGTAAAATACGGCCGTACACCAACTTTTTACATGAGGATCTGTTCCAGATCAGTAACAAAACAGCGTCGGAATGTGCCGACGCCATAGGCCTACTACCGGCGTAACAGAACCCTGTGCAAGTTTCAGCTCGGCAAGTTTTACATTGTCGGACAAAGACTAGATCTAGCAATCAACAGATCAAGTTCTGTTTTATCTGTGACATTGTATTTTTGAAGAAAAGGACAACTGCATTTGAACTCGATTCGGAGTTGTTAGCCGAAGCTTGATTTGTCAACCATTTCCTTCCCGAGGTCATGCTATTTGCATGTCGCAGTGTAGATCTGCTCACCCCACAATGGGCGAGCTTACTACTAAAAATACTATGTGCTCGACGTGCTTCCTAGCCGAAATGGTTTGCCCAACAGAGGGTTGGAAATGCATCCGGTCCTCTGCTCTCTCTCTTCATAACTCATAGTCTATTTTTTTTTCTTCTCACTAAATTCCTCATACTTCTACATTCCTCCATGATCTCTCTCTCTCTCTCTCTCTCTCTCTCATTTAAATCTCATTTCATTCATTCCTCGTCTTTCTCTCTCTGAATGATTCATCACTAACCACTCTTCTTCATGTCCACTACATCTCTCTGCTCTCTCTCTCTCTCTCTCCTCTCTCTCTCTCTCTCTCTCTACTCTACTGAACTATCTCTCTTTTCTCTCTCTCAAACTATTTGAATGTAAATAGTAATACTCACAATACATCCAGTTAGCTATTTTCATCTCATTTCTCTAAAAACCATTCATTCTTCTTTTAATTTCTTCTTTTAAAATACATGAGTTTTAATGTGATTTCTTCATTGTATATACTCTGTTTGAAATATAAAGGTATAGTCGATTTATCGTTTGGTGCATTTAATAGTAGCTGCTTTGTTTAAAGTAATATGTAAAAAATCAAAGGATCTGCGATTTGCTTTGGTTTCTAAAGCTAAATCGTTGGTTGAATGTTAAAGTAATGTATTGAACTATGCATTATGGTTTCCTTTCTTTTCCAATCTCTCAATGAATAGTATATATTATGCAGAAATTCACATATTTCTCTATTGTAGGAGTTAAGTGACCTGTTCCTGAATGGTGAGTGGTCCCATATCCTTCCTGAAGTTTTCTTTGGACGCTGGCTGTGCTAAGTGTTCGGGAACTTGACTCATCCACAGACAGTTTAGTCTATTTTTTAAAGACTGATGTATAAAATCAAAATCAAATGTAAAATACATAAATCTTGTCTGTTATGTTTTTCTCTGTGTGTGTATATATGTGTATGTGTGTTATGTGTGTGTGCATGTGTATGTGTGTGTGTTTAGTTTTTAGTAGAATTTTGATCGGATGATATTTTTGGATAGACTGCAGCATAAAAGCATGCAGTAATTTTTAATATTTCAATTATTTAAGTGATTCCAGAAGTCATTGATTCTCAGATGTCCTTTTATATGTACAGAAACTGATGAAATATTAAAAGTTATTCATAAGACTACTGAAGTAGCGAGTCGTGACTTTTTTGGTTTAATTTGCAGTAATAAGACACTTGAACGATGAGCAAAATGATTTTATATCTATCTCTTGAAATGATTGTTTTGTTTCTAGCTTCATTTTTGTCTGTTATTAATACAATATGGGCAATTATTAATGAAACACTGATAAAACATCCAAAATATCACATGTTTCCTGTAATAAGACAAAAATGGCTCATCTCAGAGTTCCAATAATGGTTTTATTCAATTCGACATGCCAAAATACATCAACGACCAAAATTAATGACTTTTGATCCGGTCTGTCTCTCACAATTACAAAATGAATGTCATTTCCAGCAAAATCAGCATACCATGCCATTTGATGAGTTTGTTCTGTGACACTGGTCCTTCTTTGTCCCACTAAAACGTGGTACCAAAATTTAAGAAATTTTTGACGCTTCAAATTGGAATATCTCATGAACTATTAGTCCGATTTGAAATATTTAAACTGCTTTTTACTCAGAATAACAATATCTTCAAAACCACATAAAATTATTTTAACTCAAAACCCAATTTCAATTTTTCATGCGGCATTGCTACAAAGATTGACAAACGAAGAGGAACAAGCAAAAACCTGGACAGAACTATCCATCAGGTCTGTAACAACACAAACAAAATATCGAAAAACCTTTGAGGCAGATACTGCTGAAAAATATTAGTGTTGGGGAAAAGAGAAATGTCCTATGGCACCCTCCCATCATGCTCTGTCTGTCAGTTGGTTCACTGTAAAGGTCAGGTATGCCTGCTTTGTTTTGTTTTTCATGTTCATTTTCTTACACCCGAGATGCATTACATGTTAATAAGATAGGAGCAACCCACCAGACCTACTGTGTGCTTTCTTTTGTTTGCAGTCTCAGTTTGTAAGTCAGCCATCAGCCATCAGTACCAGCAGCAACACAATGGCAATATCTAGTCAGGCCAGTGAGCTGCAAGCAGGTGTTGCCAGCTCTCTTGGCCAGTCCCTGCAGCAGCAGCAGCTCCAGTTGCTGACATCACAGTCGCAGACGTCTCCTCTCATTGCTCAGTCGCAGAGTGTTGTTCCAAGCCGAACACCTACACCAAACATGACTTGTGCTCGTCCTCCATCATCAGGTGGAAAGCAGTTCCCTGTTGAAAACTCACAGCAGGTAAGTGAACGGAATTTGTTTAGCCTGCTAAAGGTTACCCAATGCTTAACCCTTTGACTCCCGCACCCTGTCCATCAGCATCCTGCATTGTTGACCATGCTAGCAAAACAAAATCTTAACCCCTTGAGTGCCGATGTTTTTTGACATCCAGTGTTTTCCTTGTGCCAGGGGAAAACGTTGCATCACTACCATGTACATTAAAACAACTGTTGCTTCTATATTTATTCATGAATTTACACAGAATGGTGCTTTAGGCATGACTAAATGTATTTTCAGATGATTTATGTAGCAATTTCTTGAAATTACTACATATTCGTAATATTTTGTGGAAATTCCCATAAAAAAACTCAACCACTCACCATAGAAACAAAAAACAAAAAACAAAAAAAACCCCAAGATATGACCCTCCCGATGAAATCTAAAAGTATTCAGTCTTTGGCTGACCTCCTACCGACAAGATTACTGACAGCTGACGAGATACAAAGAGCCACAGTGTGCTAGTGCACTGAGTGGCTTGACCCAGTCAAGTCGTCCGCTGCCGCATGCCCCCTACCCCCACCCCACTCCATCACCCTAGTCTTCCCCTTGCCACTTCTAATACTACTCACTGAATGTGTAGCGGTAAACAAGAAGTTGGGAAGGTGTCAAGTTATTGGGTAGCTGCCAGTAGTGCCTGTGGCCACAAACCCTTTGTGTCACGTGCTTGTGAAATCAATACTTTTTCGTGTTGGGTCTGTCTGGTGCACATTTCATACCAACAGCAAGTAACTACTGTGGTTTTCAACCTCTTCTTATGTCAGAATTGTCTTCTGAATCATCCTACAGTCATTTATAAGTTCTTGACTCAACTCGAATGCTTTCAAAGGCTGAAAATATGCAGCATTGCAAGACCGTCCTGGTGTCAGCATTTTGCTGAAAACCAGTTTCTCTTTTCAGCTAAATAAAACCAATCTGGTGAGGGTTGCATAGGTCAAAAAGTCATGTGAGGGAAGCCAGTCACTTTTATGAACTCTCTCTGAGACTGACAACATCAGTCAGTGCTTTTCTTCCATTTACATTAGGTTGAAACATGCGTCAAACTACCTCCGTAAATTTTACGTATGTAGGTACCACAGAAGGCTCCGAGAGCTCCATAAATTTTACATTGACGACACTTACATGGGTGCAAATTTTTCTGTTTGACGATGGAATCCGTTGTTTCAAAAGAGTCAGAAACGGAAAATCCGTTTTTGAAAAAGCTTCAGCGTCTGGGGGGCTATGTCCCCACACCCCCCATACGGGGCTCCACCGGCCCCTGGACCCCATTCAGTTTTTTTACTTTTTCTAAATTGCACCCTTGCACTTAAGAGGTTAAACCTTTGACTTTCAACTCCTTCACCTTTCCTGCAGAAGGCTGGTGAGGAAGTGAAATTTTTTTTTTTTTTTTTTGCAGTTGGTGCATAGGGTGTGGGTGTCGAGTTTAAGTTTCTAGTGGTGGTGTGTTGAAATAATTGCATTGTTATTTTCTTTTTTGGTAATCTATATTGTTTTCAGAGTGTATTCACTTGCGGCAGTAAATATTACTGCAACTTGGCAGGTAGAAGGTTAACTCACTGGCTACGAGCGTCGGGATTTCCCGATCATGTCTGAACAACGCTTGTCTACGAGCGTCTGAGAAATCCGACTTGAGTTTTGAAAATTTGCAGGCTTTCAGTATTTCCGTTAACTGAAACTAATAACCAGAAATAGATTCTTTGGTCATTCCCAGCCTCGAGTCAGGCCATGAGGTCACTGTACTACGCAGTTGATGAGTGGACAGTGCAAAGTTCACGACCCACTATCTCTGCAGCGAAGAGGACGGAAAAGCAAATGGCTGAACAACTTGGCACTGTTCAACACGATCTCTTCCTTCAGTGCATGTGGAGTGTGTGCGCATTGGATTTTACGAAATTTTATTCAAAATGTGACAGTAGGAACTGATGTATTGACCTGAATGTGTATTTTGTAAGACATTTTTCACCTGAAAATGTCTCTGATTTTACTTGTACCATTACTCAGCAACCATGAGGGTTAGTTGAAATTTCAGCATTTTGTACACCAATCTTTTAATATATGACCTGCCAAGTTTCAAAACTCTCAGATTACCTTTGTTTGTATGAGAATTTTTCTCATGACCTATCCAAAAGGTGTATATCAGGGAAACAGCAGGGGCATAATCGTACGTAGTGAGCAAGTTAAAAAGGCCTTTCTGCCCTTCTTACCCTGGCACACAACTGACCACGACTATGATTGAAATGAGATGGATTGCGGCTGTGTATTCTTTTGTAGATTTTATATTTCTCAGATGCTTTTGCTTAACTGTGAGCCTACTTCTTTGGGTAAGAACATTTCCACGTGGATGTTGTAAGTATATTTAGTAGCAAAGCAGGAATTTTTTTTCTCACCTGTCTCACCTGTCGGCGTCACCGGGAACAGTGTTGGCCGCTGCACATGATGTCCTCACAAGTTGCCTCCAGCACTCTCGATCTTGGCTAAGTCTGACCACCTCCTGGAGTTTCTTGCCACTGATGTTTGTGATGTTTCTAGCAAGTGATGCAGGTGGCCGTCCTCTGTTTCTCTTTCCTTCCACTTTACCTTGGAGGACAGTGGACATCAAGTCTGTTCTCTCATTACGGATTGCGTGTCCAACATATTTCAGTTTCCTCCGTTGTATGAGTACTAGAAGCTTGCGTGTAGTACCCAACTCATTCAGTATGCTTTCATTTGAGCGCCTATCCGTCCATTTGACCCTCAGCAGTCTTCGGTAAAACCACAGCTCTGCTGCTTCCACTCGTCTTTCATCCTCTTTCTTCATTGTCCATGCCTCGCAGCCGTATAACATCACTGGCCAGACAAGACATTTTAAGAGTTTTATCTTAAGGTCTGCTGTTATGCTGTGGTCTTTCCAAATATTGTTCAATTGAACCATACTGTTCTTGGCCATTCCAATTCTCATCTTTATGTCTTTTGAGCATGTTCCATCGTGTGTCTTGACTGAACCTAAATATCTAAAGTCCTTGACATTTTCTAGAGGGACTTGGTTTAGCATGATCTGGTCCTGTCTAGTGTTATATTTGCCTGCAACATGCATAACCTTTGTCTTCTTTGAATTTAAGTCCAGCCCAGCTGCCTTTCCAACCCGGTCTACCCTGTACAGGATCCTCCTAGAGCCTGTAATGTTGTCTGCCAGTAATCCTGTGTCATCTGCGTAGCGTAAATTTGACAGGTTTCTACCACCAATATTTACTCCCATGTCTTCTATGTCTGCTTCTCTCATGATATGTTCAGTGTATATGCTGAAGAGATGTGGAGACAGGATGCAACCTTGCCTTACCCCTTTAGTGATGTTAAAAAATTTGCAGTTTTGATTATTCCATCTGATTGTTGCTTTTTGATCATTATATAATGAAGCTATGAGGGAAACCAGATGTCTTGGAAAACCCATTTTGATCATGAAGTGGAAAAGACTTTGGTGAATCACGCTATCAAATGCTTTGCTGTAGTCAATGAAAACGATGAACATCTCTTGGTCTGTGTTTCTAATCTTTTCTATCAATATCTGGAGTACAAACAGCATATCTATTGTTCCCCTGTTTTTCCTATAGCCTGCCTGACAGTCGGATAGCTCTTCCTCTACTTTTGGCTTTAACCTGTTTAAAATTATTATCAGCAGTATTTTACTGGCATGACTGATCAGTGCAATTGTTCTATAATTGTTGCAGTCTTTGACATTTCCACTCTTATGTAACATGACAAATTCTTGGAGCTTCCAGTCTGTAGGCCACTGACAAGTCTTCCATATCTTGCAGCATAAGTGATGCATTACTTTGAGTCCACCATCACCTGAGTGTTTAAATAACTCTCCAGGAATATTGTCAAGACCAGGAGACTTTCTGCATTTTAGATCTTTAATGGCAGATTCAACTTCGCTGAGCAGAGGTTCAGGTTCCGTATCTCCAGGGATCAATTCCAAATTTGGCTCTAAATTATTTTCATGGCTGTCAGGCTTGCAAAAAAGTGATGTGCCATATTCGTTCCACCTATCCAAGACATCATCTGGTTCAGTCAGAGTGTGACCATCCTTGTTGTTGATGCATTGGTTTGTTGCTTTGAAATTTGTTTTTTTCACTTTTTTTATTTGTTTGAAGAGCTCCCTCGACTTCCTGTTTTCATTGTGTTCATTGATTTTACTGCATTCTTGTGCCAGCCAATTTGCTTTGTCTCTCCTGACTTTACTTTTTATTTCCCTTTTCAGTGCTGAGTATTTTTCCCGCTCTCCCTGCTTTCGAGCTTGACTTTTCTTTTCTGCCAGATCTATCACTTCCTGACTTATGTAGGGCTTAGCTTTTTTCCTTTTTTCTTCTTTTCCTAGTTTTTCTTCAGAGATTTTGGTCAGTGTGTTTTTTATGTCTGACCAGATTTCATCAGGATATGAGTCATTTTCATCCCAAACTTCAAGTAACTTTAAGAAACGATTACTTGTTTCTATACTGAATTCTAACGCCAGCTCAGGGTTTTCTAATTTTGATATGTCGAATTTTGGCGTAGTTTTGGTTTTAGGCTTCTTCAATATTTTCATTCTTAATTTGGTTGTCACAAGAATGTGATCCGTGTCGCAGTCTGTTCCAGGCTTTGTTTTTGCATTGAGGACAGTTGATTTCCAGGATCTGTCAATGATAATATAATCAATCTGATTACGACACCTGTCTCCTGGAGAGATCCATGTGTATCTTCTGCGCAGTGGTTGTTGGAAAAAAGTATTTGTGATGTTCATCTCATTTGCCTGACAAAACAGAGCCAGCATGTCACCTCTCTCATTTCGTTCTCCTAAACCATATGGTCCTATTCCACATTCTGTGTCAGCCCCCTCTCCAACTTTAGCGTTGAAGTCACCCATCACAATGCATATTTCCTTTTTGGGAATTTTGTCTCTGATAGTTTGGAGGTCATTGTAAAAATTTTCTATTTCTTCTTCTGAGCTAGTGGATGTTGGAGCATAAGCTTGAACTATGTTCAAAACAGCATATTTGGTATTTATTTTGACAGTGAGAAATCTGTCATTAATTGGATTATAGTTTTTCAGAGCTCCAGCATGCTTTTTGTCCAGCACAATTGCTACTCCTCTTGAGCCACCTTTTTCATTTCCACTATATACAACTGTATGCTCTCCTACAGTAAAAAGTCCCTGCCCACTCCATCTAACCTCACAGAGCCCTGTTATGTTCATCTTGCTCCTTTCTAATTCTTTGACTAGTAGGTAGAGCTTTCCTAATTCTAACATAGTCTGTACATTCCATGTCCCTATATTCAAATCCTTTTTTTGCATTTTTTTCTTTTTGTGATTTTGCATTTTTGAGGAGTTTCTACATGTCCGCTTCCAATAACCTCCGTCGGGTAAATTTTTTTTATAGATATGAATATTTTGTTGTAATATTTTGTTGTTTTGGTTGTGGAACAGCCTTGATTAGCTATGTTTGTGATTTGTTTTCACAGAACCATGGGAAGCAGAGCATGAGCAGTCCCAGTGTGCTGGATGTCAAACAAAAAGGGGAGAATGCGACAGACATCTTGCACGCGTCTTCTGTCATGGTGTCCAGTTCTAACATGACTGCCCCCACCGTATTGGATATCAAGTCCAAAGTGGAGAATGTGGCAGACAACACTGTTCACTTGTCTTCTGTCTTGGCGTCAACCTCTTCAGGGGACAACAGTCTCAGCATGGCAACTTCCACCATTCCTCTCACTTCTGTGACTCAGCCTGTGACCACCACCCCTCTCATGTCTGTGACTCAAACTGTGACTTCCACAACAACCACACATATAACCCCCATCACCCCCACACCCACTGTTAACAAAATGGAGGTGGAGCAATCATCCATCAAGGAGGAGGTAAAACTGGAGAATCAGACTGAGGTTAAAAAGGAGGTCAAAACTGAGGTTACAAGTGTAGGGGTAAAAACAGAGCAAGAAGTTGCCACAGTTGCCTCCTCAGAAGTCAAGATCGAATCTCATAAAAGTGAGAGTCATACTGCAGAAGCTGTGGATGAGACCTCTCAAAACACACAAGGGAGAGGAGACACTAATTCCTCCGCCAGGAAAATGAAAGGTAAGGTTCATTTTGATGTCCTGATGAGTGGTTGGTTTTGGAATCTTTCCATTTTTCTATGGATAAGATTTTGCTGACACGAAGCGTAAAGATATATTGACATTTTCTATTGACATGAGAAAAAAATGTGCACAGCAATTCACACTTGTCCCTATTTGCAGTGCAAAAGCCTTTGTTTTTTCTCCCTATTTGCAGTGCAAAAGCCTTTGTCTCGAACACCACATGGAACAGTGTTAGTGGCTTTCATGTTGCAGATTGAATTTTTCATACGAGGCAAAAGAAAGTATCTTTGGCCACCTGTGCTTAGTATGAGGATACCGTAAGTGTAATCTATTCAAAACGGGTCTCGAGAACTGCATATTTATGTGATCAGACTGCAGACTTTTATTTAAATCTTTATCCAGCTGGGGTAACATTTGAAAGTCCAACCTTTCAATCCTTATCAACTGGCGAAATTTTGAGGTTCAGACTGTATGCGGACAGCTCATAAAACTTACCTAGCATATGATCTGGATCTTTTTTTAGTTTCCTGTTAAGTTTGGGTTGCTTTTGTTCAGCAGTAGCTTCTAAAAACTGCCTTTTCTTTCGACAAAGAGGTGTGCTCACATGTGTCAAGTTTGGGTTGTTTTGTTCAGCAGTAGCTTCTAAAAACTGCCTTTTCTTTCGACAAAGAGGTGTGCTCACATGCGCCTGCACACCCTCTACACACATCCTCAACACACACGCGCACGCACACCCTCAACACACACACCACACCCTCAACACACACACCCTCAACACACACACACACACACATACACACACACACACTCTCTCTCTCTCTCTCTCTCTCTCTTTCATATATTATTATGTTATGCATAGATGTGTGTGTGAGAGAGAACTTTGTTTATCCCCATGTTTAGCCTCACATTGATACTCTGAAGTGAAAAGATCTTTTTTGATAAATAACAGTTTCTAACAAACAAATATATACAAATGTTTGTATGTTTGATTAAATTTGCTTTTGTAGGTTATTGTTTTTCTGTTGTGTTTAATGTTGTTTTGGATCATGCTGCTGGAAGAGAAGTGGACGTACATTTTCACATGAATTGGGCATTGTAGGTAGGGTTTAAATGGTGATGCTTGGAGGTGACTTTGCTCTGCCGTCTCTGTGATCTTGGACAGATACCTGCCAAAAATAGTGCATCGTTTGCCGTTTTGCATAAGTTGGATATGGTAGGCGTACTAGCTAAATGGGAATTTATTAACTCATTCTATATTGCCCGATTTTTTCCTTCATTATACTCTATACTGCGGCTACTTTACAAGAAAAATTCTAAAAAATGAATGCAAGCACATACAGTTTTGAAATTTTGTGGTAATGTGTAGAATAGAACAAACCTTCATGAGGCAAAGCTGCTAAACATTCTCTTTTTTAGTTATTGTTTTATCATATTTTGAAAAGGAAAAAACCGCGTATTTTACCGTACAAAAAGGGGGTGCGTAATTTTCATATAATAAAAATTTTACAATTATGGTGTTTTACAGTTACACTTACAGGCAAGTCAAAATGTTAGAAAAATGCAGTGTTGCCTACCGTCCCAGTGTGTCCGTATTTGTCCCTGAAAATCAAGAAAATGGCCTAGGTTCCCAGAAATCCTGTTTTTGGTCGCGCGTCCCGGAAAATTAAAAACTGCCAAGACGGTTTTTCCACAAGCAGCTTTTTGGTACAAAGTGCGAGAGTACTGAGTGCACCTAATATGAAGCCGGACCAGTCAGACTTGACCTTATGCTTAAATGCCGACAACAACGCTTGCGCATCGCTTAGCCTGCTCGATAGGCATGCTATCAAAATGGCGTCTAAGCGGTAAGCTGCCACGACTTCTGAGTCATCAACAGAGCCTGCGGCTAAAAAGATCAAGCATAGCCAGAATTTCCGGGAGGATTATACTGACACGTGGAAGTTTCTTAAAAGTGGCAAAAAGGGAAGTACGTTCGCGTTTTGTGAAGTGTGTGCCTGCGAGTTCACAATCAAGTCTGGTGGCAAAGATGACTGTTAGCGGCACGTAAACACTGACAAACATAAAAGAAACCAGGAGCTAGTTGAAAAACAGCAAAAGAACAAGAAAATCACCGTTTTGTTTTGTTTTGTTTTGTTTTTTTGTGGCCAACACGCCAGGGACATAAAAGCCTCTGTAGAAACTGATATCACTCCTGCAGAAGAAATGATGTGTGACTTGATGGTTGATCTTAACATCCCAATGAGCGCTATGGACTCGTTTAGCAAAGCAGTGCCACTCATGTTCAAAGACTCGGAGATTGCCAAGCAATTCAAATGTTGAAGAAGTAAGGCAACTGCAATCGTCAGGGAAATAGGAGCTATAACATCTCAAAACTCTTGCTGATCGCCTGAGACAGCAACCATTCACATTCTCCACTGACGGCAGTAATGACAGAGGAGACAGCAAGCTCTTTCCTTTGTGTGTTCCTGAAAATCATGCTGTGTCTCTGATTTTGGCAAGGGATGTTCCCTGAAAACACATTTTAGGGGTAGGCAACCCTGGTAAATGTGTTTACACAGTGGATATTCACTGTGGAGTACATATTGTTACTTGACCATATAGACACTGACGTGCACACTCATAGAGGGGGGCGTGGCTTTCCATATAGTCGACACGAAGTCCACTTTCCTGGTCACTGTAGGGTGGCAATGTGGGGAAAAAAGATAAATCTTGATGGCAGTCTTTCCGGAGAAAATAAACTCTTCTCCATTCATGTCCTGGTTCAGAACGCTGTCACGGACAGTCGCAGTTTCAGCCTGTGTTTTGTCACCTACTGGGTCGCTTTCATCTGCACTTTCATTGTCATTTGACTACTCATCCGAATCCAAAGACTCGTCATCATCTTGTTAAATATCAGATATTGCAGTCATAACTGCCTCCAAGACTTCTTGCAAGGTAAAGTGAAGATTTTGCTGTCTGTTTGAGTCCAGAAGTTGTGGCAAGTTGAGGTAGACGCCATCTTGTCAAGCGAGCGAGAAGATAGAGCTGACTTGTATTGATCCGAGTTAAATTGTACCCAACCACAGGCGTCTACAGCCCTTCTAAAAGTACTGATGCATTTTTTGATGACTGTAGAACAGAGCTGTATGGTTTAGTTTTCGCTTATGACCTTGAACCCATGCTCTGTGACTTTTTGAACTTGAGGTGCGTTATAGCGTACCTTAGTAAAAAACCGTTGTGCACATTAAGTATGCTATAGTGTACCATGGTAAAGAAAGAGCAAACATGACTATTTCATTTCACAGTCTGTCTCCCTCCCACCTGCCTACAGGTAGGCCTGGCTATTTGTAATTTCTCTTCACAAAGTTCTGGTGTGTATCACCAGTAGCCTTTACATTGTTCTCATTCTGGCTTATTGCATTCATTTTGGTGATATGCATGAAATACTCTTATCTCTGTCATTTTGTTGACTTGTATGACATAGTGTACTTATCTTGGTCATTGTGATATGCTTTGACTTGTCATTGCAGTCACTGGAAGAAAAAAAAAATTGGTTGCATGTTTTTCAGTGTGCAAAGCAGATGACCTGCGAGCAGCTTTGATGCCTGTCCTTGAGAAGCTGATATGTCAGGAACCAGAATCTCGTCCATTCAGGGTCCCGGTTGATCCAGTGGCCTTGGTCATTCCTGTGAGTTGCTAGAGAAGAATGCGTGTGTGTGTATGTGTGTGTGTGCATGTAGTAGGTGCTGGCAGCCTGACGTCATGCATTACAGTAAAGGTTAGCACTGACAAATTTTTATTGCATTTTCAAAGCCTGTGAAATTTCTTTACATTTAATGAATTCATGTTTTGTAGGAAATAAACCTGAATCTCTCCTCTTTTAAATACTGTTTTTTTGTTGTTGTGTGTAGTTGAAAAAGTGATCAAGAATCACAAGTACATGTAGGCTTCAGTACATGCCACGGCCTTCACATTAACAAAGCATGATAGCCGGTTTTCACTACACTCGTTGTTCTGCTTAGCTTGTCTCTGGTGTTAAAGCCATGAACTTAGTGATATTGATCGTGACAGTTTCATAATGAAACAAAATTGTGGATCAGAGGAAGAACATGAAGCTGAACAGTCCTTTCACTTTTTCTTCAGCATTGCAAGACAAGAAAATGGGCTATTTATTAGTCGATTTTGAAGTCAGCTATTATATTGGCGAAAAAAGAATTTATCAGTCCAAATTTTGTCAGTGTTAGGATCATGCAGAGGTGTATATTTGATGAAATGTGCCCCCATAGCCAGAGACAATGTGCCTATAACGTGAAGTTTTGTCATTACATTTGACACTGAGTGCACACAACCTTTGTCAGAGAATGGATCATCCCGGTTACTGGTTTTTTTCCAGAAAAGTTTTGGTCAATATCACAAGATATGTTTATGGTGGTCATGATCTTAACTTCAAAAATTAGGAGCAAAATATAGCAGATTCAGGCTGTGTTGGCAGATAAGTAGTATCATTTCTTGGAAGGATGGAATTAGCTGGGCTGGAATGGGGGGGGGGGGGGGGGGGGGGAGCAGGAGGGGGTAAAATTTTTATTTCTTCAAAGTGTGCCATTCCTGCATCTCATATAAATGTCATATAAATCACTCTATGTCATCAAAATATCTTTTGGGAAATGAAGAAATTTTGTTCATTTGTTTATTTTGGCTATTTGCTGTACATAAAATTGTAAAATGTTTGGATTTTACACATATATATATATATGGGTCATTCTCCTGAAGACTGGTCAGTTGGGACCACACTGCTTTTAAGAAGCCAATATAAAAAAAAAAATTTGAAAAAAAATCTTACGATATTGTTATATTTCGTTTGTCAAATGTTCCAGTAATTGAAGAAAATGAAAAAAAAGTGTGTGTGTTTCGTATTTTTTACTCTACAGCACTTTTTGTTGGAAAAATGAGGGATTTCTGTTGCTAGATTTGTGACATGAGTTCAGACTGGTAGATCGATCACAATTATTTCCTACATACATGACCGAAATCAATACAACCTGTTTCAGTACTGAAGAAAGAATGTAAATGTGTCTCTGACATCAATTTTTATTACATTGTATCCATGGATGATCAACATATGCTCAGAGATCGATCAGTGTCCCGAACGTTTCATACGATGTCTTCACTGTAGTGATAACTTAAGTAAGTTGTGCCTTTAAAATAGAAGGCATTGGGAATTTCTGATGTAATTCATTAAAAACAAACATTTTTCATGATGATTCACATCAATAAGTGATGTGAGAGAGAAGAGAAGACTGAGAAATAATCACTTGTTTACGAATTGTGGGCATGGTGTCTTCAAAACCATGAAACACTCGAGACAAACAGAGGATCTATTTCACATGAGCCACTGCAGGATATGCAACATTTTATTAGATTTCACCAAGTTTCAAATATTGTGTCAATTTATGCATTATAGTTCTGTATATTACAGATATCAAGCTTTCATTTTCAGTTAACATTAAAAAAAAAATAGATTAAAATTTTTTATTACTTGTCATGTCACAATATTAACCAGTTTTCAGGAGAATGACCCATATATATAATATATATTAGTTTGCGTGCAGTGACAATGTCATGTTTAGGATTTGTGAAAAAGCCCAAAATAAAGGAGAAAAATGCTCATTTTGAACAGATTTCATTTTGCTATAATTTTGAATCTAATGGAGATAGAGACACGATTTTTGGTATAGATTTTTTGAAGTTGTACTATATTCTAATATGGTTTTGTTCTGTTGCTTCAACTTTTTTTTTTAAATGAGCTGCCAGTACCTAGTGCATAAAGTATCACAGTATATTGTTCATAAAGTCTGGATGATTGATGCAGGAAAAACAAATGTCCATCTGGGGGGTGGGGGAAATAAGTAATTCATTATATATAATGTATAGTTGATTGGAATTGACAGAAGTCTTGAAATATGGTCTGTGAATTCATTGAGCAAACATATTTAAATGAATAATTAATTTATTGAATATTGATAATAAGAGTTGCAGTCTCAGAAGTATCGGGCATGATGATTTGTAAAAATATAATTGATGCATTTATGTATGATGGTGTTTTTTGTTGTTGTTGTTGTTTCCCTGGATGGTGGTGGGAGTAGTTACGCTGCTTTGCAATCTTATTCTCTTTGTTATTCATGTTCAATGTTTGTGCAGTGGATTGTTTTTCACATGGTCGTTTGTCTAGAATGTTCTTACCTATCTGCTGTGTCTGTTTGCAGGATTATTTTGATATAATCAAGAAACCCATGGACTTGGGTACCATCAAAACTAAACTGAACTCTGGTCAGTACACGTGCCCTTGGGAATTTGTAAACGATGTCTACCTTGTATTTGAGAATGCCCAGCTTTACAACAAGAAGTCATCAAAAGTACATAAGCACAGTTTGAAGGTAAGTTTCTTGTTGTATGGCATTTGTTTGTGTGTGTGTGTGTGTGTGTTGTGTGTGTGTGTGTGTGGTGTTGGTGTGTGTGTGTGTGTGTGTGTGTGTGTGTGTGCGCATCTTTCTGCCTACCCATTAAGTTGGATAAGGCAGTGGTGCTGACCTTCACTTTTCCCTTCCCTCTCCTAAGCCAACTGACTAAGCGATTCAGTGCCCGCGAGTTCTGTGTGTGTGTTAGAGCCTATAGATATTGCATCTTACCCAATCTTTACTATTGTGTAATGTGTTTCCCTCTTTTTTTATTTTTTTTTTACACTTATTATTTAACCCTTTCACTGCCACATCCTTTTTATGTTCAGGCACAACCATTTGTCAAAGGGTTACGGGCCATGAAGGGTCATAATTAACAAAAAATTCTAGCATCCAAACCACTGAAAGAAAGTACATATAACCTATACTTTTCTGAAAGGAAAATAAACACACTATCCACTCATGACATTTTCAGAAGAATTTATTTCTTCTGCTGGTGATGTATAGGGAATGAAATTGAATGTAAATATTTTTACATAAAAATTATTTCCACATGTCATGGTAAACATGAAATTCACTCACAGAATTTTGAAAAAATATCTAACCAAGAAGAAACATGCATTTCTTCAACTTGTGAGTCCATCAGGTGTGTAAACATTTCTCCAGGTGTGTAAACATTTCTCCAAACTGTAGATGCAGATGATGTAACTGGTCACATTTTCACACATTTTTTTGTTGCCTTTGACACAGAATCTCGTCTTTACACAATCATTTCTTGGCCTCTTTTTGCAAAGTTCCACATTCTTTGTAAACACATTACACTGGAAATACACACACACACATACACACACAAAATATACATCCAAAGCAGGCAGCTGTCACCATCTAAAAGTTCTTCTTGGTGTGGTACACCTGGAAACATGATGTGATACACAGGGCCGGCTTTGAAGGACACTGTCCACACAGGTAGCTGCTCTCCTTCCTCTTGCCCTGTTTTGAGCAGACTTTGCACTTCCTGCCTGAGGATCGCTTTCTGACAACCTCTGAGATGCTGACTAAGAAGTTGCGCTCCATCAGTCGGGCGATGTTTTTGCTGTGAGGAAGGTCCGGTTGTGGCGCTGGGTTGTCGGTATAAAGCAGTTCACTTATGACTTAACACTGAAAGGTGAGGAAGTCCATGGTGCTTTGCCTGCCCTTCCTGAACACTTGGTAGGCATTCAGCAAGGCAACCTGAATGAGGTGGATCATGACCTCCTTGTACCACCTGGTGGTTTTTCTTGTCGCGTCGTATGGTTGCAGCATCTGATCTGCCTTATCGACTGCGCCCATTTTCGAGTTGTAGGCAACCACACAGGTGGGTTTGGAAACTCGCTGCCCACCTCTTCGAACCACCTGCTGCATGGCTTCATTGTGCATGGTAGTTAGCATGTACACCACCTTGCTGGACTGGTATTTCACAAACAGCAGTGATCCCGACCTGAGAGATTTTACCAGGTCTTGTTGACTGACTTGCAGTTCCCTCACTTCAGCTGGTACACGGTTTTCGCACATTGTCCCACAGCACAACGTGTTTCTAGATTTCATATACTGGAACAATTTTGAGCCAGAATACCAATTGTCCATGAACAAGTGGTATCATTTGTCCAAAAGACTACCAGTCATAAAAACAACTATCTTTTCTGTTGTTGACAAATGGGCAGCATCTGCTGGAGTGTGCTGCTGAATTTGAAATCCAGGGTCTTCTTTCCCTGTACATATGTGAAATTTGTATGTGTAGCCGGAATCTTCACATACATTGAACAATTTGATTCCAAACCTGGCACGTTTCAGGGGAATGTATTGCCTGAACACAAGCTGCCCTTTCCACAACAGCAAGGACTCATCAATCACAATGAATTTATCTGGAGTGTAGACAGACTGGAATTTATCTTGTAAATGTTTGACCAAAGGCCTGATTTTGTAGTCTGTCCAGGCCATTACGAGCTGGTTCCTTGCTGTTGTCATTACAATGACAGAAACGTAGCAAGGCTTGGAAACGATTCCGCGACATAATTTGGGGAAATACCTGCGTGTATAGGATGGGCAAGGTTGACCAATATGACTCAATCGATGGTTTGCTGACAAGTGCCTGTCAGCAATGTAAGGCCCAAAAATTTGTTTGTTTCTGCATGGTCAACACTTCCTTCCAATTTTGCAGTCTAGAAAAGCGCTTTTGTGGTTGGGACACTGCTAAAACCTGCTGCGCATTGAGATTGGTTTCTGCTATGAAGTGGTCAATGAGCTCATCAATCAAGAAAAGCCGGTAGTAATCTACAGGTTTTTCCCCTGCAGCTGGTGTCTTTAGGACAGGTTCTCCAGTGAAGATAGGTATGTCAGGCTGAGTCATGTTGGGTGGTACAAGAGGATGATCCAGCACCACACCTCTCCCTCGTCCCGCGCAACCCCTGTTCCTCGGTCTCTCCCTCTGCTCACACCTGTTGAGATAAAGAATTATTGCAGGATATTTGTCTCTTTATCTCTTTCCACACAACACACACACACACACACACACACACATACACACACACACACACACACACACACACACACACACACACACCCCCTTGTTCACACACAGTCTCTTTCTCTTACACACACACACACACACACACACACACACACTACCACTCTCACACTGCCCCGCCCCTGCCCCGCCTTCTGTCTTCAGTCCATTCTATTCAGGGCTTCTTTTACACCACACACACACACACACACACACACACACACACACACACACACACCACACACACACACACACACAACTTGTTCACACACACAGTCTCTTTCTCTCTCTTACACACACACACACACACACACACACCACACACAGTCTCTTTCTCTCTCTTACACACACACACATACACACTCTCTCTCTCTCTGTCTCTCTCTCTCTCACACTCACACACACCCTGCCCCGACAACTGTCTTCAGTCCATTCTGTTCAGGGCCACTTTCACACTCACACACACCAACACACCACACACACACACACACACACACACACACACACACACACACACACACACACACACACACACACACACATATACACACACAACTTGTTCACACACAACTTGTTCACACACAGTCTCTCTCTTACACACACACGCACACGCACACACACACACACACACACACACACACACACACACACACACACACACACACACACACACACACACACACAACACACACACACACACACGCGCGCGCGCGCGCTTTCAAGTTCCCAGGAAGGTATGGATGGAATAAGAGGCATTACTGGAATGTTATTTATATCTATTGTTTTTGCAAAAAACATTTCATCACAAATTACAGCCGCAACTTACATATCTGACCTGATCAAACAGTCCAACATAACTATGGAATAGGATGAAATAGCCGAGAAACCAACTATAACACCTATCCCTACATGGGAAATGCTAAAGGCCACATTTGATCTCGATTATGCAAACGTTAAAAAAGATAATAATGTCAACATTACGCTATCCACAGCTTGTGAACACATCGATGAAAAGTACCGTACCCACGGCGCACAAATCCGAGATACTTTAGTTGGCCACTTTCTTCCGGCTATTAATAGCGCGCCCCTTCCCTTTCACTGCCCACCCTTTTCACCCGTCCCTTTATCACTAGTGCGGGAGCACAAAGACGCACTACACTGACGGACTTTGGTCGACCCTGCCTGGCTAAAAATAGCACACGCAGGCGACGCCAGCTCGCAACCAAAGGGTGGCAGAATGGCTGGGAAAATGCAGCCGTGTACCCCCCTCCACATTTTTACCGATGGGTCAGTCTTAGCAAATCAGAGCGCTGGAGCAGCCTTTTATGTTCCAAAATTTAACATTAAAAAGTCTTTTTTCATTGGGGCAAATGTATCTATGTATACAGCAGAATTGGTCGCTGTTGTTCAAGCGTTGCATTATTTAATAAGCCTTTGGCCTGTGTCTTTCAAAGTAGTTCTCTTTGTTGATTCAAAATCTGTATTATATGCCTTACAGTCTTTTGCTACAGACACAAGACCTGATTTAATTTTTGAGGCAAATCATCTAATACATTGTTTAAAGACAAATGGCTCGGAAATCAATTTATGCTGGGTGCCTTCTCACGTTGGTCTTCATGGCAACAACGTAGTTGACAGAGCAGCTAAATCCGGTGCACTCCATTCTGAAAATTCCATAAAATTACATGTTAACACCTCAGTAAAAGAAGCTTACAACTCGCTAGAATTAGCATCATGGATTCGATTTCATGAACATTTAAATGAGAAATTTGTGTCTCAAAAAAGAATCAAAACTTTCAGTTCAAAATATCTGTAAAAAATTGCAGTATTCCTCGTTATATCATTTGAGATTAATTATCACATATTTTCGTATTCAACTAAATGCTTTGAAAACAAAATATTGTAAAAACCGTTTTATGTATTTGCGGTGAACAATTCACATTGTATCACTGTTTGCTTTACTGCAGAAAGCTTCGTTCCTTTTTACCAAAGATGTTTACACAAGGAAACTATCTTGAAACGCATTTTAAAGTAGTATCGGATCAAGCTTTATTAGTTAAAATTAACTTCGTTCCTTTTTACCAAAGATGTTTACACATGGAAGCTATCTTGAAACGCATTTTAAAGTAGTATCGGATCAAGTTTTGTTAGTTAAAATTTCAGAATCATTGGTTCACAGTCCTGTTAATGCGTTACTTTAAGATTATTATTATAATTATATTTTTGTTTTGTTTTTATGACGATTTTTCTTTTACATTATTGATGTTAGCGTTGTTCTAGTTTCATTTCTCTGTTCATCCATATTCTTTTTCTTAAGACTTTGCCGCTTCCTTTTAATTTTTTCCCTGTCTTTACTCTGTTCCCCTCTTGCCCCCCCCCCCCCCCCCCCCTTATTTCATCCTCCATGCCATTTTTCCCTGTCTAATATCACTTATAGTGAAAAGACGTTAAATCAAGCAAACGAACGAACACACACAAACACACACACTCTCTCTTTCTCTCTCACACACACACACACACACACCCTGCCCCGCCCCTGTCTTCAGTCCATTCTGTTCAGGGCCCCTGCAAAAGTAATGCATAAACAGTACAAATAATTATCAGAGCACAAAATTTATAACTAGTCTTACCTCCACCAGTTCCTCTCCTTTCACTCTGATGTGTGCGAGGCCTGCCGCGAACAACACGTTCCTGACTCGTTGGCTCAGTCAGTGTGCTAAACGATGTTGAAGGTTGCGGCGACACCTCCCTGTTACAGTCCCCTCCGTGGTCAAATCGCTTGACTGGTCATGGCCTGGCATAAAATCTGGGTCAGCTATGCTTCCATGTTCTCTGCCTCTAGCTCAGCTCTTTCTTCTCTTTTCACATCCTCACAGCTGACACGGACAATGTCCAGGCCTACATCACGCCCAGTTCTCAGCACGTCAGTGCCCCCACCTTCCTCATCAAACGAGTCTTCTGACAAGTTTTCTTCACAATACGCACTAAAATCTTCATCTTCCATGAGTTGAAGAACTTCTTCCACATTCAGAGTCACATAATCACCAAAATCCTTCGATTTGCGTTGCCTTTTTACTCCGCTCGGACCTGGCTGTGGTTCGTCAGACATTATCACTTCGACTGCTCACAAGCGTGTGAAAGGCGAGGGGGGTGCTGACGTAAAGGTCGTAAACTGACCATTACGCTTTGTGATTGGAGCCCGCAGATTATGAATATTTAAAGTAGACACATCAAGCTTTCTGATTGGTGTGTGTGGAGATTCGTTACTGTTAACCCTTACAGTGCCAGATGATGTAATTAAAGTGTGCATCCTCATTGCCAGGGCGCATTTTGCAACTTAGGGTAATAATTCATAAAAAATTCATGAAGCTAAAGGAGACAAAATAGACAATAACATGTTGAATGAAGTTTGTAGCAAAATGATTTCTCTTCAAAATGACACAGAAAGATAAAATATGAACATTTGAATTTTTGGTGAAATATTTTATTTGTACTCACCAAATTTGCAGAAAGTTTGCACTAAGTGGCATGATACATTCCAGAGTGAAACAAAAAGCAATCCTAAATCCATGTTATTTTGAAGGCACACCAATTCAAAGAGAAGAGTTCCCATCACTGAAGAAATGAAGAAATAAAAAAAAAGGGCACAAAAAAACACTGTTTATAGATTATGGATGTTCGACACAACTACTGTCAGTGTCTCCACAAACTAATCTTCAAGCCAGTATTTGAGTTTTGTGTGGTACTCCATGAGACAAGGAGAAGCACCTTCATGTCCCCTTTTTTGGTGACCTCAAGGTCTGTCATCTCCTTCACCAGTCTGTTGGCTTTGATGGTACCACAACAGCTGGTGTTCTGCCTGAAGAGGTATCTGAAATCATACACACAAACATACACAGCAATAAGTAACATGTGACAAAATATATAACTGCACCATAAGCAGGATGAACAAGCAAAATAAGACACACACACACACACACAATATCACCACCACCCCACCCCCACATTACCACCACTATCACACACACACACACACACACACACACACACACAGAGTTGTTAACAGTCTGTCCACTGTCTCAGTGAGCTATGTTTAGAAATACCCCCCCCCCCCCCCAATCATTCTGAGTGGCAGCCGTGATCATCTGCTGTGCGTATCTATTCGTCTTAGTCACAAGCCCCTGAAGGAGATCTTGTGTGAGAAACAACTTGAAATAATTTACAGCTCCAAAGCCCTCAGTTGATACTTTGATGCCCGCATCCCCTGTAAACTCAAACTACACAGGTCTTGTGTTTGTCCCATTGACGAACTGACCGTCGAAACGTGCAGTTCCAGTCACTGTCCATCCTCTTCTCGCACCCCGGACCTGCCCCCTCCCCTGCCCCACCCCCCTTCCTGCTGTCCCTCTTCTTCGTCCTGCACCCCTGCTTCTCGAAACTCTACGCCTTTTCCTACTCAGTACTCGGCACCCTCCCCCCCTCCCCATCACTATCGCTTTCAGTCTCAGCACCACTCACCTCTGTCTTCGCTGTGAAAGCAGGATGAACAGTTGAGTCGTGACTGACAGACTATCACTGTCATTGAAGTCGGTCAAGGCACGCGGTGCACTTGTTCTGGCCACATCATTGCCATGAACATCACTGTCCTCGCTAAAATCATCCAAAGAATCAACTGATTTGATGTCAGATCATTTTGGAGCACAAGTTAAACGGCAAGGGAAAGTGGAATGGAAGCACGTTGTCTGCTTGAAGTGCTCGGCTCGGCGCTGTCAGCCATTTTCGCTGTCGGAGTGTTTACGTAAATGGGGTCCCCTACTAATTGCTTTGTTTGCAAACTTTGGGAAGAACGTCACAGAAACTGCGTAGTATCTCATTATCGGGGAAGGATTGTAGATTGTGTATCTGTGTTCTGCGTCACTTCTGCTTGCCGTAATTCCCCATGAAAAATGCTAAAAATAGACTCAGAATATTCGGTCGCTGGCAAAGAGAATGACACGGAGAGCCGACCGAATATTCGGTCGCCGGCACTGAACGGGTTAATGTGGAGATTGGAAAATTCCACTGATGACATGGACGGGAATCTCCGTCCCAGGGCAAAATTCCACTGATGACATGGACGGGAATCTCCGTCCCAGGGCACGTTTTAGACCATAGGCGTAGAACGGAAATTTCCGTCTGGTGACACTCTTTGAGTTAATGCATGGTGAAGCTCTGTATGTGTACTAGTACTACTACAAGTGGGTTGTAGATAATGTCAGAAAGACTGTGTGTTTAGCGTGTATGGTATGTTTATGTGAAATATTGTTAGTGTGTAACCAGACCACACTTTTTCATCCACTGCCAGTAGCTTATCAGATAAGTCAGTCTCATTTTATTTCAAGCATGCTCTGTGTGTATGTGTCAGGCATGGGAATTTTCCACCAAAAGGCGGATATCCGCCAAAAAAAAAAGTCCGCCCGCCAAAAAAAAAGTCTGTCCGCCAAAGTCTGAAAAAAAAAAAAAAAAAAAAAAGGAGGGGGGACAAAAATCGGCGGACACCGGTTACTCTTCTGGCGTGGAGATCCGGATAGTGGCAAATCATACTCACTTCCGGTCATTCATTGAAAAGATGGCGACTGTTCAGCGTGGTGAAAAATACGATGAATCGGGAGTTTCAAATCAGTGGAAATGGGACTGGCTTTCAGTTACTGAGAAAACAGGGGGGGAACGTGTGGGGACACATATTCGAAAGGTCCAAAAGCCAGGTGAAGCTTGGTGCATTGCCTGCAATGCATACGTTTCTTATGCAAGCCGTGTCAAATATTATTTTCTGTGACACTAAAACTTGAAGGAACTGAGAAGTTGTCAAATATTATTTTCTGTGACTCTAAATTTGGAGGAACTGTGATGTGGTGGATTTAAGCTCCAAGTCCAAGTCAAGGAATCCACAAGAGATCAATGTGGTAAGAGCACATCTTTTCTTTTTTCTTAAAAATGGTCCTCTTTAGTTAAACACATAATATTGTCCTTTTTTTATTCTTTTTTTCAGGAAAAGCTACAAAAATGAGTTGAAAATCTTTAAAAGTCGAAGCCCCCGGGACCCCCTGACCAGGGCTCTGCCCCTGGACCCCACCAGGGCCTGGCAGCCCCTGGAGTCCAGATGCTTTTTTGTCCATAATTTACTGTCAGGAGAAGCCTTTAGATGGGTCTAAAAAGCTATAAATTCATTTTCTTCCGGGGGGCTTTGCCCCCCTGGGCCCCCCACCAGGGGCGCTGCCCCTGGACCCCGCCGGGGCCTAGCCGGCCCCTGGACCCCAGGCCAAGTTTCAGACTTTTTTCACATTTCCAATTCCCATGCCTGATGTGTGTGTGTTGTGTGCGCGCGCGCGCGCGTGTGTGTGTGGTGTGTGTTGTGTGTGCGCGCGCGCGCGCGCGTGGTGTGTGTGTGTGTGTGTGTGTGTGTCTCTCTCTCTTGGCATACATTTCATGACCAGTCAGTTTTGCTGGAGGAAGGGAAAGATGCACTTAATGCACCACTCAATCAGTCTGTTGATGGGTCAGTCTTTAGAGGAGGAAGCAATATCAGGCTACTGCAAGACCACAGAATCTGAGATGCGGTACATGATATATTGATGGTTTCTTTATTATGGGATTGATAATGATGTAGCTGTTTCAATTTCATTTTGAATTGAGATTGCGTGATAAAGCTGTACTCTTGAACATATCAGCAGTGCTCTGAGGGATACAGACAGCTATGGTGTTGGTCAAGGAATTGTGTGTTCCCACTCTGTCTTTCTTTAGCCCCATTCTCCTGAAGAGTATCTGACAAAGATGAGATGCAGTAACAGAAACTGTATCAAAACTGCAGCATTAAAAAGGTAATTGTCATTACCAGGCATCTAGATAACTGCCAATTAAGCATTTTTGATGTTTTGATTAGATTTGTTTGTTTTTGTGTTTGTGTGTGTGTGTTTTCCCCCCAGTTGAGTCAGTGGAACAAATAAACAGTTTTGTTGTTACGTCAAGTTTTTGAAACAGAATGCAGGTATGACAGGTAATATGTCCTGAAATAAGATGTGTTTATTGTTTTGTGTTGCAGCTGGCTGAAGTGTTTGAAAGTGAAATATCGCCTGCAATGAAGTCTCTGGGATATTGCTGTGGTATCAAGTACAGTTACAGTCCTCCAACTCTATGTTGCTTTGGGAAACAGCCCTGTGTTATTGCCCGTGACTCAAAATACTATAGCTATCAGTCCAAGTGAGTATGAGCTTTTGTATCTTAAGTTAAGTTAACCTTTAGCCTACCATGATATTTGGCAAATAGCAAAAACCTTTTTACCAAATTTTCACACACACACAAAAAAAAAAAAACCAGGTAGGGGAAAGAAATTCTGGATCATTGGTAAAAATGATTGTCGATTCATTTTCCTGCCCCAAACATACTTTTGATTAATCTTCAGAATTTAATCGAGAATATTAAGAATCAAACTGTTCTTCAGCTGTCTGGCTCAAAAGTACAAACTGGTGGCTGATATTTCTTGTCTTCCTAATAGTTCTCTTCCAAAGGCTACAGTTTATTTCTATCTTCATCAAGTTGTCATTCTCAATTCTCACTCAACAGCAGCTAAATTTACGAGTCGAGGGAGTTTTGTGCTGCTAACATGAATGCCCAGGTGAGATAACGCCATTGTGTTTGCTTTACATGGTAATGTACACTTCATAACAGCCACAGGGCTTTCACTGATAATAAGGTGGCCTTTTTGGTATAGAACTCCAGGAAGATGCCTGCACACAGCCCAGATGCTGTGTCTGCCACCCAGGCTGTACCTCTGGGTAAGGTCTTGGGCCTTGCCCCCTTGAGGCGCCTGATATGCCTCTACCCCACAAATATTTACAACTGGGCTAAGCTGTTGCTGGATGACTGCCTATTGCTTTCATACAACAGATTACCCCCCTTCCATAACCAAATGGAAGAAGCAAACCATCTACACCCTGACCATCTGCACAGCAACTAACGCCTTCTTGCAGGTGCTCTGCTCTTTTGCTTCAGAGCTGTAGACCTCTCCCTGGGAGTCCTGCAATCAGTCCTCAGGGATGTGCACAATTACCAGGGAGTTTGATGTTTCTGAGAGATTCCTTCTATGAGACATTTCATTAGGACGAGCCTCCCTGCAGTATTGTCAGCTTAACTCTTCGTAGACGTGACAGCGGATATTCCGCTGCAGCCAGCAAGGCTGTTAGAGACGTGACAGAGGACATTCTGCTGCAGCTGGCCAAACCATTAGAGACGTGACAGCGGATATTCTGCTGCGGTTTTTAAAAATAGATGCAAGCAGGTCGCTGGTCTAAGGGAACTAACTACACATATAGGAACACTCTTTGGTATCTTCTGAAGTGTTTGTTACTTCCCTTGTATCGATTTTATCCCGATTAGTCGCAGTTTCTTGCCTTTATCCAAACCAACCGGAGTGACCGTTCTTGCACCAAAATGGCGACATTTAGGCCTTCTTCTTTCTTCTTCTTCTTTTAAAGGATCGTCATAATCACTTTGCTGCTTCACCTGTGTGAAAACAAAGCTGTGTTTGTTCTTTTATATTTTCTGGTCATACCAAGGACTTGTGATTACCTGGATTTCTGGATTACCTGGTCAAGAATGAGTGTTTCACTGACTTTATGTGTTGGATTACTGTCAATCAAAAACTTCTTTCCCAGAGCCAAAACCCTACCCCATTTAACCTTCTAGGAAGGTAAGTAGAATAGATGTATTGTTCTTGTATGTAGCTTCAGCTCAAAGAGCGTAAACTGAATTTTATTTTGATATAAAATATTTTCTTGTGCTGTAAAATCTGTATTTTTGAGAATTTTTTGAAACCCCCCCAAAATCGTGCGTCACCAAGGGTTGTGGCAGGTCCCGTTGATCGCGTCCACAGTGGTTGTGCAAGGCAACTATATTACATCTTCAAGAGTTAATTAGACCCCAGCCTGTTTACATCATCCTCAGTACCTTAACTCATCGAGTCGCAGTCTTCAGGGTCATTCTGCCCCCTCAATTCGGAGGATTTTTAGCACATTTTAAAAAAAATATAGAAAAACAACCAAATAAAGTAGACAGAGTAAAGTGATACAGAAAGACCAGGATTAGATCTTTACGAATAATCTCACTTTATTTATGGTATTCCATGTAGTTGTAAATGATGAGGTATCCAAATAGGTATCCAAAGGGGATAATTTTTTTTTTTTTGATGGATATGAACACACACTGTGAAACGGTTTTAGATGAAGTCCAGAACATAATTTCCATGCCATGGATGTTTCAAATCACAAGATTACTGGTAGTTGTCACTTTTTGCGTACAGTTGCTCCAGAGCACAAAATATTTACAGAATTGTGAAGTTCGACTTGCTTTCCTTGACGCCATTTGCGAAATTCGCATGTCGCGGGTAGTGCTGAAAATGTTGTCTTTGTTTTACATTGCCACAAATGGTCTAAGTAAATAACTGCTGTAAACATACCCTAGTTTTGGTTCCCAGTGATTTTCCCCTATAACTGACGCTTCTGACGTTAAAAAAAACAACAACGAATGTCCGCCATCGATAAATCGACGTCAGGTATCCAAGCAGTAAACGGAAGTGACGGAGATTTTCTTCCGGCACAAGCGATTGAGTTAAAAGATCCCTCTTGTGAGCCCTTACCCAAGGTCTTCTTTTCTATGCTAACAGCTAAAATAGTCTTTACTTACCCTGGCCACAACATTCAAGCACTCTGTTTGAACTCTGTGAGTCTAAAAGACTAACATTTTTCCATCCGGACAATTCCATCACTCTGTCCTTTCTCCCGGAGTTCTGGACAAAGAACCAGTCTCCAAAGGATCCGTTCCTCACTTTATCTTTCCGTTCACTGAGTGTATCAGTAAGTCTGCAGCGGATTATTGGCTTTGGCTGGTTGGTATGTTGCTTTAAGTTCTACAGGGATTGCAGCAGGCAGAATCGCACAGGCCAGAATCATCTCTGTCAATGATAACCGCAGGAAGACTTTCCCAGGCTTATAAAATGGTGAATATGAGCATTTTGAACTTTATATCTGATGAAGTCTGGGTCTTGGCCACTTCTTCAGTATTGGCTTATTCCGTCTCACTCAAAGATTTTCTGGCGGTGGCATATTGGTACTCAGAGAAACCCTTCATCAGTCACTACCTCGGATGTCTGATTCCTCTGGGTTTCCTTTGTGCATGAAGCTAAAACAGTGATTTTTTCCTCATATCCCCGTGTAGCTAGCAATATGTACTTAACGTTTCGAACAGTAACTCCCACATATTGCACTTAACATTTCGAACAGTAACTCCCACCCACTCGCCCATATGTGCTTGCATCGCTGTGGTTCTCACAAGGGTCCTTTTTTCAAGACGCATGACTGAAACAAAGTTTAGGTGGAGCCCGCCTGGTGGGAAGGACACCAATTGGCTCTATCACACCAAGGCTTAAGGAAATTGTTAACCAAAATTCTGACCACGGCAGAGAACTGAGCTAGCTGTTCGAAATCTTTGATTTCTGAGTACGACAAGGAATATTGGATGTTACCTGATTTTTGTATGTGTTCTGTGTGATGTTGACTTGATAGTAGCAATGCCGTGCGAACCGAAACGCGACATCAGATTTGTGGTACAAAAAACTGGGGCCGGCCGCAAAATTGGGGGGGTCTTCAGTTCAATCAAGTATTACTGCCTCTTTAATCGGTGTTTCATTCTTATTTTTTGTCTTATGTGAATTAGAAATGAATAAAGATTTGAATGATTGCCTTTTTATATGCTTAGAGCGAAAATAGAATTAGTTATTTGATGAGAAAGTCGAAAATCCGCGTTTCGAGCGCACTCGCGGCGACGGTATGCGTTCAGAATCGAAGTTTGTTCGGGGTGCTTCACTATTTCGGTCGGTACGGCTATATTTGTGAACCAATCACATTGTAATTTTGCAGCCAATGAGAATTAATGTAACAGAATGATATATCCCGACGAGAGCTATGTGTGCTAGTTTCGAACCGAGATCGACGCTTCCAAAGTTTTGCTTTTTTTCATCGGAAAAGTTTGCAAGTAAGTCGCCATTTTTGGAACTTCTCGTCGGTGGGATTCGATTTTACATGCTTTTTTCTATATGCATGTGTAATATGAAATCAATTTGATGTAAAATACGGCCGTACGGCAACTTTATACACGAGGATCTATACCAGATCAGTAGCAAAACAACGTCGCAATGTGCCGACGCCATAGGCCTGCTGCGCGGAACAGAACAGTGTGCAAGTTTCAGCTCGGCAAGTTTCGCGTTGTCAGACAAAAGACTAGCAACCAACAGATCAAGTTCTGTTTTATCTGTAACATTGTATTTTTCAAGAAAAGGACAACTGCGTTTGAACTCGATTCGGAGTTGTCAGCCGAAGCTAGGTTCATCAACCATTTCCTCCCCGAGGTCATGCTAATTTGCATGTCGCTATGTAGACCTGCTCACCCCACGACAGGCGAGCTTACTACTAAAAATACTATGTGCTCGACGGGCTTCGCCGAGCCGTGTAAAATGGGTTTGCCCAAACAGAGGGGTGCGCATACCTGCCTCCCCAACTCTCTCTCTCTCTCTAATAAATAAATGAATGAATAAATAGGTCTAAATAATTTTCTTTCAAATCAACAAACAATTCTGTGCAAGTCATTGTACTTTCCTTGATATGAATCTCTCTCTCTCTCTCTCTCTCTCTCTCTCTCTCTCTCTCTCTCTCTCTCTCTCTCTCCTCTCTCTCTCTCTCTCTCAGAGATCAAGAAATGAATAAATAAATAAATAGGCCCCAATATATTTATATCAAGTATTCAGTCCAAAAGGGAGGCATACCAGGAATGCCTGGATGCTTGGAACATGCCACGTTGATTTGGGATGCCATCCAAAAAGCAAGAACAGAGAAGAGAGACATTGACGTAGTTTGGCTTGATCTGGCGAATGCATATGGATCAGTTCCACACGATATGATCCAGCTGGCTCTTGAAATGTATCACATCCCAGAAAACATCCGAACAATGCTGAGGAAGTATTTCCAAGGGTTCTCAATGCGGTTCTCTACCAAAGAATACACCACGGACTGGATAGACCTAGAGGTGGGCATTGCAATGGGCTGTGCAATCTCTCCCATACTGTTCGTGTTGGCAATGGAAGTCATCTTGAAAGCTGCAATGAAGAGTTCAGGTCCAGTGAATCTGGGAGATGGATACCAGATGCCTCCTCTGAAAGCTTTCATGGATGACACAACAGTCTTGTCCACGGATGAGGAAGAGACACACCAAATCTTAAAGCAGCTGGATGAGCTGGTGGCCTCTTCAAGAATGAGGTTCAAACCTAAGAAATCCCGAAGTCTCTCACTGCGAAAAGGAAAAGTGGCAGATTCAGTCAAATTCATGGTAGCCAACCAAGCCATCCCCACTGTCACAGAAGAGCCAGTAAAAAGTCTCGGAAGATGGTATGATGACTCCCTGAAAGACACACAAAGGGGATGTGAAACCAAGCAAACAGCAGAAGAAGGCCTGAAGAAAATAGATAACTGCGGACTGCCAGGCAAATACAAAGTCTGGTGTCTACAGTTCATGCTGATACCAAAGCTGCTGTGGCCACTGCTAATCTATGACATTTGCACCAGCACAGTCGAAGCAATGGAAGCCAAAATCAACAAATACACAAGAAAATGGCTCGGTGTCCCACCTGGTCTCACTGATGTTGCATTCTACTGTCGTCAAGCAATGCTGAAGCTACCTCTGAAATCCATAGTGGAGGAATACAAAGTTGGAAAAGCAAGACTGTTGAGCATGCTGGAGGAATCGGAGGACAATATCGTGAGAGCAGTTCATCCAAAGCTGAGAACTGGCAGAAAGTGGAAAGTCCAAGAGGCTGTAAACAATGCCAAGAGAAACCTCAGCATCAAAGAAATAATTGGACACACGCAAACCAACAGACAGGGACTGGGAGCAACAAAAATGCAGTGGTGGTCCAAAGCCAAAGGGAAGGAAAAAAGAGACATGATCATACAGGAGTTGAAGGAAGAAGAAGATGTCAAAAGAGTGCAGAAGGCAGTCCAGCAAGGTCAACAGGGGCAATGGACAACATGGGACAGTGCACTCCAAAGAAGTCTCAGCTGGAACGATATGTGGCACATGGCTCCTCTAAGGATAAGCTTCCTCCTCAGATCTGTATATGACCTGCTCCCCTCGAATGCAAACTTAGTGAAATGGGGGAAAGCAGACGACCCAGCATGTCCGCTCTGTCAGAAGAAACAAACAGTGGAACATGTCCTAAGCTCTTGCAAAGTAGCGCTAGCCCAAGGAAGGTATACATGGAGGCACAACCAAGTTCTGAAAGTGATCACAGATGTGGTTAGCGAAAAAACCATGACCCCAAACGCACCAATTGCTATGACAACGTTCTACAAAGCAGGAGGGAAACAGGTCTGGCCGGAAAGGGCTATGACAACCAGCACATTGCCAAAGGGTCTTCTGGATGGAGCAGTCGACTGGGAGTGTACAGCAGACCTCCCAGAGTGGAGAAATTACCCAGATGTCATCAGCAAGACAGGCATGAGACCAGACATCGCTCTCCACTCTGACTCCTCGAAACAAGTGATTCTGATAGAACTCACTGTGCCATACGAAAGCAGAATGGAAGAAGCACATATCTACAAGACCGAAAAATACGCCGGTCTTGCCAGCACCCTGAAGAAAGCAGGTCTGCGGGTCAAAATCTTCGCCATAGAGGTCGGGGCAAGAGGGTTTGTGGGCACCTCCGCTTATGATCTCATGAAACAACTCGCCATTTCTGGGAAGAAGAGGACTAGAGCCCTTAAAGCGATGGCAGAGGCAGCAGAAAGGAGCTCAAGCTGGATCTGGGCAAGGAGGAACCAAAAAAGTTAACTTCATAAGGATTAAATTCCCTACAGATGATGTGTGCCCCGTTAGCACATTGGTAAAACCGCGTACCGCAGTTCTGAAGCGCAGAATCGCCCAGGTTCGATCCCCGGCGTGGGAAAAAAAAAAAAAAATAGACAACAGCAGAAGGGCATCCAGGAGTCATGACCTGGATGTGGCCCGGCCCCCCGAGAGTGTAAGGAATTCAGGGCCGAAACACTTGTCTAAAGGGGGTTACTTCTCTGAAGACCTTCTGTTGTCTAGCTCTCCCTAGAGTTTCTTTCTACCTTTATATCCAAGTCATTGTTAACAGGCATGATCCTCTCTCTCTCTCTCTCTCTCTCTCTCTCTTTGAGACAACATACACACACTAACACACACAGAGATTTAGAATGTCACAAAACAAAATCTTCTGTCATTGTTATAATATTCTTTATTTAGATTTTGCAGCTGAATAGAAGGCTATGAGTTGTATTATTTGTGAAGTAGGCCATCCATTAGCTTACATAGTTGTTTCAATTTGTTGTCACTATCTGAAAAGGATAGGCCTATTGTCATCAGTTTGTTTTAAAGGGAAGATTGCATCTTATTTAGTAGTAGCCTATTGTTATTGATTTGTATTAAAGGGCAAGATTACACTGGAAATACTTAGCAGGATTGCTCAGCTTTGGTAGATTTTTACAAGTAATATGCTAAAAATTAAAGTCGCGAGTTTGGGCTTAATGTTAAAGTAATATTGATGTTTAGACTATGCATCATGGTTTCCTTTCCTTTCCAATCTCTCAATGAATAGCATATATTATGCAGAGATTCATATATTTTTTCTACTGCAGGAGTTAAGTGACCTATTCCTGAATGGCGAGTGGTCCCATATCCTTCCTGAAGTTTTCTTTGGACTCAGGCTGTGCTAAATGTTCAGGGACTTGACACATCTACAGTCTACTGAATTTTTTTTTTCTAAACACTGATGTATAAAATAAAAATCAAATGTAATGTACAAAAATCTTGTCTGTAATGTTTTCCTTTGTGTGTATGTATGTGTATGTGTTTAATGTATGTGTTATGTGTGTGTTATGTGTGTTTAGTTTTTAGAAGAATTTTGATCGGATGATATTTTTGGATAGACTGCAGCATAAAAACATGCAGTAATTTTTAATATTTCAATTATTGAAGTGATTCCAGAAGTCATTGATTCTCAGATTTCCTTTTATGTGTACAGAAACTGATGAAATATTACAAATTATTCATAAGATACTGAAGTAGCGAGTCGTGACTTTTTTGGTTTGATTTGCAGTAATAAGACACTTGAACGATGAGCAAAATGATTTTATATCTATCTCATGAAATGATTATATATCCTTGTTTTGTTTCTAGCTTCATTTTTGTCTGTTATAAATACAATATGGGCAATTATTAATGAAAAACTGATAAAACATGCCAAATATCACATGTTTCCTGTAATAAGACAAAAATGGCTCGTCGCAGAGTTACAATAATGGTTTCATTCAATTCGGCATACAAAAATACATCAACGATCAAAATTTCATGACATTTGATCCTGTCTGTCTCTCACAATTACAAAATGAATGTCATTTCCAGCAAAATCAGCATACCAATTACCATGCCATTTGATGGGTTTGTTCTGTGACAGCAGTCCCACACATCTCTTCTTTGTCCCACTAAAACGTTGTACCAAAATTAAAAGTTTTTTTGACGCTTCAAATTGGAATATCTTGTGAACTATTGGTCCGATTTGAAAAATTTAAACTGCTTTTTACTCAGAACAACAATATCTTCAAAACCATATACATCTTTTAACTCAAAACCCAATTTCAATTTTTCATGCGGCATTGCTATTGATAGCTGGATAAAAATGACTGATAAATGCAATGAAAGTTAAAGTATTCGTGATTTAAAGAAGAGCCTTTTCATAGCATTTTCAGTTGTAATATTATAGGAATATACTTTACATTATACAAACTTAAAGAAAAGCATGCAAAGTGAGTCCTCTCTTTGTTGTATGCATGTATTAGAATGACATAATGGTCAAGGTTGATATATAACCAAAAAAAACCCCACAAAACCAAACCAAAATATTGCATAGTTGATATATTGTCAGATGTTAAAACTACTTTTTTAACCAGGGACTTAAGAAATGTGGATGTGTTTGCATGGAAGCACATGAATGTGGTTGGATACAATGTTGTTATTGACTAACATGTGATGTTTTTTGGTTTTGTTTTTTTCCAACTGCCTGATATCCCATATTGTGTACGTGATATTCATTGAAGGCTTTTCTTCTTTTAAAAACTGTAATTATCAGAGAAGATAATTGAAAGCATCTTTGATATTTTGAAAACACACTTCTTTTCAGTTTATCTCATGCATTGTTTTAGCCACAATGTCCTCTGTACAAGCACCCCTTTCGGCCCCAAGTCATAAACCTATGGCAAGTAATGTGCAAAGATTTCTGTCTGGGCAGGTACGCTTACTGCGAAAAATGTTTTAATGACTGTGTGGGCGATGAAGTGGCGGTGTGTGAAGATCCCTCTCAGCCTGTTGTGTAAGTGATTTTTGAATCTTTCTAAAAATGTGTGCATACATATCAAAAAGTAGTGTTTTGTTTGTATCGGTAGCTTTTGTTTGACACAGTAACTTTTTATGGTGTACTTTAGTCTCGAGGGACAAACAGATCACCCCACAAAAATGTTTGGATTGAGCTAGGAAGCAGAGATTCTGAAACAAATTTTCAGAACAGAAAAAAGTTAAAGTATTATATGAATGAAGTTGATCTGTTCGAGACGTGACATAATCTCCATCCACTCTTTCAGAAAACCTCTGAAAAAGAGTTGGTTTGTGTCTGTAACCTTCACATAGTGCCCATAGTGTGTGCGCGTTTGACTGGTTGGGAAGGTAGGGGTACAGGCAAGTGGTACTGACGGAAGGCATGGAGAATAGTTGGGAAAGCATAATAGAAAGGAATGATTGAATATTTATGTCATGTTTTGCTTTCTTCTGTCTAATCAATGTAATGTTTTAATGCTGTGAATTCTCAAAATTAAATCATGTCTTAATCTGTGTAATGTTTTAATGCTGTGAATCCTGATAAATTTTGTGTAGATGTTTTATGCACATTGTGAAATTGGTCATGTGACACAAGAATTAATTTTCAGGTATTTGATTTTAACAATGTAGTCAGTTCAGAGCGTGATTTAAAAAGAAAAAGTTTTGATACAGTGAAACTAGTCTATTAACCTTTGGTGACCTTTTTCCCCCAGGAGAATAAAGAAGGACCAGTTTGAGGTTTTGAAGAACAATAAGGTAGACTGTGAACAGTTTATCACCTGCGTGGAGTGTAGCACGCCCTGGCATGAAGTCTGTTCACTGTTCTTCCAGCCTGTGGATGAAAAGTAAGTTAGTTTTTTTTATGATGTTTCTTACATATTAGCTGTCGGCACTGAGCATTGTATTGTGTATCTGTCATCTTACTTGGGTTCATTTGGTGACTGTACTTTTGAAGCTTTGGTTGATCCATTGTGAATGGAAAAGTTTCTGTTTTGAGTAAGCAAGAAAGAGAGAGTGAAGAAAGAAGTTATCACGTAGCAGACCCTCTTAGAAACAAACGTTAAGATGTTGGATGAAGATACACTTATCTAAGGCTGGTATAGACATGATTGATTTCATACCTCATTCCATCAGCTCATCTGCTACATCAAAGACTCTAGACATTGTCCCCTTAAATAATGTTCTGAAAATGTTTTTTTGGAAATGTGAAAGACGTTCTTTGCATATTACACAAGCCTGTACTCATGCAGGGTCTTTTTGACAAAGCTGTCTTTCAAGGAAATACAAGCAAATAGACACAGGTCTCTCATCTCGTATGATTAAGAATCCTGATGGAATTATGGAAAGCAGAACTCTGCAATCAAACTAACTCATCTTGCGACATTTGAGTGGGGTTTTGCCAGATCCTGTCTGTGCCATTTGCATGTTCAGTCTGACGAAACAACATGTTCTCTTGCCTGATCTTTTATACTTGTCTGCTAAACTCCACTCAAATGTCACAAGGTGAGTTCATTTGATCGTGGAGAAATCGCTGCATAATTGTTGTTCTGCATATGCACAGAGGCTTGGTTGATGTAGAGTCTCCGCCTTTTAGTATGACAACATGGGTTTGGTCCTGAGTCAAAGGGAAAAATTGGAACACTTAATTTGAACTGCTTTCATTTTACCCAGCTGTGAATGAGTACCCACATTTCTTCAAAGTTAAACAAGTCAAATCAGCGAGGTAGAGATGAAAGGCACTGCATTCAGAATCAGAATAATGGCGCCGAGAAAAGTTGAGGTCTCTTTCACCATACCCGTCTACAACCTCGGGGTCATTGGACAGCTTTTACCTTGACCTTTTGAGTGACATTTGCACACACATTGCACAATAACCTTAGAAAAATTAGATGCATACACATTCACATGCATTTCAAACATGCAAATGCAAATATAAAAGCTGATGAGGTGCTATTTTGCTTTTTGCAGTGGTGACGTCTGGTTTGAAAAGCCAACGTCATCAAAACTTGACCATTAATTTTTGTCAGACTCAAAAGTTGGAATGAAAAAGGCAGGACTGAAAGATGGGAGGTGGGGGTGGGATGCTAGAAAGAAATTCAGCATGTAATACAAGAAGTTTGGAGTAGCCAAACACGGGCAAACATTGTTAACATGACACTTGTCTGTTTTGTTTTCAGATTTACATGTGATATTTGCCTGAAAAGACTTGGCAAGAAAAAGAAGGAGAACAGGTTTTCTGCAAAACGTAAGTGTTTTTGAATGAATAAAATATTCAGTTAATTTCATCTGAAAAGTCACTGCTTCTTTTATTGCCTAACTGCAGACCAAGCAGTTACCTCTACAGTTCTGCCATTCTGCATTATCTGCTGTTAATTTTTGCTATGATTTTCCATTTGTATGGCATTCTAGCATGCAAGGTGCACCCCCATTATGAAGTCTTTCCACTTGTGGTATATGGAAAGCTAGAATTTAAACACTTAAAATAAAAAGCCTTATGATATTTTGCTCATCTCTGAAGGGCTGAGTTCTCTGTGAAAGTGTCAAAAAAACAGACCTGGAAAGGGATGAGAAACTCTTAAGAACATGGCTTCATGCATCCTTTTATGAAATAATTGAAACTAAGTGCAATCTTCCCATTTTTTTCCTGAGCATTGTTTTCTTGGGTATGTGTATATGCACATTGTTTGAGCCATGCTGTGCAGATGTTATGATGCGAACAGTTTGCATTCTCTGGTGGGAATGCATGTCGAGATATTTCCATGTTTCTGTATGTCACTGAACACTGACATTGCTCGCAGGATTTTTATTTTGTGAACTTGTTCTGCATGTGCATACTTATGGAATGGATTCGGGTACTTGCACATCTGCATGTATGTTGATATAAGAGACCAGAAAAATCTCCACCCTTTACCCACCAGGTGTTACCAAGGCAATGTCAGACTTGACCATCCAGTTCGAAGTCTGACATCCTGATATCTTGGCTGCCACATACTTCTTAACACTTTGGCATCGTCAGCTGGCTATTTGACCTACTTCCCTGCAGACGTGCCAGCTGCCAGTGACTACTTTCCTTGGAAACGTGCATTTTTAGGCCACTTTGAATTAATTTTCACAGGCGCCCCAAATGACTAACATCAACATGTAGGGTATGGTTAGAAAGGTAATTTAATCCTCTTTTAGGTTATCTACAGTATAAGGTTTGTTCAGACATGCATTGAGGTTATTTGTGCAATGAAATATCATGGTTGAGGAGCATTTCAGACAAGCATTTCATCCATTCAGCAGATGTAAACAAAACAGAAAAAAGAGACACCAATTCTCCATGACTTGTATCATCAGATCAGAAGCTCAGAAAAGTACACACACACACAAAAATTCCACAATCCTGAGTGAACAGCGACATCGCGCCTTCGCAGGGCGCTCCATTTTGCCTTTGTTTCAGTGAAGCACGCGGTTCGGGTGACATTGTTCTCGCGCCTAAAAAATTCTTCAAATATACTTTTTACTCGGGAAATCACACTCACAGTATTTAGAAATGGTTACTTGATACTATAATAGAGGTTGTTACCCTTAGACCGTAACTGGCTTCACGCAGGAATTTGCTAACGCAAGACACTAGAATCCTAGCGTTACGTTGTCAGCGGCGAGCTTGCTGAACGCTATACTCCTAGCGTTCCGGCGCCTGCGGACTAGCGTTACAATGTGAACAAGTTAACAAGCCTCCAACGAGGCAGTTGTGAGCTTCATACAAGTTTCTGTCATGGCATATGTCAAGTCATTTGTATTGGCCTGTTTCTCAAGATACTCAGTGTTGTGTTTTGCATTCGATTTAGTTTCTTTAGAGATAATGAAAAGCTAGAGACAGGATATATCGAAAGCACTTGTAAACACATTTCATTTTGTTCTCCCAGGTCTTCCAACAACCAAGTTGGGCACGTATCTGGAAAACCGAGTGAACAACTTCCTGAAGAAGAAGAACATGGGGTCAGGAGAGGTGACAATTCGTGTCCTGTCCAGCTACGATAAAACAACAGAGGTCAAGCCTCTCATGTTACAGAAGTATGTGCTTGATTTTGTGTATGCAGAGCTATTTTTGTACATATTGAAAGATGTTCAGTTAACAAATATCCCCCAGGGCTAAGTGTGCTGGTACTAAGGATTTTAGATAGTAGCAAAATATTCTTGCAGTCGAGATTTTTTATGCACGGAGTGACACTGGGACATTGCTTATGAATATTGACACAAGCTGTGTATGCACACTCGCGCGCACACACACACACACACACAACACACAACACACAACACACAAAACAACACAACACATGTGTTGCTTTGTGGTAAGGGACATGTACTGACAATAGGACTTCCAGAAAAGGTGACCGTGGATGCCAAGAGGGGAAAATCTGATCTGTTTGTGTGAATTTTAGGGATTGTTTTTTGTTTTGTTTTTTGGTTTTTTTTACAGGGCAGGGGAGATTTGGAGTAGATCAGATAGGGTTTGTGATGAAACGTGAATATGTGGCTGTAATAGAAACCAAGTTGTGAAGTGTTGGGCGATATGACTGTGCAGATTTGGTCCAGAAATGCCAGAGAGTTATCCTTATCGAGCCAAGGCCATGTTTGTCTTCGAAGAAATCGATGGAGTAGATGTCTGCTTCTTCGGTATGCACGTGCAGGAGTATGGATCATCATGTCCAGCACCAAATTCAAGGTTAGTAAGGCCTGCCTGCCTTGCTTTTGTGGTATGCTTAAAGTTGCTTTACCCAGATGAAGTTATTAGACTGTTGTTACTAGTAACGAATCGTAGCCATCTCAGACCTAGGGCTGTTGTTCTCTCTCTCTCTCTCTCTCTCTCTCTCTCTCTCTCTCTCTCTCTCTCTCTCTCTCTCCTCTCTCTCTCTCCCCCCTCTCTCTCCCTCCTCTCCCCCCCCCCCCCCTTCCCCTTTGCCAGTTTGTGGGTGCTGCAGACAGCCGAGCTCATTGTCAGCTCACACTGTTGTGTGTCATTTAGGCAGTAGAGCATTATGCAGTGTACTTGAGGGTGTGCACTGTGGAGAGAATATCAAGTGCCTGTTGAAGTTTATGAGGAGATCATATATTTCCTATTCTTTCTGAGGAGTCCAGTGTTGTATCAAAAACCTGTTCTGCAGTTTTCTTCCCATTGGGATGCCGGGCGCTCTTTCAGTATAAATAGTACTGTGCTGTCTTGGAATTCTGTGGTAGAAATATCCCTTTTTCCGCCATTTGTTTCTGCCTCGATGCGTTTTGTCAGTTCCTTCTTTTTCCTTTTCGGCCTTACTGGTCCATTCACCAGTATGTGTTCTATAAACACTGACCCACTGTCTATCAGGAATGATAATTGTGTATATAATTGTGTATGTATCAAGTCCATTTTTGGCTGTAAAGAATTACTATGCTGAAGCAATTTTAAGTAAACCATTTGACTCCTGCAATTTCTGTACCAACTGCAAAAACTGATCTCTTTGATTCCTTCACCCTATCCACCAGCTTCCTGCAGGGTTAAGTTTTTTGCTTTGCTAGCATTGTTGACAATGCAGGGTACTGTTGGACAGGGTGCGGGAGTCAATACGTTAAGTATTTGAATAATTTTTAGTATTCTGAGTTACGTTGATTCATTTGTGTTTATGCATTTGCATTCAAGTTCTTTTTTTGTCTTCCAACTCTCAGATGATGAATTGGGTGGAATGTTCAGTTCCGGGGATAATCCATCAATTGTGTGTGCAAATGCATTGAAATCTGTGCTTATAATCTTTTCCATTTTTTCTTTTTTGTTTTCAGGGTAAACAAGATGACGTGTGTCTTTCAAGATGGTTATATCTGGATTTTTTTAAATAATAATAGGCTAATCAGTGACTTTATATTTCCACATGAACAGTCTTGCTATATTTCAATCTTGCAGGCGAGAATACATGTTCAATTTAATGTTTTGCAGGCGAGTGTACATATCCTATTTGGATAGTGTACACTTCTTCCAGCCACGCCAGCTACGCACAGCCGTGTATCATGAAATCCTCATTGGGTATCTGGACTATGCCAGGACAATGGGTTTCACGATGGCGCACATCTGGGCCTGTCCGCCATCTGAAGGGGATGACTACATCTTCCACTGTCACCCCCCAGAGCAGAAAATCCCAAAGCCGAAACGATTAATAGACTGGTACAAGAAAATGCTGGACAAAGCCATTATCGAGCGTGTCGTTTCAGACTACAAGGTGAGTCGTCGTAGAAGTGATAGCATTATGAATCTTAATGAAAAAGTGGTGAGAATGATAAAAGTATTAATGCATTACACAGGGGGGGAATTAAAAATGTACAACTTGGATACCTAAAAATATGAGAGAAGAAAAGGTAGTAGATGGCTTCATGCACACTCCTGTACTATCCTGGCTTTTTCAGTTCTCTCTCTGGGCTAAAATTTCAGTCCATGACATCCCAAGGCCTTGTTCTGGTACAGCCAGCCAGTGCCCTTCCTACTCGATGAGCCTCTGTTCAGGTTTACTTGTTCAACGTCTCAGGTTTTTCACTTTGTGCTGGCTGTTTCTGCTGATTTACATCTGTGATTTGATCTTTGATGTTATATCTGCTGACTTGCTTTTCCTTTATCATGAGCAGTACAAACAACAAATTGATATCCTATCTATCAAATTGACTTTTCCTTTATCTTGAATAGTTTGAACGATGATCATGAACATTTTTGTACAATAAACAATAGCATTTTAAAAGGAAGCCCTTTTGTTGCTTCTTGACTTTGTATGGACATGCTTCATCGTAGCACTGAAGAAACCAGGCCCATACCAAATCGGTCGACCATTTCTTCTTCCCACTAATGATCTGTTCACCTCATCATTCATTGAATTCGAGAAAACATTTTAGACGCAGTCTGGAAGGTCTTGGGTGACTGTAAAAACCTCAAAAATTCAGGAACTGTTCAAGGGTAACAGTTTGACCAATTCAGTCACTCCAACCTCATTTGCTTCCCAGTCTGACAACATCATCCCCTAATCAGACAGTCATTAGACAGCATGACCACCAAATCTTGAAGTCGAATGGTGGACTTTTAAATTGGTGGAAATATGTCAGATATGGGTTTCGACATTGACTTTTGTTGACCCTGATGGACTGGGTTTGACATTTTGATATTTTGATGTACAAAAATCGTGAAGATAACTGCTCCAGGACTCACCACTTCCACACGCTTGCAGATTTACCACGCAAATGACGCTATTAGTCTTTGTTCACCATCTAAACAGCTCCGGGATCCCAGTAAGCGTTTTCTCTCGATTCAGAGACGGTTGATGGAGCACCCACTTGCCCTTGGCAGATGGGAGTGATGCACCTTTCTCCGTTCTTTATTGGTTGGCCACAGGGACCTGGTGCTTGTCCCATCTGCTAAAGAGCGGGCACAAGGCACACTCAAGAAAGATGCGGTTTGCTAGATTTGTCGACAGGCTTTCACAGACCAGACCATTTAACATGCAGGTGAATAATGGGTTTGCTCAGCAGAGGGCAGGTGGGTGCCCATGTCGGACAGATCTGAGTGGTGCTGGAATCCTGATTTGGGAGTTTGGGGCTTCTTCCAGCAGCATATTGGCACTCCGAGACCCTTTTCATGAACCACAATCTTAGGGATGGTTGCCATAGAATTGTATTTGACTACACATGCTACCATTTCTGTGCCTGGGCCTCCAGTTTGAACCTTAACCCTTTGACTCCCACACCCTCTCTTCCAACTGCAAAAAGCTGTGCTCTATGATGCCTGCACACATTACTGGTTATCAGTAGGGACATGTTTTAGATGTCGGTGAATGAAACAAAGCCTGTTGAACAAAAGCTGATCAACCAGGAGAACCTTTGATTAGCTATACCATAACGAGGCCCAGGGATGTCATTCGACTGAAATTCTGACCAAGACAGAGAAGAATTGAGCTTGTAAGGATACCACATATTAAGAAATTGTAAGTGCACTTAGCTAAGCAGGGATTTCAGAAGAATCTTTGTTTTGTGTTTGCTTAGATAAATTGTTATATTCTGTATGTGTTTTGGTTTGATGAGAGGTAATTCATGCTTAGATTGTGTGGTCTCATATGATACGAGAAGCAAATGCTGAGAATTGAAAACATGTTTTTCCTTTGTGACAGGACATCCTCAAAGATGCAGTTGAGATGAGTCTGGCCAGTGCCAGAGAGATTCCATACTTTGATGGGGACTTCTGGCCCAACGTCATTGAGGACAGCATCAAAGAGCTGCACCAGGAGGAGGAGAGAAAGAAGCGTGAGGAGGCAGAGGCAGCTGCAGCTGAGGCTGAAGAAACTCAGGAAACTGTTGAGGATATAGCTGATCCGGTATGTTTAAATTTTTTTACTCAAAATTTTACCGTTTTGAAAGTGACCGTATTGCATTATTCTGAAAATGATTTTTGCTAAAAGAGCGGAAGTAGTCCTATATAGTTTTTGCAATCCCTACGCATTTTTTTGTTCGGTTATGTTTTGAATGTATGTTGGAGCTGATTTCAAAGCCATACATTGATGGACGTAGTAGCCAACTCAGTTGGAATGTTGGACTTCCAGATGGAAAGTTTGGAGTTAGCCTGCTTGGTAGTGTCTGATGGGTAAAGGGTTGAGAATTTTCTAATCTCCCTGATTAACCTAACCGTGTACAGACCTGCCAGCTCCTGAATTTTGTCTGTGTTTATGTACTTACAGAATGTCAGATGTACATGTGGAAGAAACAAAAAGTGACTGATGGCATATGGTAGTGGAAATTATCTGGCCTGCAACCACCACCCCCCCAAATCCCCAACCCAAAGAAAAGACATGTGACTGCCTGCATTGGAGGCATACCACTGAACATGGCGTAAGCAGACTGTAGCAACATAATGTCTGACCCACCGAACTGGAGTATACAGACTTTAGTAACATAATGCTTGAACAGTATGGGCCAAACAAGTAGAGCAATGTCCCTTGATGCATCTAAGAAAACTGTGCTGTGAATGTAAACAAGTCAGTGCACTTCACCAGTTGCTCGCAGCAGGTTAAATTCGGAGTGAGTCAAGTTTTCAAGCTATTATATGCTTAAGAATTGTCTTGACTATAAACTTTCCCTCCTATGCCATAAGTCTCTGGCTGGTCTAGCTCCCCCCTATCTTTCTGATCTCCTGACTGTTTACATTCCCTCCAGAGAGCTACGCTCTTCTACTGATGCCCACCTACTTAGAATCCCACGCTTCCGCAACAAAACTCTTGGTGAACGTGCTTTTTCTTATCAGGCCCCCTCTATTTGGAACAAACTTCCCTTTCCTCTCCACTCTACCAGTACCCTTTCTTCGTTTAAGTCCAGTCTAAAAACCACTCTTTTTAAATCCTAGCCTGTAGTTCTGTACTCTTACTTCAGCTGCCACCTTGAAATCTGTGCCCGCGCGCATGTGTGTGTGTGTGCGGTGTGTGTGTGTGTGTGTGGTGTGTGTGTGTGTGTGTATGCGGTGTGTGTGCGGTGCGTGTGTTGTGTGTGCGTGTGTGTGTGTGTGTGTGTTTACTGTAAGCGCTTAGGGCTTTTTTAGATTAAGCGCCATAAATGTTCACTATTATTATTATTATTTTTGTAGATTGAAAACCAGGCATGGGAATTCTCCTCGGATCCGCTATTTTCAGCGGAAATCAACCTAGCGTCCTCGGGGAAAAAAAATTGAGCTCCTCGGATTCTCGAGAAAGGCAAAAAATATATATATATTCGTAACCGTGCCGATCCAGAATTTTATAGTGCGCGATTCCGGTGTGGCGTTCAATCTTTGCAGCCGCCCGCTAATGCTGCTAGCAGCATCCGCGCTTTCTATAGGTAGTTGCATTGCCGGGCACATCCGCTTTTGCGAGTGAGTCAGCGGCTTTGAACGCAGCAATACTATCCCTTCAGCGGCCATTTTTCTTTTTGAAGCATTCGAGGCACTGAGCGGTTGCATGATTTAAAAACAGTCACACATTCCAGTGAGCGATTGAAGATGTCATCAGTGTCAAGAATTGTTAATCGAACGGACGCACTTGACGAAGAGGGCATATTAACCTTATAAAAGTGCCAAATTTGAATAATTTTACAATGGAAATATGCCTGAAAGTGATGCCCAGATTGCGCAGATTTTAATGTAGCAGAAAAAAATTTTCCGGGGGGACATGCCCCCGGACCCCCCTAGTTTCACAGGATTCTCCTTATACCAATTCCCATGCCTGAAAACTGATGCCTGATTACTGCAGATGACAACCATGAGTGGATTTTTTGTAGATACCCCCGTATGGATGCTTGGGGCTTTTTCAATATGAATAGTATCCGCGCCTTCTGGAAGTTCGGTGCTGGAAGTTTCCTCTTTTCTGTCACTTTTTTTTTGTTTTTGTTTTTTTGTCTCCCTTCTTTGCTTTCTGTCATTTCTTCCTTTCATTTTCTGCCATGGTCCATTCGCCTGTATGTGTTCGATAAAGTCTTAATACTTTCTCGCAGGATTGATAATTGGGTATATGTATAAAGTGCATTTTTGGCTCTAGGGAAGCGAGATGTGAGATGTGGAAGTAATTATAGGTAATTTAGGCCTTTGTTTTAGTGTACTTACTTATGTTTCAATTTGTATTCAGGTGTTTTTTTGAAATCCCCTGTGTGATAAATTGGACTTTGTGGTCAACATGGGGGGCATCTCCTGAGATTTTGTGCATGACTGCATTGATATGTGTACTTAATTTTCTTTTCCTTGTTTTCTGTTGAAGTGTTGTGTATGTTTTGAAACGGTCACAGCCCTGATAAGCTGTTCGCGTGTCAGCTGGGCTTTAAACAGAAATAACAATAACAATTCCTGGCAAACATGCACTAGACCCTCACTATGTGGATTGTGCAGATGTGCACTTGTGGCTTTGCCGCTTCATCAGTAAAAACAGAGATGCCCTCAGTTTTGGTTGTGACTCAACGTTGAAGCTCTGTGTTACAGATGGAAATAGACAAGAAGAAGGGTGATAAGAAACCACAGAAGAAAAAGGCAAAAAACAAAAGTGGTCAGCGGAAGACCTCTAAGAAAACCAACACGCCCCAAGGCGTCAATGATCTCACATCAAAATTGTTCAGCACAATGGACAAACATCGAGAGGTAAGTCTTCATGAAAAAAATAATCTCTCTCTCTCTCTTCTCTCTCTCTCTCTCTTTCTCTCTCTCTCTCTCTCTCTCTTGGCACTGATGCCTGCAGGACACACTCTCTCTCTATCTCTCTCTCTTGGCACTGATGCCTGCAGGACACAGGTCACTATGTCCTTCTTCAGTCGTCATTTATTCTCGCTTGAGACAATATTGGTACCTGGAAATTTAAGATATATGATTTTTTACCTGGAAATTTAAGATATAAGATTTTTTATGTCCTTTCTAAACCAGGAAGTAAATTTGATCTGCAGGCTTAATATGTGTGTGTGCGCTTGTGTGACAGCGTTTAGGTTGTTGATGTGAAGCGTATCCAGCAGACACGACTTTCTATATCCATGGGTGCCACTCTTCCGTCTGGGTGACGGAAATCAGTTTTCTCGGCAAGGCCCCAGACGGAAATTCCGTTTTTTCATTTTCGTTATTCAAAAAAAAAAAAAATGTTTGGGGAAAAAAAAAAAGTTGAATCGGCGGTATTATGACCGAAGCAGCACTGTAGCAGACGACCGTAAATGAGGAAGCGCTCTCTATCGTTGAAGACAACACAGGTCCAGCGATCTTTGTTTGGCTACACACATCACTTACGTCGCGCCATTGTGCTGCTAGTACCTTCAAGCGAAAAGGTTTTCCAGTTAGCCTGATTTTCAGTTTTTTCCAGATTTTCAAAGTGTCACCCTTGTATATCTCAAGGGATTCTGAGTGAAGTCTCATCCCCAGACCTGCCAACCAGTACGATTTTGGCGTATTATTTTACGATCATAATTAAATAATACTAAATTACGATCGAGTAAAAAATGATACGATGCAAAAAAACAAAAACAAAAAAAAAAACGATTATAGGTCTAGTAGTGACTTTGAGCCGAGAGCGCCACTGAGAAGACAATCACGATCGGTAAACAAGTGGACTATGGGCGCAGCCATGTTTGTTATTATAAATGAGAATCTCGTCAAACGAGAGTCTCGTACTGGGTCAAACGAAAGTCTCGTACCGACTGTGAGACTTCCGTTTTTGCAAAAAGAAAATGGCGACACAGGTAGACCGCGTGGTAGTGGCAAAGGAAAACGTGGTGGTGAAGCTGCTTTGGGCACCGGCAGTGAAAGTGTACAGAAAAAGGCAAAAAGAGAACAAAAGTTCATCCAGTCGTACTCACAAGAGTACCCATGCATCACTGCATCGAAAGTGGGAAGCACATATGCAAGGTGCAGTGCTTGTGAGTTCGATTTTCTAGTTTCGCATGGCGGGATCGACGATGTAAAAAAGCACGTGACTTCGTTGAGGCACATTGCAAAGGCATCAGCCTTAAGAAACACCTCTTCTCTTGTTGATTATATTCAAAGAACTGAAGATACTGATCTCCAGCCCATTCGTGCAGAGGCATATTTCACGGCGTTTTTGGTGGAACACAACGTGCCACTTTCAGCCTCTGACCATGCTGGACAGTTGTTTAAGAAGATGTTTCCTGACAGCAACATAGCAGATACCTACAGTTCTGCAAGAACAAAAACCACATCCATTGTGAAGGAATGTGCTGAAGATAGTAAGGCTGAACTTGTGCAGTGCATGAAGGGACCCTTTGTGTTAGGTACTGATGGTAGTCAGGAGGGGGAAGACAAGTTCTTTCCCATTGTTGTGAGAGCTGTGGATCCCCATGGAACTATCAAAACTGAACTGCTCAGTGTCCCCTCATGTGAGACGTCAGCCACTGGAGAACACATCTTTCAGTTGTTGGACTCTGAGCTAAGGGCTTACCAGATAGACTGGAGGAACTGCCTGGCATTTGTAACCGACAATGCCAATGTCATGATTGGGGTCAACAAAGGTGTCATCTCGTTCATCAGAGACAAGCATCCAGAGACCTTCTTGGCCAGATGTGTATGCCATCTCCTTAGTCTGACTGTGAAGAAAGCCATGAAGGAGTCTAGCAAGTTTGACCTTGATGACACAATGCGTCAACTGGCCTGGTATTTCTCCAAGAGCACTGGCAGACAGCAACGCCTGAAGCAGATCCAGAAGGAACTAGGCTTGCCAGAGCACAAGGTTGTTGAGCATGTTCCCACCCGATGGCTCTCTGTTGGGGCTGCCTTGGACAGAGCAGTTGAGCAGTGGAACGCTTTGGACAAATTCTTCAAGGAAGAATGCAGTGTGAAGACATCACATGCTTCAAGTACATCTAGTTCTGACCCACCTATGAGGCAAAAACTCGGGGATTTCTTCCGGCGCAAGACCACCAAATTGTATGTCTTGTTCTATGCAACAGTCTTGGAGGTGTTCAACCAAGTCAACAAACTTGAACAGACCGACAGCGCCAGAATCCATCTGATCAAGAGAGACATGGAACGACTGTACAGACGCCTGCTCGTCGTTATCTGAAGCCAGCTGCTCTGAACAATGGGGCCCTGATGGATGTGGACTTCAAATCCTCATACAACATGAAGCGTGATGAAGACATCTTCATTGGTAGCACCACCCGAGAACACCTGGACTGTGTGGAAAGTAAGCAGCAGCAGATCTTCATGGAGAATGTGAAGACATTCTACAAGGAGGCATGCAAGTACATGAAAGAGAAGCTGAACCCGGCCGAGGAAACTCTATGGAAACATGCAGAGCTTGCGGATGTGAACCTGCAGAAGTCAGTTCAAGCATCTTCTTTGAAATACTTCTTGAAGAAGTTCCCATGCACTCTGCCACCTAACACAACCCCTGATGAGCTGGAGGGAGAGTTTCTGGAGTACCAGGCAGCAGAACTTCCACCTGTGGTGTTGAACCAGCCATCAGCAGAACTGCAGTGGAAGGAGATTGGTGCCATGAAAGATCACAATGGTGCCACTAGACTGAAACATCTGTCCCAGTTCATGCTGTCAATTCTCCTCATCCCTGTGTCCAACTGTGGGTGTGAGAGAATCTTCAGTCAAGTGCGAAGAAACAAGACTGACTTTCGGGGATCCATAGGGGCAAAGACATTGGATGCTCTCATGGTTCTGAAGTCCAAGAAAGGGGGCCCATGCTACAAAGCAGTGTTCTCTGATGAGCTCTTGAAAAAGTGCAAGTCAGCTACCAAAAGGCAGCACACTGAGCACAGTGCAACAAGCTCTACCGACACAACTCAGTAACTTTCAAAGTGTGCCTTGTTGGCTTCAAATTGTCATTTTGACAATGCAGTTTGTAGCGAAGCAGACATTAAAATTTATGTTTTTTGAGTGAATCATATGTGATTGTGCCTCAGTGGAGACAGACACTGGAACTCAGTGATCAATATATGTGGAAAACAGACACTTGAACTCAGAATTTGTGATGCATGTGAAAAAAGACATTAGAAGTGATACATGTGAAAATATGTGTTCCTGGAGCCACAAATGACGAGACGAATCTACTTTATAATGAGGTATATAATTCTTTGTATACTTGGAATACTACTGTTTTTGAAAAAATACTATAAAAAATTTATAAAGGTACTATTGCAGGCTTAGAGGGGTTGGCAGGTCTGCATCCCCCTCCCCACTCCTGCTATCAACCCCCTCTCTCTCCCTCCCCTCTCTCCCCTGCCTCAAACTCACTCTCTTTTTATTGTTGACTTCATCTGCCTTCTACCTTCCCCTGCCCTCTCATCCCTTAGATTTGATTTTATCAAGATTTTGCGCTATATAAATATTGTAATTATTATTATTATTATTATTATTATTATTATCATCCCGTCTCTGTACTTCCCCATACCCTTCTTTTCCAGCCTGCATATACACACACCTTCCCATATGACCTCTCCATCTACCCTGTTCCTTCCCCTCCCGTCCATTCCATCCCTTCCTCTTAGCTTCCTCCTCTTATGCCCTCTCCAGCCTCCTTCCATCCTTGTTCACAGTTTTTGGGTGGTACCTTTGTGGGTGTGGCATATTACAGATTGATAGTAGTGTGGGAGACTGGTTCAGTGATTCTTGTTAAAATCAAAATTCTAAAAGGTCTGAAAATCAAAATTCTTTTAGTCTGGTCTGGCCAGTAATGCTATAATGCTATGAGATTGAAGCAGCTGAGATATGGTTCTACAGGCAGCTTCCTAGAGTGAAATGTGCCGATAAAAGAACATATGAAATCATTTTGAACAAACTCGCAGTCCAGTGTTAATTGCTGGCAGAAATCAAAAGTGAAATACATCGGCCATGCAACCTGCAGCATCCACACAACCCGAATGACATTTTGCTTGGAAACGTTGAGGCCAAAAGAAATGAGTAGATCACCTACTTTCTACATGAACAGCATCACCAGCATCAAATGTTTAAACCGTTTGACTCCCGTACCCTATACAACTGCAAAAACTAATTCTTTGACTCCCTCACCTTGTCCACCAGCTTCGCACAGGAAGCTGCTGGATAGGGTGAGGGATCATAGGGTTAAGTTTCTGCTTTGCTAAAATTGTTGACAATGCAGGATGTTGGTTGACAGGGTGCGGGAGTCAAAGGGTTAAGGACTACAATGTAGCATAGGAAAATGGAGACATCAGCGTGGGGTCCTTAGAGCACTTTCACTTTTTGCATGGACACTTGTCACAAAAAGAGTGTCACCAACTACTCAATCATTCTGTATCTGGTGGTAGTTACAGCACATAATGTACAGTATTTACAAATATATTTACATATTTACACACCCACATTACATGTATGTACAAGAATGTCAGTTGTCTATTCAACATCAGCCACCAAGGTGACCGTCACAGTAAACTGTCTCAGCTGAGTGTCACAGCAGCTGTCACCTGTCATCTCGCATGTCACGTCCAGGTGTGTTGATGGCATCTTGCAGGTGAAAATACTGATTCAACTTCAAGAACCGTGTTTTTGGTATGACAGCACTGATCCATGATTCAGAAAATTTTGGGTCTGTAGACCAGTGGAGGTGCACCCTAGAAAGAGGTTTCATCCCCATCATGATCAGCATGGGCAGGTAGGCTTTGATTTCTGCTGATGTTGTGTCTGACCATAAGGGTCTGTGGCTAAGCCCTTAGCAGCAATCTTTTGCCTGGTGTAATTATTTGTTTCATCAGCTGCTGTTTGAAAAAACAGCTCAGGCACAAATAAAAAGAATCCAGTGGTTTGGCATCAAGAGGGAGAGTGTGAGTGGGGCTAGTTGACAGTACGACTGGCACGCCTGCACTTCGTCAAGTTGTCTGCAACATTGCCAGTGGAACGTCGCTGTCTGGGTCACTTTTCTCTTCACTCTCTTCGCCAATTTCATCTCAGTCTTCAGCTACTTCAATTTCGACATCAGATTTGTTGCCTAAATCTCTGTCACACTCCTCCAGTTGTCGCAAAATAGCTTGTATAATCTTCGAACATTTCGTCTTTGTAAATGGCAGCCATTTATAACACGAAGAAAGCGTGTGAATGAAAAGGTCAGACGCTGACCAATATCTTACAAATAGGTGATGTATGGTACCAAACTTGGCATCATTCTTTCATTGGTTTATCCTGACTTTCGCGGGAAACTTCATTCATGAGGTGTGTGTAACCCCTAGTGCTTAGAGTGTAATGGAAATTCCCCACCAGGCCTAAGTAACAGGCGGAGGGCTGCGACGGGTGTAAATGAAAAGCGGGGTTTCCCGATTGGCAGGCTGCGGCAGGATAAAATGGGAAAGGTAATGTGATAATGTGACTTGAACTGAAGTCTTCCAGTTGTTCATCTGTCATGTAAACCACAGTAGCGTGACGACAGATTTTAATAGTTTCATTGTTCATACCAGTGAAAGTACTTTATGATTACCATGCTATACAAGAATGATTACACAGGACAAGATAGACACCATTTTAATTACTTTGATGGTGTTTTGTGTTATTTGTTTTCTATCTACAATTAAACAAGTACGTTTGGTTTATTTTTGTGTAATTTCTTTTGCAGGCATTTTTCGTCATACGACTGAATGATCAGCAGGGGCCTGCAAATCTGGGCCCCATCTGTGACCCCGACCCACCTATGAGCAACGACCTAATGGATGGCCGTGACAATTTTTTGTCAATTGCCCGGGAGAAACATTACGAGTTTTCATCCCTTCGTCGAGCCAAGCTATCTTCCATAGCCTTCCTGTTTGAACTGCACAACCAGGGCAAAGAAGGGTGTCTCTACAACTGCAACAAATGTCAGATTCCCGTAGAGACACGTTACCACTGTAATATATGTGAGGTATGTGACTGCTTTTGTGTCAAGCGCCCCCCCCCCCCCCCCCCCCCCCCCCCCCTCTGTAGTGCTTTTCTGCTGACAGGCCCACTCTGTAGTTACTGTGGTATTTCTCATGCATGCCAAGAAGTGAAGAACAGCTGCACGTCTACTGTGAGAGTGAGGAAGACATTTTTGAAATTTATAAGCTGAGCTTGTGTATTATAAACTGATCAAACTCTCTTGGTCAAAGATATGGACCAATTTTTCAGTATGCTATCAAGTCTGAGGTGGTTTTAACGCCTGTACTCATTTTAACATGACATGATTACTGGTTATTATGCATGTCACTAAGAATTAGTTTATACATTTGGATATGATACTCAAGTGGGTAAACATCAAACATCCAACTGGAAGCCCTTGGGTTTGTTTCACCTAAATATCTGTACCTGATGAGTAAAGGGTGGTGATTTTTCCAATCTCCTTGGTCAGCATGTATGCAGACGTGCCACTGCCTATCCCCTTTTGTGTTATATGCATGCAGAATGTCAATGAAAATACCCAGCATATATTGAGAGTACATTGAAGGGATGTTGTAAACTGGGCAGATGCTTCAAGAAGATCACATTTGATCATTTTGTTTAGATCATACCTCATTTTACAGAACATACAGAAACTTTTACAGTGCTGTTTTAGCAGAGGAGGGGGACGTAAATCACACAAAAAAATTGCAAGGTCATTTGATTGTTAGGGATGTAATGCAGAAAGAATTGAACATGGGAAATCCTCCGGGTTTTTTTAATAATTTTTTTTTGATAGCAACAGAAGTTAAAAGTGCTGGAAATCTCTACCCAGTATGGCTCCATTGAATTAAAAACTTGTCTGTTTTGAAGGGGATATAGCATTTTGAAATGCTATTTGAATACATTTTGTGGTCAAATTGTACTTTGAACTCTTACTGTAGGATAGATGTAGGGTGACTAAATGAAAACAAAAACAATGAAACACACATCTCAGAATCATCCAGATTTACCCTTGGCATGTTTTCTGGACTTATGTTTGGTTTGATACCAGCGGCTTTGGCCTCCTTTTTGTGAGAACAGGTTACATTTAGTTCCATTTGAAAATAGCTTCTTTTTTTTCGTACCTTGACCAGAAGAAAACAAGTGCCATGTTTCCTGCTGAGACAAAAACTGGCTGTGTTTTGATTCTGCGTGAAAAATGTTACTGCGTCTGATACCAGCTGGCTGGCAAAGAGAAAAGGGGGAAGTTAAAACAAAATAAAAAAAATTAAAATTTTTTCAAAATCTTTCAGCTTTAGAGATTTAATGTTTATTTGGGGTTTGCAGCAGCTGTACATGCTCACCAGACACTCAGTATTTTCAGATTTTGCTAGTGATTGTGATTGCATGTCCAGTAACAGATTTAGGGGTGCATGTGAACTCTTGTTTATAATGTAACAGTTATGTTAGTTCATGATTTAACTGTTAGTCTCCATCAGCCTATCCACTAGCTTCTACCATCTACCTGCAAGCTGATGGATAGGCCGAGGGAGTTGTAAAGATAAACTATCTCATTCTTTACTGACCTTTTCTTTTTCTGTTGGCAGGATTTTGATCTATGTGTCAGCTGCTATAGGCAAGAGCGTCACGAGCATAAAATGGAGAAGCTTGGGTTTGGCCTAGACATGGATACCAGTGTGGATAAGCAAGAGGACCCTGCAGAGGTCCGTCGGAAGTCATTGCAAAGATGTATTCAGTCTTTGGTGCATGCATCTCAGTGCAGAGATGCCAACTGTCGCTTGCAAAGCTGTCATAAGTTGAAACGTGTGTTGCATCATCCTAAGGGCTGCAAAAGGAAGAACTCTGGAGGTTGCCCCATTTGTAGGCAGCTCATGGCCTTGATCATCCAGCATGCCAAAATTTGCAATGAAAACAGGTGTGCTGTTCGTATGTGCCAGCAGATGAAGTATAAAATCCGCCAACAGCAACTGCAGCAGCGGATACAGCAGGCACAGATGTTGAGGAGAAGGATGGCACTCATGACATCAGGACACAGGGACTCTGGCAACATGGTGTCCAGTGCCCAGACCAGCGGTGAAGTAGACAGGGCTTCTCAGCCTTCCCCTCTGACAGGTGTGCATGGTGGACAGTACATCTCTGGAAAGACAGTCCCAGGACCTCCACAGGGGGCAATGAAAGCAGCTCTGAAGGCCCAGGAGATGGCTCAGATCCAGGCTGCTCAATCACGCCAGCCACAAGCCACTACTATGCCTGGCATTGCAACCAGCATTGGCAAGCCCTCCATACAGCCTTTAGCCAGACCTGGTGCGAAACCTAATATGGTGACCCCCATGGGTGGTATGCAGCAGGCTGTCTGGTCACCTGACATGGGGGGCTATCCCATGCAGCCTGCACCTCCCCAGCAAACCCTGCACATGCAGGGGCAACCACCGCCCTCAGTGAGGATGAACATCGACTCAATGCAGCGGCCTCCATCCCCACTCCCTGGTGTTACTCAACAGACCTACTCTGCTGCCTCTCTGCGCCCTGTTGTCCCCAACACTGGTGCACTTCAACCCCATCATCCTGGTGCTGCACAACACCAAGGTAACCCTCGGCTTCGTCTTACTGGTCCTCGGCTCCATTCAGTCCCAGGGATGAGTGGGTCTGTTGGCCAACAAGGGGCAAATTTCAAGTCATCTGGGAACCATGCTCTAACGCAGGTGATTGCTGCAATTAAAAATAACAACACACCATCAGCAGAGGTACTTAGTGTGCTACACCAGTACCCTGTGCTCATGGAACAAGTTCTCAGAATAAGGAACAGCCGCTCCCAACAGCAACAAAAGCAGCAGCAGGAACAAGTAGTCCAGCAGCAGCAGGCCCAACAACAGCAACAAGTCCAGCAGCAGCAGTTACAGCAGGCCCAACAACAACAGTTACAGCAGACCCAACAACAGCAGTTACAGCAGGCCCAACAACAACAGCTACAGCAGACCCAACAACAACAGTTTCAGCAGGCCCCGCAACAGCAGTTACAGCAGACCCATCAGCAACAGTTACAGCAGACCCATCAGCAACAGTTACAGCAGGCCCAGCAACAGCAGTTACAGCAGACCCATCAACAGTTACAGCAGGCCCAACAACAACAGTTACAGCAGACCCAACAACCACAGTTACAGCAGGCCCAGCAACAGCAGTTGCAACAGGCCCAACCACAGCAGGCCCAGCAACAGCAGTTACAGCAGACCCATCAGCAACAGTTACAGCAGGCCCAACAACAACAGTTACAGCAGACCCAACAACCGCAGTTACAGCAGACCCATCAGCAACAGTTACAGCAGGCCCAGCAACAACAGTTACAGCAGGCCCAGCAGCAGCAGTTACAGCAGGCCCAACAACAGCAATTACAGCAGACCCAGCAACAGCAGTTACAGCAGGCCCAACAACAACATTTACAGCAGACCCAACAACAGCAGCAACAGCAGTTACAGCAGGTACAACAACAGCATTTACAGCAGGCCCATCAACAACAGTTACAGCAGGCCCAACAACAACAATTACAACAGCAACAGCCATTGCAGCAAGCTCAGTTAGGCCACCAGACACAACAGCAGGACAGAAGTCTGCCTTCTAGTATACACACTGTGCAACATCAAACCTTGCAGCAGCAGAAGCAGGCACGCTATCAGATGCTCCAATTACAGCAGCAGCAAGGTTTGCGGCAGAGTCAGGTGCAGCAACTTAATCAGCGGCCAGGAATGCAGTTTACTAAGCCTGGGTTTGTACGTGCTGACCAACTTAGTTTACAGCAACAGCAAATGATGCAGATTCAACAGCAGCAGCAGCAAACTCAGTTTAAACAACACAGGGCGAGTGTGGCCCAGCGACCTCTTAACCCTCAACATATGATAGCACAAGGAGCCACACCATCGCCACAACAGCTGATGCAGCAGTTACGTTCATCTCCAGGTCCAGGGGTATCTGCTTTACCCCAAACTGTGCGTTCCCCTCAACCTACCCCTTCCCCTCGCCAGCAGCTCATACCATCCCCTCATCAGCTACAGTCCCCTCATCACGTACCACCCAGCCAGTCACCCCACCTCTCTATGAATCAGGACTCCAGTCAGCTGAACTTGGACCCAATGTTACCACAACTTCAGAATCATGCTATGACAGCTGGCAATCCTGACATGGGTGTAGGTCGGCAAGACTCGGATATGGTGCCTCTTACGCCTTCAGACCAACTTTGTCAGTACGTAGATCGTTTGGATCATTGATCAGAGGTTAGCTTCAGTACTTATAGGCAGTGCATGTGTTAGGCATTGAAATTACAAAGGATATTAGTGCCTGTTCAATGCTGAACCTAATTTATGACTATGTTCTTGGATAATATTTGACTCGACAAAGTGATACTTTCCTCCTTTGGTCCTAAAATACTTTCCTCCTTTGATCCCAAAACCAGTACAGGCAGCGAAAAGAATGTGGAAAATACAAAAAAGCATGGAACTATTGGTAGTACAAGTCGATTACATGAACGAGTGAGAGCCAGAAGAAGCCAACCTGTTTACCGGGCATGTGATTGTTTATGTTTTAATACAAAAGGTTATGGACTGATTGTGTATCAGTTGTTTTTTTTTTCCCTTTTTTGACATACTCCCATGTACTTTTATCAAATTCACATGTTTATACAGCAGAAAGGCAACACATGAACAGTCGGGTTTCAGACTGACATTCGTTGCCTTGTGCTTTGACTGCCTTCTGTTCCACTTCCATGATCTGTTGCTGCAGACTGTAGTGTTCATTTCTTTTTCATCTGTATTTACTCGCTGCTTTGTGCAACACTGTGGTTACAGGTTTCCAAGGAAACCCAGGGCTTAATGACTCCACTACTACCACAACAAACTTTACGCTTTGATTATCAAAATTTATCTCCCTCAGTTCCAAGAGGAATGGTATGTTGTGAGAGCGAAACCTGGAGGATGAACCATTGGAGTGTGTATTTCATTTGGAAGAAAACAAGTGGTGCGTTGATCGCAGTTCAATGCCAAGTTCTACTACTAGTTCTTCTACTTGTACCCATGACGCTTATTTAAGTAAAGCGAAACAACTCTTGCAGTTTTCAGTCGCAAGCAATTTAAACATTGATTTAGAATATAAACTCCTGTTGTACTCGATTATTTTTTTGCTAGTTTTAGATCGTAATAAAATTGCCAAAGGACACTTTCATCCAGGTTTTTGTTGTCATTTTTTTTAACAGAAAAAGAAAATCTGATTATCAATTTGGGATGGTCATGCCATAAAGAAAATTATGCTAAAATTAGTCTGGTATTTCATACTCAAAAGAAAAATGCTTCCAAATGCCATGCAGGGGACCCAAAATTTAATCTGCTGCAAGAATTCTGCATGAAACTGCACAACAGCCCTTTGCAGAGATGGGCTGTGAATATTTAGTTGCTTTTCGTTTTTTGTTTGTTTTGTGTTTTGTTTTGTTTTCTGTTCTGTGTGGTTTGTGTGTGAATACATGTTATTTTCATACCATTCTTGTATGTGTGTAATGCTCACACCACCCTCTCACCACAACAAACTAGTGCTTAAATATACAGGACTCTGTGAAATTGTCAACTGAAACACTATGTCATCCTGGATTCAGAGGTCCAGCAGTCGAGCGTTGTGCCAGAACATAATTTATCAATACCACTAATGGCAAACATTGCATTGAAGTCAGAATCTTGGTCTCTTTCAAAATCAGTTGGATTCACACACACACACTCACACACCACACACACACAAATATATATATATATGTTAATACATATAATATATATAATATACATAGTATAATTTACTATATAAAATAAAGAGAGAGAGGTAGGTAAGTAGATCCTTCAGCAGAAATCCTACAAACCTGGGACAGAAGAAAAAATCCTTCAAACTCTACACCACATAAAGTCACAGGCTTAGTATTTGCTTACTCCATTGCCCTTCATTTGACAGTATACTTATGTTGGAACATTGAAAATGTATGAAAACACAACCTATACTGACAAAATAGAGCACAGAGTAGCTCTCATGAAATGATGAAATTGAGGCTGTGTGTTGAAAACGCCATTTATATCATCAGCGATGACCACGTTCATAGTACTATTAGTGGGGTATTCCACATGAATATAGGTTAATGGATTGTGATCCTCAGTTCTTCTTAAATTATAAAAACTTGGCAGTATTTGTAATATTGATTTCATTATTATTTTATTAAAGATACTTTAGATAGAAAACACAGTGGATATTTAATGCTTTTATTTAGATCTTTGTGAATATCTTTGGTAAGCAAGAAAATAAGTACGATAATCATCAGTCGTGACCAGGTAATTTCTTTATTTTGATCAACCTGCTGATCTGGTCATAATTTTATTTCTTGCTTAAAATATCTTCTATGAATTTTGCACTTGGCATTAGTTCAGTCATTCAGATCACACTCCAATGTGAATACATCGCAACCTGGAGCAACCTTGAAGCAGCTGTATTTTTTTCTATTTAGATACAGGCATGATGCAGGCAAAAATAATCCAACATGCACTCCTACAGAGACAAAAGTATTTTTACCAGCATACACACCCACAGAGAGAGATGAAGCATGCAGACTTCAGCAGAATTATGCCAGTACAGTGTGGACCAAACAAATGTTTACAGTACACAGTGTCAAGAAAACATTGCTTAGAATGGGGGGGAAAAAGCAAATACAGCTATTACTGAATCAGAAGGCAATATTGAAACGCGCGCGCACACGACACACACACACACTCATACAACACACACGCTTTACAAATTTCCTGACCAACAGCGCAGGTATCCAAAACAAGCGTGACTGCCCACGTTCAAGCAAACAGGAACCAGAAAAAACATGAAAAAAAGGATCAGAACACGTGTTTGATATAACCATACAAGACAAGCGCAAATTTTCGGCCAACTGGCCTTCGTCAAGCCTAGACGTAAGATCACAAACAAACAAACAACACATACAAAAATCAGGAGAGAAAGACTGAAACTTCCCTGCTGCTTCTTCCATTGTGAGGAAAGGACTAAAATGACATCATAATGTGTTTGTAAGTAAACATGATGTCAAGAGCGGAAATGAGATGAATTCCGCAATTTGAAAAAGCGGTCATGCCATATTGCTAGTTTTATCCTGAAGAGAGTCCAGGGCTAAAATCAAAACTATGATGCAGTAGCTTAGAGTAGTTTTTGGAATGTAGATATCTTACTATTGAATAATGCCTAAGAGAAAATATAAGCATATGATCGACTGAATGGGAAAATATAAGGAGGTAAGGCTGATGGAAATGGATTGTGCTTATTGCAATGAATCTGGTCTGACCTTGGAATAGGAATAAAAACATTGTAAACCAACAGCTAAAGGGCTGAAGGGAAAAACGGAGTCTCCAGAGAAAAGACCCCTTAGACACAGGTGTATATATCTCATCTGTTGGCTTCACACCAGAATTTAGTGTCATTAGTATTGTCATTGTCATTCTTGTGTATACTACAGTACAGTATTGTGAAATGCACATCCAGTGTGACCTCAGATGTAAAGTGACATGGACAATGGAACAGCTTACCCACTCTTACACCCGAATAAAATTTTAAAAAAGTGTGAGAATGGGGCCCTAGGAATTTTAACTTTTATCTTGTCATGCCATTTATCGACAAGGCTTGTTGGAACTACCTGAAATGAAATGAGAGATTATCAAAGTAATTGTTTCTCTAATGAGTTGTGGCTTTTTCAAAAATCAAATACAAAATACACATCCAATAGGAAAGGAAGCACATGTGAATTGTGCTGCGACATGGAATTCCAAAACCTTCAAATCAAGTAATTTTCAGTCTCAAGATGTTGTAGATTAATGTCCTGACTGTGTCTGCAGTGTGTGTTCGTCAACAGAGAGACTGTACTGCAGTGTGGCTGATGAACCCACTCATTACTGATGCCAACCATTGGTCTGTTGCTGATAGATTGCCTGCATTGCTACGCATGTGAATGATAGCACACCACCACAAACTATAATTACTTCCCTTCTCGATATGCAGACACATTGTATTCCTTTGTGTTTGAAAAACATTGGCAGCGGTTTAAGTGTTCTTTCAGTCTGTATGGAACAAAGTTTCTGGTACTTCCTCATGACAGTGAAGCATTGGTTTACACTTACTGAAGCTGTTGCAGAAGTATTGGCAGTTTTGTGTCATGAAATTTCAAGGTGAAAATGATACTGTAGGGAATGATGACAGTGATGATGATTTTGTGCCTGTATGTGTGATCACAAATGCTCCACACAGTGCAGGGCCATTGACTTAGTTTAGACAACTGCAGCAGTAAAGGAGTTGAAACTTGTGAACTGTTCACTCTGTCATTTATTTGTATTGTCTAGCACTTTCTGAAAGAGATAAGTGGAAAGGATGGTAGCGACATGGTACCTCTAGCATATCATAGGTCTGTTTTTCTTATGATTTTGAGTTTGGTGGTTTGGTTGTCCATATCATCGATTTATTTGATTATTCAGTATTTGTGTTGCTTTGGATATGTGGAATTTGTGTGGAAGCATTTTTGAATATATTTACAATGTTTCAGCTGAGCTTGTAGTTATATAAATGGCGGTCCACTTTCTGGTGTGTGTTGCGTAAAACGTCTACCTTTTTTTTTGTTGCTTTTTGTATTGTTTTACTCGTTCTCACATTGTCATGAGCCATACATGTATTGATTTACCTGTGCAACAGCATTTTTAGCATCTTTTTCAGGTTATGTTTCAGGCATGTTTTTATTCTTTTCTGTGTGCTTTTCTCTATGATTGTCTTTTTTTTCTTTCTTTTACTTCTGCGATTGTCATTTTTTTCTTCTTTTACTTTTACAGATGAAAAGATCTGTTTCATATTAAACTCAAGACGGCATGTGTGCACAAAATATATTGGCTGAGATTTCTTAGCTAAACAATGGATCTTTATAATACTTGAACCACTATCAGAAATGTGAAGTTCTGGAAACACGCAAGGAGCATCCACATGAAATGGTGTAATGGAAGTGGCGAAGCCATGAGAGTACATCTGCTGCTCTGCATGGGGGATCCTAGGTCATGTCCATCTGGAATTCTTTTTAATGTGGTGCATTCTCGGTATAATTTTGAAAGCTTCAGAGACTGAAGAAGCATATTCTAACATAGAAATTGGAAAAAAAGAAAGAAACAAAAAACGGAAGTGGATGTCAGCCAATTAAAAAAATTTGAAGCAACTTTTTGTCCAATCATCATCAGCTTTCATTTCACTCCGGACTCTTTGTGATCTTGGCTATTCACAATCCATGCCATCAAATTGATACAAGTATTTTTTGTTGTTGTTTTCCCCCTCCTTAAAAACCTGAAATGGAACACTGCAATGAGGGGGGGGGGGGGGGGGGGTTGAGAACATAAGCCTTGAAATTGGAGCTGTTTTGATCAAATCAGAGCAGTGGCATCTGTGCACTTAACACCTGGAATGCATCAAATGGGCATGATATTTTGGGGTGGTGTTGCTTGTTTACTGCCCAGTTGTTATATCATTAGCATGTAGGGCAAGAACAAAGGTTCTTTAATTCTCTTTTCTGGGCCAGCCTCTATATGATACTGTAGATGTGTTTAGGGACCTTGAGGTCTCATGTTCGTCAACCTTCCACACAAAGCAGCTCTGAAAAATCACACAAACTTTCACTGAACACCACAAGAAATATATGCAAGATAGGAAGACCCTTGTGTTTATGGGTCTCCCCCTCACTTGCAAATTCCTTTTGGTATTCAGTGAAGAGCATTTCGGTGATGTTACCCTGTTCCTTTCAGATGATGTACCTGATCCACCTCCATTGTCTTTTCACGATGATTATGCCCATACTGTCTTGATTGCGTTTGGGCAAGTAGTAGTTGGATGGAGATGGTGTTTGGCCAGAAGGTTTGTGTGATTTTTTTCTGAGCTTCTGTATATGGAAGTTTTTTTTGTTTTTGTTTTTTGTTTGTTTGTTGATATGCTTGCTCTTTGTTGTCCTCCAGCATTCTGAGCTGTAAAGTATGGTGGAAAGGAAGCAGCATTGGTTTATCTCAATTTGGAGTTTGTTGCATACTGGGAAAGATCCCCCATTTTGTTCATAATTTTGAACAACGTGGAGGTGGGGGAGGGTTTAGTGCGATCCAAAACAGAAAAGCTGTCGGGGGGTTTCTTACCTGATTGGAACAGTTGATCAAATGGTTTTAAGCTTAATCCAGAACAAGTGTGACTGCCCGCATTCAAGCAAACAGGAACCAGAAAAAACATGAAAGAAGAACAAGCGCCTGTCTTGTCATGTTGTATTAAATACGCAGTTTTAAGCTTGTAAGTTTTAAAGACAGTGAGTTTACAATTATACAAATAGTAATTTTCTATCTCATTATGCAAACTATATGACTGCAAGAATACAAAGTTGGTTGTTCGTCTTGAAATAAGCCCCTTGATTGATGTTTGTAAATTCTCTTTGCTTTGTATGATTGTCAAGAATGTATGACATGACCGACATTGGCCTGTTTTTAATGTCACAGTCATGCAAAGTATGTAAGCACTGAGATGCACTAAGTTGCTTTTTAACGCCAAAGGACATCATAATTGTCCATGTAGATAAATAGTAGTTGTCTCTTAGTTAATTTATACTTACTTCTTTTATTATATTATTACAAATCATTCATGTATTGTGTTCTCCAGACCCATTTAGACCATCTGCGCATTACACATCATCAGACTTTTTAGAGGAGCAAGAACTCAAGCTGATAAGCAAGCTGACCACACTCTACTGTATTTTTGCACAGTCTGCATCTTGATGGGCATGCATCTTAGGTGTTCACATGTTTCCATAAGCCACTAGCAGACCTGTTTATCAGTAGGATTTTTGCATATTTTGTATATATTTTTCTGCACTAGACTTTTTTTTCCCCTGAGTGAAATCACAGCAACAACAACAACAAAAAACCAGAAAAATCCAAACAAAAAAACAAAAAAAGGGCAGGGAGGGGACTTGATCTTATTTATGTGGACATACTCTGTTTCCATTCCCTTGATTATTCTGAAGTTTAGTAAGACTGTGGATGGAAATGTTCCGACAAATAATAATATAAAAAAAAGTGCAGAAATACACCATAAACATCACATCATCAGTGTGGGCACAATAATAATAAAAAAAATGCAGAAATATACCATAAACATCGCATCATCTTGTGTGGGCCTGCAGTCATGACAAAGCATTCTTATACAATTTCTCTAGCTGGCAATGTTCAGTGGATGATATGACATAAAATAAATGCCCAAGGCTTTCTGGTTCCCTAGCACTTTGGTCATTTAGGGTGATGAAATCTACTTGCCTGGTCACCCGAGGCAACTAAAAAAATTTAAAAAATGAAAAGTTTGACCACCTTTGTTACATCAGTAGCTTATTCTGCTGAATATTTTTAGTCAACATAAAGAAAATGTTGCTATTTTTCGGGGCAAAATTTCAGACTAGTGAAAATATCTGCGGGCTAGTAGATCTTTAACTAGCTAATAGAAATTTTTTAATCTTCTCCAGGCCTGTCATTGATCAATAAAAGGTGAAATTTATGTACTGGGTTTGGTCCCAAAGTTAGTACAAAGTTGACAAATTGTACTGTAGTTTGATTTGTTGATTTATGTGACAAAAAATATGGAAAGTGTATTAGAGGGGTGCAGCCTGATAGGGCTTTCTGCAGTCGGTACATAGATAGAATCTTACTTGGATCTGTTCCATCCCTGACACTTTTTCTTTCTTATGTTTTGCAGTTCTTTTACAGTGTTATTGTCCTGTCGAATTTCTTTAGGCATGGGAATTCTCGTTTCCTCTATTTTCATCTGAAATAGGCCCATTTTTGTCAGGGGGGAAAAAACTTAGTTCCTCTGATTGCTAGAAGAGAGAGAGAAAAAAACGTGTATTCATGGTGTGTATTTGAAAATTGTAATGAATTGGTGTTTCTAATATTGGTTCTAATGATTTTGTTCTAATATTGGTTCTAATGATTTTGTTTTGTTTAAATTGCAAAAATATTGAAAACTTCAGATGTGAAACATACACAAATGTGTTTCCCAGAAACACTCGGTCCGCACAGATTTCAGTCTAGGAAAAAAACATTCCAGGGGAGCATGCCTCCAGACCCGTACCCCCATGGTTTCAGAGGTTTTTGTCTTGAGTTATTCCCATGCCTTTTTCTTTGAAGTTGGGAATAATACACGCATATAACAGCATCTCAATTTGATTTAGGACACATATGCATTTGATACACGATTTTGAGGAGGAATACACACTTTTTGAAGAAAGAATACGTAAACCATAGTACACTTTTTGAGCAGGAATACAAAAACGGCAAATTAATGATCGACAACTCTGCACTAGACACTGACATGACTTGCAGAAAATCTCTTCCTTTTACCCACTAGGTAGAGGGAGGTAGACGGGTCAAAACCAAGACCTTCCACCTGGAAGGCCCACATTCACTCACCTGATGGCAGCACCCTTCAGATTTTGTTCTGTTTTTTTTTTTTTTTTCAAAAGCAGTGAGTTTGTTGATGGAAAAAGCCCTACTGAACTGTGAGAGTTTGTTGATGGAAAAAGCCCTACTGAACTGAAGTGGGGGTTAAGCATGGAATATCTGAATTCTGTGTTAGTTGAGAAAATTGGTAAATACGAGCGTAATGGTACAGTGTGTCTTAGAAACTATGTTTAGCTTTTGTTGGAAGGGGGGGGGGGGTTCAGGGAGAACAGATCCTTATTTTGGTGTCAGAATTGTTGCTTTGTTAGTCTGTAATACTTTACCAGTTGGCTTGCTCAGTCTGGCTGTTAATGAAGCTTACGGCAGTTACGCTGTACTTTGTTAAGAGTATGTATCTTTTTTCTCATTTTTGTTTTTAGACTTTTACTCCTGGCCACTGCTACAGCTGCAGTTCAGGGATCATTGCATCTTGTTTTGTCAACATTGAACGTATAATTGTATTTTAGTATATTCCATTCATTTGCCTTCAACATTTTTTTTTTTTAGTGTGAGGCTGGTGATTTTTTTTAAGCCCTTTGTCTTCCTCACCCTGTCCACTTCTCTGTATCACAGTTAAGCCAAGCAGCACAATTCCTGACACAAAAAATTATAACAATCCGGTAGAAAATAACGAATGAGCTGGACTCCAGGTTTACACTTTGTCTCAGTCTGTACCAGTTTTTTTTTCAGTCTGTCACTCTACTTTTGTTTTAATGCCTTTTCTTTGTTTACCCATTTATTATGAGCAATATAAGTGAAAATGCCTTTGGACTGGATTGGATCAAAGAACTTTCCAACTGTTAGGCCACTTTCCGTTTGGGAGGTGATATGGTTTTTCACCATCTCGGTCAGCTCCCAACTTGTTATATACAACAACAGGAAAACGGTGTGAGATGTTGTACGGTACTATGAAAATCCAATATCATTACTTTTTTTGTGTATGGTTTTTTGTCTCCTGTAACAGTGGCTTAAACTAGCATTCTTTGTGTGTGTGTGAGAGAGAGAGAGAGATGGGGAGAGACCTGTAACAACTTCAAGCATCACATGCTTAGCGGGCTGATTATATCCTAGCTTGTATGCAGGCATGGCGGTTGTGTGTTTGGTGAAGACCTGCATTTGTTAATATTATTTTACTCTTCTTCATACTTTCTTATTATGCTTTTTAATGTAGAGTCTGTTCATTGTAACTCGATTTAAACTTGAATGACATTCTCTTTCTGTAAAATGCAACGAGTATGCTTTTAACCCTTTGACTCCCGCTCCCTGCCCACCAGCTGCAAAAACTTAACCCTTTGATTCCCTCACCCTCTCCACCAGTTAAGTTTTTGCTTTGCTAGCATGGTTGACAATGCAAGATCCTCGTTGATGTGGTGCAGGAGTCAAAGGGTTAACATGGATAATTCTTCCGTATGAATAATAATCCCACCGTCAGGAAATTTCTGTGCTAGAAATTTCCTCTTTTCAATCACTGTCTTTGTTTTTGCCTTGTTCCTTTGCTTTCTGTCATTTCTTCTTAACATTTTCTGCCTTGCTGGTCCATTCACCTGATTGTGTTGGATAAAGCCTTGCATACATTTAGTATTGATAATTGGGTAGGCCTACATCAGTACATGTATTAAGTGCATTTTTGGCTGAAGCAAAATGGGAAGTGAGATATTGGAAGCAATTTTAGGTTACTTAGGCCCATTTTTTGTATGTTTTAGTGTCTTTAGTTATGTTTCAGTTTGCATTCAGGTATGTGTTTTAACCCTTCGACTCCTGCACCCTGTCCACCAGCATCCTGCATTGTCAACCATGCTAGCAAAGCAAAAATTAAGCCTTTGATTCTCTCACCCTATCCACCAGCTGCAGGAAGCTGGTGGATAGGATGGAGTCAAAGGGTTAAGTTATTGTAGTCGGCGGATAGGGTGTGGGAGCCAAAAGGTTAAATCCCCTGTCTGATTAATTGGATGGCGTGGTCAACATCAGGGGCGTCTCCTTAGATAATGTGCGCGAATGCATTGATATATATATATATACTTCATTTTCTTTTCCCTCTTTTCCTGAAATGTTGTATACATAATGGCTACCTGGCTAAACTTGTCTCTCAGCGAAAAGGCTACTTACTGCGTAGCTTTCATCAGCGATCCGGCCGACTTCTTCAGCGCAACTGCTGGGTTGAGAACTGAACTGGGTTGAAAACATGTTGTGTACATGTTTTGACATAATTTTAGCCCTGATGTGGCTCTACGCAGTCAGCTAGGCTTTGAACAGAACAAAAATGAAAATAACAATAACAAGGAAGATTTGCCTCTAGTCTGTTGCATCTCTGATTGAAGCTCTGAGGGCCAGCAAAAGGTCTCATTTGCGTAGTTGTAACAAGAGGTGGACCAGTGGCAGCATATAAAAATATGATGAACAGCCTTGATTATGCATTCAAAAAAATTGGCTGGGTGTGGGGTGCATTCATCCCACGTGCAATGCATTCATCCCACGTGCAAGCTAACAGTATGTAACTCCCATAAATACCACACCGTAAACTAGAACAGATAACAGTTCACTTCAAAATATGACACCCTCAGTCTCTGGGTCAGGTGTTGGAATGCTGGGAGAAAAATCTCCAACTCCAGAAAGTGTCAGAGGCATTGGAAGATAAGCAGTTGTATCAGACTTTTTAACAAGGAGGAGGGAAGTGAGTTCTTAAAGTAACACTAAGCATCACGTGATGTGGGACACACTGCAGAGACAAAGTAACACTAAGCATCACGTGATATGGGACACACTGCAGAGACAAAGTAACACTAAGCGTCACGTGATATGGGACACACTGCAGAGACAAAGTAACACTAAGCGTCACGTGATATGGGACACACTGCAGAGACAAAGTAACACTAAGCGTTACGTGATGTGGGACACACTGCAGAGACAAAGTAACACTAACCGTCACGTGATATGGGACACACTGCAGAGACAAAGCAACACTAAGCGTCACGTGATGTGGGACACACTGCAGAGACAAAGTAACACTAAGCATCACGTGATATGGGACACACTGCAGAGACAAAGCAACACTAAGCGTCACGTGATGTGGGACACACTGCAGAGACAAAGTAACACTAAGCGTCACGTGATATGGGACACACTGCAGAGACAAAGTAACACTAAGCATCACGTGATATGGGACACACTGCAGAGACAAAGTAACACTAACCATCACGTGATATGGGACACACTGCAGAGACAAAGTAACACTAAGCATCACGTGATATGGGACATACTGCAGAGACAAAGTAACACTAAGGATCACGTGATATGGGACACACTGCAGAGACAAAGTAACAATAAGGATCACGTGATATGGGACACTCTGCAGAGACAAAGTAACACTAAGCATCACGTGATATGGGACACACTGCAGAGACAAAGTAACACTAACCATCACGTGATATGGGACACACTGCAGAGACAAAGTAACACTAAGGATCATGTGATATGGGACACACTGCAGAGACAAAGTAACACTAACCATCATGTGATGTGGGACACACTGCAGAGACAAAGTAACACTAAGCATCACGTGATATGGGACACACTGCAGAGACAAAGTAACACTAAGCATCACATGATATGGGACACACTGCAGAGACAAAGTAACACTAAGCATCACATGGTGTGGGACACACTGCAGAGACAAGCAACACTAAGCGTCACATGATGTGGGACACACTGCAGAGACAAAGTAACACTAAGCATCACGTGATGTGGGACACACTGCAGAGACAAAGCAACACTAAGCGTCACGTGATGTGGGACACACTGCAGAGACAAAGCAACACTAAGCGTCACGTGATGTGGGTCACACTGCAGACAAAGTAACACTAAACGTCACGTGATGTGGGACACACTGCAGAGACAAAGCAACACTAAGCGTCACGTGATGTGGGACACACTGCAGAGACAAAGTAACACTAAGCGTCACGTGATGTGGGACACACTGCAGACAAAGTAACACTAAGCGTCACGTGATGTGGGACACACTGCAGACAAAGTAACACTAAGCGTCACGTGATGTGGGACACACTGCAGACAAAGTAACACTAAGCGTCACGTGATATGGGACACACTGCAGAGACAAAGCAACACTAAGCGTCACGTGATGTGGGACACACTGCAGACAAAGTAACACTAAGCGTCACGTGATGTGGGACACACTGCAGAGACAAAGTAACACTAAGCGTCACGTGATATGGGACACACTGCAGAGACAAAGTAACACTAAGGATCACGTGATATGGGACACACTGCAGAGACAAAGTAACACTAAGCATCACGTGATATGGGACACACTGCAGAGACAAAGTAACACTAAGCGTCACGTGATATGGGACACACTGCAGAGACAAAGTAACACTAAGCGTCACGTGATATGGGACACACTGCAGAGACAAAGTAACACTAAGGATCACGTGATATGGGACACACTGCAGAGACAAAGTAACACTAAGCATCACGTGATATGGGACACACTGCAGAGACAAAGTAACACTAAGCGTCACGTGATATGGGACACACTGCAGAGACAAAGTAACACTAAGGATCACGTGATATGGGACACACTGCAGAGACAAAGTAACACTAAGCGTCACGTGATGTGGGACACACTGCAGAGACAAAGCAACACTAAGCGTCACGTGATGTGGGACACACTGCAGAGACAAAGCAACACTAAGCGTCACGTGATGTGGGTCACACTGCAGACAAAGTAACACTAAACGTCACGTGATGTGGGACACACTGCAGAGACAAAGCAACACTAAGCGTCACGTGATGTGGGACACACTGCAGAGACAAAGTAACACTAAGCGTCACGTGATGTGGGACACACTGCAGACAAAGTAACACTAAGCGTCACGTGATGTGGGACACACTGCAGACAAAGTAACACTAAGCGTCACGTGATGTGGGACACACTGCAAAGTAACACTAAGCGTCACGTGATATGGGACACACTGCAGAGACAAAGCAACACTAAGCGTCACGTGATGTGGGACACACTGCAGACAAAGTAACACTAAGCGTCACGTGATGTGGGACACACTGCAGAGACAAAGTAACACTAAGCGTCACGTGATATGGGACACACTGCAGAGACAAAGTAACACTAAGCGTCACATGATATGGGACACACTGCAGAGACAAAGTAACACTAAGCATCACGTGATATGGGACACACTGCAGAGACAAAGTAACACTAAGCGTCACGTGATATGGGACACACTGCAGAGACAAAGTAACACTAAGGATCACGTGATATGGGACACACTGCAGAGACAAAGTAACACTAAGCGTCACATGATATGGGACACACTGCAGAGACAAAGTAACACTAAGGATCACGTGATATGGGACACACTGCAGAGACAAAGTAACACTAAGGATCACATGATATGGGACACACTGCAGAGACAAAGTAACACTAAGCGTCACGTGATATGGGACACACTGCAGAGACAAAGTAACACTAAGCGTCACGTGATATGGGACACACTGCAGGAGACAAAACACTAAGCCAGGGAAAACCGTAGTAGGGAGCTGAAAGCATGCAACAGACTAATGCAGACTACTTTCTGTGTGACTAAATTCAACCTGACAGGAAAAACAATTTTCGTGCTCTTGTGTTAGGAAGTAGCTCAGGGAGTTTGTTTTAGTAGTCTTTTGTCTCGTATGAATTAGAGAGCAGTGATAATTTTGCCCCAGTTATAAAATGTTTATAACTGATATAAATGACTTTTTGAAAAATGGATTTTTCGATACAGTTGTAAAACGTGTATGCATGTGATGTGTGTAACTTGCAGCATAATGTGAGCTTTAATGTCATGGTCAGTGTTTGCCATTGTTTCTAGCATATGGCAAGTTGTGACAAGCTGTGTGCAAATAGAGGCAAGACTGTCCACAGTCCCTTTCGAAATCAAACATTACATAATCCTTCAAAACAAAACAGACATGTTGGTAATGCCATTGTCTGGTAAGCTGGATAGTAGGCCTCCCTCGGTCATGGCTGACCATGGACAAAGTACATCCGTTCTAATGTCTAGTTGGGCTGTCTGCTTGGTCCAAGCAGCGTCGCCTGTGACTGTAGAGACCAATGCGAGAGAGGCAGTCTCTGTTGCAGCGGTCGCATGTGTATGCTGATGCTGGTCTGTTGGCTGTCATCCCTTTTCTGCGAACTCGCTTTTCTGCTGCAGCAGCTGACAGTTTGTCCTCACCAATCCGCAGCTGTTTCTTGAGAGTGGTTCTCCAGCTGTTGCGGTCGTCTGCGAGGTCCTCCCAGGACTCGGTGTTGATCTCAAGCGCCTTCATGTCACATTTGCAAACGTCTTTGTATCTCAGCTGTGGGCGGCCAATGTTTCTCTGCCCTGGATAATAAAGACACATAATACCAGTAGTTAATGTAGATAATAGGAGGATGGGATGCTTGCCGTAGGAAATTTGTTCGTAAATAGCCGCTTGATGAAAAAGAAAGCTTAACTGAGTAACTATCAGGAGTGACGGTAAAACAAGTGCCATGATTAAGTGGGTAAGATAGACTTCTAATTAGAAAGTCTGGGTTCAGTACTACCCAGGTACCTCCCACCTGAGCATGTAGGGTGGAGATTTTTCCGATTTCCCAGATCAGCATGTGTTCAGACCAGTTCATGCCTAAACTGTGTCCATGTGTATAATGCATGCAGAATATCAAATATGTATTTTAGAATCTGTTGGTCGTGTTGGTGTCCAAAAGTTTATGAAAGCGTGAAAAAAAATCAGCATGCACACCCACTGAAGACGAAGAATGCAGACCATGCACTGTGCAGCAACATACTGCCTACCTATTGCGGGCAAAACGACATGCATTATCCACATCTGAAAAAAACAAAATCAGAATGCTTGCAGGCACACACTCACACATTAACTGTTTGGAAACGCACCCTAAAATGGCTGCTGAAACTCTCAAGACGCACAGTTTTTGGTACTTTTTAAAAAATTATGGAGAATATCCAACCACAATAAACCTATCCTGTTATATAGGCCTATGTTTTTAAAGTTCAATGGTTAAACTCTGCTGTCAGTAGGTCCCCCTATAATCTCCCTTATTTATAGTATACACGTAGTCTTGGTGAAAGAAACATAACAGTTGAGACACGGAGCTCCGCAGCTATAGCTGTTGAGCGTCGCCATCGAGTTTACCCTTTGACTCTTGCACCCTGTCCACCAGCATTCAGAATTCAACCATGCTAGCAAAGCAAAAACTGAACTGTTTGACTCTCTCATCCTATCCACCAGCTTCCTGCAAGAAGCTGGTGGATAGGGTGAGAGAGTCAAATGATTAAGTTTTTGCTGTTGATGAAACGGGTGCGGGAGTCAATAGGTTAAACTTGTTAATTTCATTTCACAAGGTAGTCTCCATTGGAGTAATGGCTGTTCTTACGTTGATGATGATCCTTTTCACCTTGTGGGTGCTTATGGACTCAATAAAATCGTATCTTGAGAGATATTTTAATGCTTAGTACTGCATATTAGGTATACAGATGTATCATGGATCAAAGTGTCATGAAGGGTTCATGAAGTCTCAACTGTATCTGCCTAGGGACCAGTTGTTTTAGTCTAAATATTAAGGTTTTAGTCTAAATATTAAGGAGTGTCTAAAAGATAAAAGATTTGTTGTAACCGTTAGGTCAAAGGAGAGACAGAGGATGAGACGAGCTTTTCTCTGGGCTAGCATTATATTTATAAGGGCACCAAGCATTATGAAAGTGATGTCAATCTCCTCTTCTTTGCTGCTTTACCTTTCATAGCCTTTAATTCTTTGTAGATTTTGCTGATGCAATTAGTTCAGGTATCTGTCCCTCCTTCTGAAGTGTACGGGCATTGACCGAATGAGAGTAGCTATGAAGATGTCTTTCTTTCCCTTCATCAGTCTTGTATTGAAGTTTCGAGTTTTTGGTTTTTTGGTCTCAGTAGCTGATTTTTCAACTGCAGCCTGAGACACCGTTGCAGGACTTGCTCCTTGTTTGACCGCGCAACGAGCGATGCGGGATGAACTTCTTTGTATTTGTGTCATTTCATTTGCTTTCTTTAGCTAGATAAGCACTTGCGGTCGCCACTCCATACAAGTGTGAGCAGTAGTTCTCTAACTGAACTAGGTGACCCTGGGCGTCTCTGTCCAGCGTCTTGTGTACTTCACCGTTGACTAAAGAAAGTTCCTCCGCTGATGTGCACATCTGCCATGCTGCTCTCCCTGATTTCACTGTGACTCTAGCAAGGATGGCTGATGGGTGCTCGGCCTTGCCAAAGGGCCTCCCATGATTTGGTCTGGGACTGCTTATTGGATATTCGCAGTTACCCCGCGGACCCGCAGGGTTGGAGCGTTTGACTTCTCCTGGTGCTTGACAGCCTATCCTAGGACTGACAAGGTTCCCCCTTTGATTCCCCCACCCTATTCACAGCTTCCTACAGGAAGCTGATGGATAGGGTGGGGTAATCACAGGGTTAAGTTTTTGCTTTACTTGCATGATTGACAATGGAGGACATGGTGCAGGAGTCAAAGGGTTAACATGAAGATAAATACCCATTCACAGCTGAGTGGACTGGAGCTATGCCCATGTCCAAAGTTCCACAGTCATAGTCAGTAGGCCTACATATATATAAACTTGTGCAGACAGATTAGAAGGGAGCGCTATACCAACAAAGCCTCATAAAGTGGGTACCAGTGTCTGGAACAGAAATCCAGCAGATTTGGTTGATTGGAATGTGAAAGACATTTTTTCTTGTTTTAAACATTGATCAGAATGTTATTGTTAATGTGAAAGACATTATTTCTTTTTTGAAACACTGATCAGAATGTTGTTGTTGTTTTTTGTCTTTTGTGTGTTTTTCTAGTGTTTGATTTGTGTTTTTCTAGTGTTTGGTTTGATCAGTTTTTTTCCCTCGTTTTAATATTTGTATGCATGGCAAATATATCATTGACAGTTATGAATAATCTGTTTAAGTTTTGATCAATCTTGGATATCATGACATGGAAAGGTTGTCCCCATAACCCTGAGGTCATAGGGAAGTGAGGTGGTAGAGATTCTAGACTTTAAATGGGGCCATCATTATGAGGGTGGTGACCATCTCCTATTCCTTGTTGTTTTACCTTTCCTAACTTTGAAGAAAATTAGGTATCATTCACAGCTGGGTAGACTGGAGGCTGCTCATACATAGAAAGTTCCACAGGTGTGAATGACACCCGTGCAAAGTAATGCAGATAGTTTGACCCTTTGATTTCTGCACTCTGTCCACCAGCATCCTGCATTGTCAACCATGCTAGGAAAGCAAGATGCTGGTGGATAGGGTGAGGGAGTCAAAGGGTTAAGTTTCTGGAGTTGGTAGATAGGGTGCACTTAAGTCATTGCCAGAATTAATGAAGCTGTCCATGGCTTTCATTTGACTGTCTTAGGGAGTAGCTCTGCTTATGCACCAACCAGGCCTTGTAATGTCATCATGTTCATGATAATTCTGCGATGTGAATTAGCAGAAGATGAAAAATATTTGTGTGGACAGGAGTGGGTGCACTGTGATTTTCAGGAGAATATTGGGGCGAATATCACACTGAGAGTCTGTCAATATAAACTCTTGCAGAAATTTGGAAAACACGGTACATAAAGTCAGTAACGCTGAATCAAAAACAGCAAAAATGCCTACTTTGGAGAAGCTTAGTCCTTAATAAAAAGGTTAACGTGAACATGCACCCAAAGAGTGATAACATACATATACATACTTTTCCAGTCATGATAAGTATTTTCTGTTTGTAAATGTAGTTGGTACAGCTTCATCAGTTAAAGATTGGTGTAATAGACCATAAACAACTTCAGAAAAAAGATTGGAGATTACATGGCATATTGGTTTTTATTTACAAGTTGCTGAGGCCTTGTTTGTGTTGAGGTAGAGGTCCTACTTTCCAGCCTGACTGAGTGGATTTAACCCAGGCTTGGGAGAGGGGTTTGGTGGTAGTGGTAATAGGCATTGGACCTTCTTAAGTCCTGGGTTTGGTGTTGGTGGCCTGAAGATCAACCAGGCATGATTGGGTAATAGGCATTTTAAGTCCTGGGTTTGGTATTAGTGGACTGAAGATCAACCAGGCATGATTGGGTAATAGGCATTGGACCCTCTTTAAGTCTTGGGTTTGGTGTTAGTGGCCTGAAGATCAACCAGGTATGAATGGGTAATAGGCATTGGACCCTCTAAGGTCTTTTGCAAGGAAGAGACATTGAAGTAGAGGAAATAAGTACCACTCTTGTGATGCTGGCTTCAAGAAAGGTTGAGATCCTTACAGTCACCACGTCACTGCCCAATGACCTCAGGGTTATCGGACAACCTTTATCCTATTTTAGTTAAGAAATGAACAAAATGTGCTTTGCTTCAGTCTTCACAAGCTTTTCGAACTTCCACTGTGGCTTGTGGGTCAAACAGACCCAATTTTGTCTTTGAAAAATAACAAAAATGTTACCATCACAACGAGCAAATATCTTAGACATGCCTCAACCAAACTCGTCTTGACAATTACTTAAGCACATTTTGACGTGTTAAAATGCTGATATCTGTCATTTAATGGATAGATTGCAACAAATTTGAATGAACATCATCTTCAAAAGAAAACGTATTGTTTCACAGGCAATTTTTCCTTGGCCTTTTTACTTTGCACACATGTGTGCATACACAGACCTGCACTTGCTGTCTTCCAGTTTGTTGCTCAAGTGAATGTGGGTCTTGGAGTGTTTGTTCTCGCTCGAACTTTGTTATAAACAGTTGTTTATATATGCATACAAAATGTGATTTCATGGAATCCACTGTCTGTTCACCAGAAATAAAACTCCTCAGGAATGGTGATCCAGCATGTCATTTTGTGTATGCAGTGTCAGCTTCAAAATAATCAATTTAGAGAAGTATTCTCGTACTTTATTTTCATTACCAAAAACTGGCTAGCTACCTCATAAGACAAATAATAATGAACAGCAAACAACTGACATTAATGTTAAACTGTAATCAGTGAACCAATCCCAAATTGTAATTGACAAGCAATCTAATGTACAGTGCATCAAGTAGGATGCTGTGGGATCATTTGGCAGAAGTTATAATAGGGCCTTCACAAACTTGGGGGCACCAGTTAGGGTATAGACTTGGGATTCAGGAGTTTTAGATTGATGAGCAAGAGATTTGAACCATGAGTATTCTGTCCAGATGTTCATATCAGCAGTGAATGTATTCTAGATAAGAAAAATTGCAGTGCAGAGGATCTGTCAATGAAAATCTGTTTCCATCATTACTTTCAGGCTTATGTACTCTTGATTCCTGACCATTGCCTGCTGTATGATCATTTATGTATTCTCCTTCAGTCCTCAGGACAGGTTGAAAGACCTACAGAAATTTATACTTTGCATCTCTCTGAATCCCAGACACACGACCTCCCGCCCCACCCACACCAGAACTCTTTTTATATAAAATTCATTCATGATTCAGGAGCTTGATTTCAAGAATTTAGTTCTGAATAACTTTTTAAACCATATCGCTATCAGCAGTCTGCTAATAAACTGTGTTATCTTGAAAAAGACATGGATACTGGATTCAATATGAATATGAGGTCTTGTTGAAGGGACTACAAATTTAAAGTATAGTATAATTGAGGACGGTTTAGTTGCTGTGGGTTGTGTTTGGCGTTTGCCATGAAATGACATGCTGGGTTAGTATGTTACCAGTGTGTTCAAACCTAATGTTTTGTGTAGTCCTGATATAATGTTCTGTGAAAACTTGTGTGGTATGTTTAATGATAGAATGTACTGTGATGTAATGTCCATTTTAAACAAATTTAGTGTATGTCAAGTCAGTGCGTATGGAAAACTGTCTCTGAACACGTTCATTGCCAGTTCTTTTTGTATGGGGAAAAGTAGTATATGTTAACTTCTCTTGTCTCACTTGTTATTGCCAGAACAGTATGAGTTTTGATGCATTTGTACAAATGGCATACATAGGGCCTGTGTAAACAAATTGAATGAGATGAATGTGAATGTGGTGAACTTGGACTTTGATTACAAAGGCAGCATGAGTGCCTGGGTATTTATTACAAGTGAGAATGGCGTGTGACATATATATGAAGAAAGCATGTTTCTGACTTGAAATATGTAAGTTTCAAAGACAGTATGAAGGTGGTGTTCGGAGATTGAATATCATAATAAAGCCATCATAAAAAATGGCAGTGTGAATGTAAAACTTATCTCGTTGAATCATGAATTTATGAAGACACACTTTATAAAGTTGTTGAATGTATTAATGACTGTAGTATTATTGTATATATTGCATGTGGGTAAGGGTTACAAACATGAGTAGTGAATATAATCATGAGACAGTAAGGACTAATAATGACAGAAAACGGTTGGTAAAATGAAATGAGGTGAGAGATCATGACGTCCTGTTCCTGTTACCGGTATGATTTGTCGCCCTGTGTGTTTGCAAGACCAATAGAAAAGAATAGAAAGAGTGAGATGGCAGCAAGCCCATCCCTCTGACATGTGAATGCATTTAATGAGTATGTGTGTGTACAAACTGGATCCATGGCCAGAGAACACAGCAAGTCAGAGTCTTTCCTGATGGGTGGTGGTGGTCTTTCACTACCAGGGATTATCATTAGTCGGCGTCCCTGACTGAACAAAAAGGGTCTGAACTGGCTCTGCAGTGGGGTGAATGCCTGAAGAGATAGAAATGCTAGTCCTTGGTAGCTTTGCTTGCATTGTGCACCCTCCTATTCCAGACCTCTGTCAGTTGTGATCAAGTATATTTGTAATACTATGGCCACACTTGGGTACTTAATATATATTGATGTTATGATGCAAGTAAATGTAACCATTTTTGTACCATTTTTTTCTTGTAACCGTCTTGGGGGAGGGTGGAGATTCAGCACCCCACTCCACAGAGGACATCTTTTCCCTGTACACCCTTCTCATTTTTTTACCTCTTGATTATGAATGGGTTTTTTTTTTAGTTATTTTTCACAGTTTTGAAAATTGATACCAATGAGTTGTAATAAATATTTCGCTATGAAAGTGAGGACAAGTCTTGGTTGTTACTGCTTCTTGATTGGTGTATTTGCCACAGATTCCTGTTTGAAAAATCATGAGTCTGTGTGAATCAATCTCTTTAACCCTCTCCCATTTGCATAGCTCGCAGTGAAACTTCCCCTAGTATTCGCCATCTTTCTCGCGTTCACACAAAGACAAGAATGGAATGGGTCATTTCCTTTTTCTCTCTTGTGAATGGTGCAGTGGTGGCGTCTTAATTTAGTGTTAACAGTTCATTGGTCCTTCGTGGACCTACCCACCAAATGTCATCCATTCAGAGTGAGCTAGCTCATGATTTTACAGCGTGATGGAAAAAGTATTGGCCGTGTGCAAACATGCGGCCGGCCGCAGCCGGAGTGAACAGATGGGGAAGAGCTGTGTTTGGCAGGATGCAGCCGGAGTGAATGGGATAGGGTTAAAGTAGTAAAAGTATGGTTGAAGCCAGACTGACTGTCCTTTTTTGTACTCTTTCAACGCATTTCATAAAGTAATTACTCAGAAAGAGAATGTTGATCTGTGTTTTTGACAGTTTCCCAGTAGCACTGAGCATGCAAATGAAATGCAACACAGTCAAGTGCACAGATCACAAGAAATGGCTACTTTTTAATCATGTGCCGGTCAGTGTTTTCACATTTCATACACCACTCGTGGTCCACATATTAATCTTGTCCCATTCATACAACAAATTCATTATTGAAATGAAGTTTCCTCTCAATTAGGCCTCTTTTTCACAGACTGTTGAAAGTGGTTTGCTGTAAATCATATGTGGTTTGCTGTAAATCATATGTGCCCTGCCGCATGGTGTTGGTGATCATGACCAGCCCTCCATATGAATCTGTCCCTTGTCATTGCAAGTACATCTCCCACCCTCTGTCCTCAGCCACCCTGCAAGTCTGTTTAATAGTTTCTCCCTAGGTCCACCTGGTGCTCTCTTTCCCTCCAGCTTTTCTGTTAGGACTAGGTGTTCTCAATTTCTCTTGCCTCATGAAATGTCCTATAAATGTTGCTTGTCTTTTCCTAATCTTCATTAATGTTCTTCTTGTGTCTGCCTCCAAGACTGTCTTGTTTTCTTTGCTGTCCGTGGAACTCTCAACATTCTTCTTAGAAACATTTCAGTTGCCTCAATCTTGTTCTGACTTTGGGTGTTGACTGTCTACTCCTCACAACCGTACAACAGTTTCAGCTCTACATAACACTCAAGAATTTCCTTCCTGATGTTGAAAGGCATTTGTTGGTGAGAATGCTTTTATCTTCTTGAATGCTGTTTTAGCTTTGCGATTCTGCTGGCTATTTCTGATGTGCATCTGCCATTTGGTGAGATGACTGTTCCCAGATATTTTAAACTTGTCAACCTGTCTCAATGTTGTGCTATTTGCACACACACACATACACAAAATTAATATACACAGTAATTTCAAGTCATTTATTAATGGAGGTAGTATTTCTCAAGCATATTTTCATATATAAAATCTGACAAAACCATCTGTTTTAATGGTTTATCTGTTTTATGAAAATAAATGCATGTTGTCATTCACAGATGTGATCCAAACAAAATGATCAAAACACTTTTATAGTCTCAGCTCATCAGTTCCTACAAAACAAAGATCATAACTCTAAAAGATCAAACTTCCACGTTTTGTCTTCCCAGCCTATAGCCCCAACCCTGCTCCCTGTGACTTATGGTTGTTCTCTATCTTGAATAAAAAGGATTGCCACAAGGAAGTTTTGCCCCATCCAAAAGTTGTAAAACCAAAAGCTTAACACCATGCACAAAGAGAACTATCCAAAGACCTTTTCTACTTGGATCAGGCACTGGTAATGTTGCACTGAAGTGGAAGTAAAGAACTTTGGAGGGATGCTGTAATCTGGGCCAGTTGTGACAAACAGCTTCCAAGAAAATTATTAATTTTGATCATTTCGTCTGGATCATACCTCACACAAATGCTTTAAAAATTATTATCAGTCACAAAAGTCACTTCACTCGCACAAAAACATGGCCACATTTTTCAATAACACTTTCCTCTCTACGACAGATTGCCCTGGCATTCCAGAAAATTTGAATGGGAACAGCTTCCTTGTCTGTCTGCATTCTTGTTTCTATTAACGTAATAAAAATGTGCATACTAATACATGGATTATTTTTTCCCTTAACAGGGTTCGCACAGTCCTTAAAAGTCCTTAATTTTGAGGGCATGCTTTTTAAGGCCTTAAAAGTCCTTAAAAATCAGGCTTTTGCTGAAAGGTCTTTAAAAAGCCCTTAAGTTTTGTCACTGCCTATGATTTTTAATAAAGTCTGAGTAAAATCTTGAGTTTGTAAAAAAAAAAAGGCTGAAATTGAATTGGGGAAAAAAAAAGAGGAAGTGAAGTCTGAATCGGAGTTAAGATTGACGATCTCACCGATACGTCGTCTGCTATAGGTCAAAACACCAGAGTTACGGGCCTTCATGGCGCATGCGCGTACATGAAAGAATGTTCCACCATTTTGAAATTGAGAAGTCAACATGCCAGGAAAGTGTTGGTTAACGTGGTTTGGCTGGAAAAAGACGAATACAAAGAATGGCTGCAGACAGACCCAAGTGGAGACAGATGCAAGGCCTTTTGCCGCATTTGTAAGACCATAGACATTGTTCAATGGGAGAATCGGCTGTAAATACCCATGGAAAAGGGAAAAAAACACTGCGACCTGATGAAGGCTTCAAATCCTGCAATTCGTCTTTCGACTTTTTTTTACAAAAAATTCTACTGTCACATGGACAAGCTACAGTGAAAGAGGCTTTTCCCTGAACAAAGAAATCAGTGTGGACAACATGGCAGAGCACACTATTGTTGCACACCAGTTGATTGCTGACCATGTGAAAAAAATAGGAGGGTTGGAAAAGGTGGAAATTAGCAAAGAGCTGATACTGTGCATCAAGTGCACGTCAAAAATACCAGCAGTATTTGGACGACTCAAAGAAAATCCAAGAGGCGTCTAGAAAAACAGAAAAAAGAAGAGCAGTTCTGGATGAGGTGTCTGACATGAAAAGCAAAAAACAGCGACTAGAACATGACATCAAACATCTGTCCAGATCAGCTGATTCATTGGCAGAGGATGCAGAGAGAAAGGGTCAACTGTCTTTGATAGCTGAATCAAAGGCTTTGAGGAAGAGAGTGAATGAAAAGCAGCAAAGTTTGCAGCAGATAGAGAAGGAGATCCAAGAGAAGATGGAAGGAGTGGAAGATGCAGTTTAACTGTTAGTGTTCTATTACAGCTTGCATACTCTCAGTGTTTTGATGTTTAATCCCCCAGTGTTGTGACCTGTAGTTTTAGTTATAGAGACATTTTACCGTCAGTGACTTCAAACATACATGTATTTGTGTCTACTGATCACAAGAACTGAAATTCCTTATGGACGACAGGCAAACAAACATTTTTGTCAACTGCAAGATTGGAGAATCTGTTGTGTGCAGCAAACATTTTCAAACATTTTGTCAATTCATCACAATAAGTGAGAATCCTACATTTGTTCTGCTGTATTGTAAGAAATAAACATTTGTGGCTATACTGATATAAACAGCTGAGATTGCTAAAGAAATTATACTCGCAGAGGATCCATGATGTGAGTATTGAAGAGTAACAGCGAATGATTTAATTTGTGTCAGAATTTCATGATTATTTTTCTTATAGTTATCCTTGAAGTAAGTCCTTAATTAAAAAAGAAGTGCTTCAAAAGTCCTTAAATTTTTTGTCTGGAAATCTGTATGAACCCTGCCTAAGCAATGTTTTCTCAGATACCTTTGTGCGTGTAGTTTTGGCTATCTGGCCCGCCCTACACAGATGTTTAATGCAGCACAGTCTGCATATTCAGTCTTCAGTGAGTTATCTAGTCATATGGACAGCCAGACTTTTTTAGGCATGAGCATGGTGGGTATTTTCATGGTTCTGTAAGACACATATACTGACATGACTTTCATGATCTTTAACGCGACTATCTGATATTCTATTGTTTAAAGCCCAGCCGACAGAGCCATGTCAGGGCTATAACCATCTCAAAACACACAACTTTGATGACCCTGGAAAAAAAAAAGGAAAAAATTAAGTACGCCTATCAATGCATGCACACTATTAATCTATAGACATGCCCCTGACGTGAACCATTTTGCCCAATATATCACCAGGGGGGTTAAAAAAACAAACCTGAATACAAAGGTATAAACTAATGTATACTAAAGCATAAACAAACTGTCCAAAACTTCCTAAAACTGCAACTGCAGGTCACATTTCCTTAGTGTTAAAAACACAGTTCATACAGGTAGCCTACCCACTTATTCATCCTAACAGAAAATATGTAACGCTTTATTAAACACAGATGAATAGAAGTACCCACTTATTCATCCTAACAGAAAATATGTAACGCTTTATTAAACACACAGATGAATAGAAGTACCCACTTATTCATCCTAACAGAAAATATGTAACGCTTTATTAAACACACAGATGAATAGAACAGCAAAGCAGAAAATGATAGGAAGAGATGACAGAAAGCAAAGAAGCAAGTCAAAACAAAGGGATAGAAAAGAGCAAATTTGAAGCACAGATTTTTCCAGAGGGTGGAAGGGAATACTACTTACACCGAAGGAGACCCTGGCATCCCCACGGACAGGGAGAGGGGAATGTTCTGCTTCTATATTCTTATGAAAGGTGTTCGTACACATGGATGCTGGCCTGGACGATCAGAAAATTTCCATCCTTTCCCACCAAGAGCCAATCAGGCAAGGTCGATCTTTGACATTCTGACTGGAATGATGGTATTAATGATGGTTGCTGTACAATAAACATATTACTGGTAAATGGTGAAAGTATCATTACTTCAGGACAAAACAATATGTCCCTAATCTTTTTTTTTTAATAAAGAATCAAGAAAAATCCACAACTTATCTATTGTTCCTCATATTAATTTATAGCTATTAACACAACATTCCACTAAGTCTCTGACCATGCAGAGTTGAACTGCAATGGAAAAATGTTATCTATTGTCACTCTTTGTATCCTGAATTTAGAAGTCTTTTTTGTTGTCTTTTTGTACACTTGATAATTGCCACTGCACCAAACATTTCTAATAGGGATAACAAAGCAAGCGCCACTTTCTTGTGCTTTTGGTCCATAACTAAACTGCTTGCAGACACTTAAAATGCATATAATTATGATATTGCAGATTACATTAATTAATGTTTTAACATTTTTTGCCAAAGACTTTACGTTTTAGTGTATACAACCATAAAAGCACACTCACACACCAATATCACATGCACACTGCACAAGACACAAACATGAACACAACAACACACTCAACTAGAGCAAACAAGGCACGGTCAAAAGAATACAGATAAGGATATAGATGACTTTATCACAAAGAAAAAATTCCGACAGATGCAGAAACATGATACAAATAAAGAAGGGTTTGTGCATTAAAAGTGTCTTCAAAATAAAATAATACATATGTAGGCCTATATGTGACCCCCCCACCACGAAATCAAGTCTTAACTAGCATTTTGGGCATTTTGTGATATAGCCTACATATCACTGGAAAATGTACATTCTGCTGATTATTTTGGTAGGCCCTACTTGAATAAAGCTTGTTCTCAAAAAAATGTAGAAATTATGTATGTTTAAAGTTGTATGATGGCCATTTTGAGAAAACGGCTTCTAAAGTTTTTGTATGCTCTCCTACACATTTTCCTTTAATTTCTTTATTTGGTGGCTTTGACTAGTTTGTTTCTAATTTTCGCTGTCATTATCTGAAAGGAGCACCAAAGAGCTTTCTGTCAGTATATTACATGTGCTGGTACTGTACAGGTTACGGTTCATAATAAGAAATAAAAATAGATACTTTTGGTAGGAAACTGCGCTCTTTCTGCTGTGATCAGTGCATTAAAATACTGATTTAAATTGATTAATAATATTTTTTCAAGAAAAAAATTTCTCTGGGGGATAGATTATAGTCTACAGAAATCAATTTTGAGAAAAAGTCAAAACACCCCAGATAGACCCTCAGTCACGTTTTCAGCTCCTAGTGCCGTTTGACTGACTGCGAGCGAGTTAAGACTGATTTCGTGGTGGGAGGTCACATATGTTTCTAAATCACAGAAAACAGGACACCAAGTCTGATGTGGAGAAACTGTTGTGACCTTTAGAGAAAATCAACACCTGTCATTATTGCTGAACAAGAAGTTCCAAGCTCTGGCAGATACTCAAGATCACACACAGCCAGACCCTGATGAAGTTATTGTCGTTTAAAACTCGGTCAACTGCGCAGTCATATCGGGGATAAAATCATCTCAAAAAGTACATCATATCTCACTGGAGGGGAAAAAGTCTGGAATGAAAATTAAGTACACATATCAATGCATTCACAGACATACTTCAAGGATATGCCCTTGGCTCTGACCACTCCATCAAATTTATCACCAAAAGGTTTAAAAAACCAAAACCAAATACAAATGTAAACATAATTAAGGATCCTAAGCACACACACACACACACACACACACTTTTAATATATATATATATATATATATATATATATATATATATATATATATATATATAATATATATATATATATATATATATAATGGGCTTAAAGTACCTAAGATTGCTTTCGCACATCAGATTTCTTAGAATCTAAAAAGCAGTCAACACAGATACCAAATTATCAATCCTGAGAGAAAGCATGTATGGGTTTACGGAACACATATAAGTGAATGGACCACAAAGGCAGAAAATGACTGAAGAAATGACAGAAAGCAAAGGAGCAAGGCAGAAACACAAAGGACGACAGAAAAAAGAAAATTTCTAGCACAGAATTTAAAGAAGGTGGGGATACTATCTATATTGAAAGAGCCCCAGCATCCTCTCGGGGGGTCTCAGATGAAGTTATTAGATTATAACACTTTGCAATCCACTGAAAACTGGAGAACTCTGATGAAAAAAAACTCATGAAGGCAAAGTCAGAGAGATTAAAATGAGAGATGTAAAGTACAGTACAAAGAAGCTGACCAAATAGTGAAAGTGATCGAAAAAGCAAATAAGCAGGCATACGCTGACAACCTTGAAAGACACGCAGAAGATGCAGCAAGTAGAGGAGAGCACGGTAAAGTGTACCAGATCACAAAACTGGTCTGTAGCAGGTATCATGGAGCTCCAAAACAGTGACCACTTACATCACAGGCAGAACAAGATGCTAGATGGGCCGAGCACTTCAGTGGTATATCAAACAGGCCACCACCAATAACACAAAGAGACCAACCATGATACTAATATTACACCACAAGTATAAGAAGAAATAGCTCAGCCACCAGATCGCTCAAAAACAGAAAAGTTCCTAAACAGGACAACCTCAGCACTAAGCTATTCATGGCAGACCCAGAACTACCAACCAGAATGCTTCAATCACTACTTAAAACTACGTGGGAGAGAAGGAAATTACCAGGTGACTGGACAAAAGGCTTTACCATGCAGATTCCCAATTATGATTACCATGCTTCAAAGCCCAGCCAACTACACAGAGCCATATTAGGGCTATAAACCATCTCAAAGCATGCACAAAACTTTCCTGACCCTGAAATAGAAAAACCTGGACAAGAATATGAATACATTTGCACACACAATCTACAGAAATGCCCCTGAGGTTGACCATTTTAACCACTTTATCACCGTGAGGTTTAAAAAAACAAACCTGAATACAAATGTATTTGAAATATAACTAAGTGTACTAAAACATATATAAACTGGCTTGAATTACCTAAAACTGCTTCAGCACATCACATTTCTTTAGAGTTAGGGCCACAAATACAGTTAACTCACTCGGTACGATGGAACGCTATAGCGGTCGTGATGAAAGGCACGGTTGTGTACAACGGAACGCTATAGCGGTTTCGATATTTAAAAAATTTTCGACGCTCCCCTTTAGATCCTGCACGCCTACCATAGCCACACTGGTCACTGCAAACATGTCAAGGGTCAAAGGGAAAGTTACTTCGTGAGATTCCGTAGCCATACACTCGTCGGTAAACGATTGACTTCAGCAACCTACACGAATGGCTAATCTGCATTCGTGTCAAAAATGGCGTCGCAGGCGAGTACGAGTTTTCGAACAAAGTAAATCGCGACGGCTGCGTTTTACTGCTGCTGAAGTGGAGCACCATGTTGGACAATTAAAAATGTCAAAAACACGATGAAAACTGCAACCAAGCAAAACAACATCAATTAAACACAGAATACATGCACCTGCATTTCACCCCTTGGGAAGCAACAACACATCTGTGCTGTTCATTGCAGAAATTTGTTGGCTTCGCTTCTGTTTGTTTGGCTTTTTTTTTTTTTTTTTAAGTAACTTTCTGAAGATAACAAGGAGTTTGGAACTAGGGCTAGGAAGGCCAAAGTGATAGAATGACCAAGGCAAGTTTATCAAATTCTAGCAGAAACTAGAAGCCACTGAGAGTGAGAGAAGAGAGAATAGCATATAGAGTGACATATCTGTTTGACGCTAGGCTTGAGAAATCATGCAAGAGTTGTTATCTTAACCCTCCAAATTATATCAAGGGGGACAGGGCGGCAACTTATGTTAACCAGAAATCACTCCGATCCCTTAAATCAGAAATTTCAGAAGTACCGAGGTTAATTCTATGAAAAACAGACATTAGTTGCAGCAGTTGAGAGCAAGAGTCTGATCAAATTGATGCCCTAAACTTTGATGCACATATATGAATTGCAAACAGATGTCATATCCCTTTGCACTGACAGCTGCTGTCAATGTTTGACACTTAAAATTTTCTATCCCTTTGCACTGACAGCTGCTGTCAATGTTTGACACTTAAAATTTTCTATCATACATTTTCAAGTCAAAAATTTAAAGTTACAACACACATCAACTTGGAAGGTCATAACTAATAGAAGCCCATTCTGAAGTCACAAGCAATACTTCTGGTACCTCTGTGTGTGTGTGTGTGTGTGTGTGTGTGTGTGTGTGTGTGTGTGTGTGTGTGTCTGTGTTTTGGTGAGTGAGTGTGAGTGAGTGTGTCTGTGTGTCTGTGAGTCTGTGAGTGTCTGTGTCTGTGTGTGTGTGTGTGCGCGCGTGCGCGTGTGTGTGTGAGTGTCTGTGTGTGTGTGTGTGCATGTATGTGTGTGTGTGTGTGTGTGTGTGTGTGTGTGTGTGTGTGTGCGTGCGCGCGCGTGTGTGTGAGTGTGTGTGTGTGTGTGTGTGTGTGTGTGTGTGTGTGTGTGTGTGTGAGTGGGTGTGTGCGTGCGTGTGTCTATGCATTTGTGTGTTTTCTGAAATTAATAAGCTTTCACTCTTTAGACCAGTATAAGAAAGGGCACAGACAGAAAAATATGGACACATAAAAATGCAAAGTGAACCAGAGAGAACTTTCCCTCAACCCAGGAACTCACCCACAACCCTGAAAGATGGAGGCAACTGATGCAGCATTAATAGTACACTTCCTAACCACCCTGGTGGATTTATGGATCTTAAGCCATAAATTTCACTTTGTGTTATCATCCATGCTTTCATATCCTTTCAACACACTCCTGAATCTCACAGAAACTGACTTGAATAAAGTTGGCAGAACTTGATTTTTTTCCTTTTTGTTATCTGGGTGTTGTCAAATACTTATAACAGTACATTGCAAAATAAACTATACATAAATGCCTCTTGAGAATATAAAGCCCATCCCCTCACACCCTGTCAGTCTCCAACACTTTTTCCATCAACACCAAAATACAATCGGAAAATATATGCTGAATCGTGTTCTTTCAAAAAGTCAAAGAATTTCCCCTGGTCCATATGATAGTTGTGTCCCTTGCCTGGCTGCACAACCTCTAGCCCAAGTTCTTGAAATCTGCCAAACCGGCATAAATCAGTCAGGTTCCTTCCCTTCAGTTCTTCTTCTTCCTGTTCCTTAATCTTTATTTGCTTCCAGGTAAGGTTTCGTATCCTGTACCAGAATTCGTCCACGTCTTCTAAGTAACCCTCTATACAGATCACGCCTGCAGACACAAAAACACAGCACAGTTAATCTATATTGTCTAACAGTGATGATTTTAAAAAGCTTGGACCTTCCAAATTTCAACATTTAGGTCTGCTTGAGCTTAAATTTAACACAAACACACACACACACACACACACACACACATACACACGCGCACACATGCACACAATCTCTCTCTCTCTCTCACACACACACACACACAATCAAACAATCACACACACACACACACTTATACACGCGCACACACACACACACACAGAGCACACACATATATGTATCATACATATGATAACATAGCTCAATACCTATGGTCCACGAGCCTTCTCTGTTTCTGGTCCACTCTCCTGGAACAAACTTCCTCTCTCAGTCCGTCAGCAACCTACTTTTGCCTCCTTCAAGTCCGCTCTCAAAACTCACCTTTTCTCCTCTGCATAAAATCCTAACCTCACTCAACCCCCCTCTGCAGCCTGTCTCCGCTCAGAGGGGAATCACTTTGTTTTAATATATAATTGTATATGATGTGCTCTCTGTGGTTTTCCATTGGTTTTATTCTTGCTTTTATTGCTTTTATTCTTTCTCCCCATTTGTGGCCATGTGTGTGTGTGTGTGTGTGTGTGTGTGTGTGTGTGTGTGTGTGTGTGCGTGCGTGCGTGCGTGCGTGCGTGCGTGCGTGCGTGCGTGCGTGCGTGCGTGCGTGCGTGCGTGCGTGCGTGGTGCGTGTGCGTGCGTGTGTGCGTGTGTGTCTTTTTCGGCGCTTGGATTTGATTTTGTCGAGATTTTGCGCTATATAAATATTGAAATTATTATGTATGCATGTGCGTACGTATGTATGTATGTATGTATGTATGTATGTATGTATATGCTTAGATTTATGTATGTATGTATGTATGCATGTATACGCTCAGCTTAGATTTATGTATGTAAGTATGTATTCATGTATGTATGCATGTATACGCTCATATGTATATAGGTATGTATGCACGTATACGCTCAGCGCTTAGATTTGATTTTATCAAGATTTTGCGCTATATAAATAAAATATATTATTATATTATTATTATAAATATATTATACACAAATGTACATGTGCACAAAACTGTTTCAGCAGAGACTAATATTAACTGACAAGATTTTTTCTACAACATAAAGGTCAAATGGTTCTGTGAATAAGTCACAACTATCGTGTCTGAGCAATTTTCACAACGTTCAGGATCAAACTTTCATAAAATCCATTTACTTCAAGAGCTAAAGGAAATGCAGATAGTTTGGTTCAGCCCCCTTATTGCCACAGCATTTTTCATAAAAGATGTGCAAGTTACATTCATGAGTAGTATTACCAAATCACACACAATGACACATACAAAAAGATTCCCAAGATGAATTTTAATATATGCAGACACACTGAAAAAATGTTTTAACTACATGTGTGCAGACTAAGGGGTTATACATTTTAAATTAAATTCCAGGTGTAAAATACCCTAGGCAACATCTGATTACCAAACAGATGGAAAATACATTCTATGTGTACCATACCACTCCATACAACACCCAAGCTTTCAAACAGTAGTGCCCAAAATGTTGTTGTTGCTAAAATAAGTTTAATCTCTGTTGAACATGTGTCAACATATAATTTCAAAGTTCATACATGCAGAAAAGCACTAAATTGCAGTCAGCTCCTGCAACAAAGTGTGAAAACTGGGCCTAAATTACCTAAAATGCTTGCTTCTACAAATATCATTTCCCTAGAACCAAAAATGCTCTTAATACATGTACACAACTGTCAATCCTGAGAGAAAATACATAAGACTTTATCAAACACATACATGTGAATGGACCGGCAAGGCAGAAAATGATAGGAAGAAATGATGGAAAGCAAAGGAACAAGGCAGAAACAAAGAGGGTGACAGAAAAGAGGAAATTTCTAGCACAGAATTTCTAGAAGGTGATACTATTTATACTGAAAGAGCCCCCTGGCATCCCCACCAGGGGAGGGTGAGACAGGTGGGATCATCATCATCATCATCACCATCACCATCACCACCACCACCATCATCATCATCACTATTATTATTACTATTATGATCATTATTATCATAATCATTATCATTATTCCTACTACTACTCCTATTCAAACACTCTGAACTATGATGGAAAATGTCGTAACCCTGCAAATAAATCGTACATCTTGGTGAGAGCCTCAGAAAGTGTCTCTACATATGCACTGTACACATAGGCATCACTTTTGCGTTGGTCACTTACGTGATACATCTCATGTATTATATGTGGTCACATACATATGTATGTGGGAGCAGGGCCTGCAAATAAACCCAGGGTAATGTAATGCAGCTGTGTCTGTCAGGAAACAAACAGCAATTTATATCCAGTAACTGTGTCTTTGGATGTATATTCATGTAGGATTTTCAATTAAAGAGCTCTCTGGTTTTGGATCTGGAGATTTTCATTTCTGAGGTAAGAATGCTTGAAGTTTGCTATAAGAATTTGTGCCCATCATCTTTTCAGCACCCCCCAGCACCAACCAAATGTGTAACTTTCATCACACTCTGGCCAGAGAAACCAACACTTCATCATCATCATCATGTGCCCTGCAACATGGCGTTTGTGATCATGGCCTTCCATATGAATCTATCTCTTGTCGCTGCAAGTGCATCTTCCACCCTCTCTGTCCTCAGCCACCCTACAAGTTCATCCAATACACAAAACTAATCTTTGAGCACAGTTGTTGGATATAAACGGCCCCTACAATACTGAAAGACAGCAACTACATTCTGTAATACTTATTTGGCACAAGACAGAGTTCGCTAACATTAACTGAAAACTGTTGATATAACAGAGCTGAAGGCATGCCAAAGAATTTTAAAAAATCAGACTGTAAAGTATTCTTTTCTTCTCCCTTTAATGTGCAAATCACTGGGCCTGGACACAGTTTCTAACAAAAAAACCCCACACTCTTTACTCTGTTTTGCAAAAACATCCATGGCTAGAGACATGCATACTAACCTGGTTTTCCTGTCAAACTGAAGCCTTGTAAGTCAAGCTCTCTGGCCCAGTCAATTATGTTTTGTCGCTTCACCTTGCTGTAGATGTGGTGGCTGTAGATCCACAGGCGTTTGAACTTTTCCTCTTTTGTTTTATTTCGACGAGAGTTACTCTTTACAGATTGTGCCTCATTTTTTTTCCAGTAATGGTGACCATTGTCTTGCAACCACAGAACCAAAGTCCAGACAACAGCTTCTCCTTTCTCCAGTGAGTTCAGATGTTCTAAGAGAGCTTCACTGAGGCGTCTGTGGCTCTCACGGTCTATATCAGGGACTCGTACAAAGATTTCAGGGTGAACAGATGGATAATTGCGTGGAAAGTGACAACCCAGCTCCAGGTCATAAGCCTGCAAACAGTACAATGTAAATGATAGTTTTTTACAAATTCAGCAAAATGACATGTAAAATACAGGTAATATAACTCATAAGTTCTCTTAAACAAAATTCAAAAATAAATTCTATACATTACCTTTTAGGCTATATAATAAAGAGCTGTAGAATTTACACCAACACTCACAAAACTTGTCAAGCTACTTCACATCTGTCTTACTCTAAGCCCAAAAGACAAACAATCCTATCTATAGATCCAGAGATTATATGGACAATCTCATTTTATTTATCTACTTATTTATTTCGTCTCAGTTTTGTAAGGATTACATTTATTTATTGATTACCAATTTTTCAACCATTTTTTTTACCCCCACAGGACTCATTTCAGCTTTTTAGCATGACACCAAATCCAAATTTATTCAGTCAAAGTCCCAGTGCTAGGAAGCCTGTAGGGGTGAGCAGTATCAAGCTTGATATCATATGACTGCTTACCAGAGAAAACTACACAGCCACCCCACCAAGTGGTAGAGTTTAGTAGTGCCTGTTCTGACTGAACATACTCAGGACAGCACCTGCTGAATCCTGTACTAATGAGCATGGAGCGAGCACACACACAATCCTTCACTTCTGTGAACAGGGTTTTCTCTTTTCTTTTTTTTTTTCTTTTTTTTTTTGGGGGGGAGGCATTATTTGGGACAGATAAGTTAGGATTTCAGTGTATTGAACAAACTAATGGCTGCAATCTGATCTTTCTTCTTAAGTTGGCTCAAAGTGCAAATTTATTTTGGGTGTTACTTCTCCCATCCCCACATCTTTGCTACTGTTGATAATGGTGGTGGTAGTGAATGGTTCTGTTGTTTTTCCTTCCATGGGCTTATCTGCACTTATTTCTAGAGCTCTTTTCATCAAAACAAATGCCTTTTCTATGTGACATAAAAAAAAAATACAAAAGAATCATTGCACTTCCCCTGTGGAATAACAAGAATTGATAGTGTTGGGGTGGAAGGGTGCAATATTGACCAGTAGAGAAGCGTATGTGGTGATGGCAGCCTACAAAGAGACCCCTGGAGGGAAGACTGCTTAGGTTACTCCTGTTTTAGTTGACCTCTATTATGACTAGACCAGACCAGAACAGATGAGGAACACAGTCACTCTGACATTCATATCCTTTCACAGGCCACAAAAATAAATACATGAGACTTCTTTTGTGTTCATTTGTGCAGTATCAGTGGTGTTTATCTTCCAGTTCACAAAACAAGTATGAACATTTACATCATAAGAATCTGTACGGCACAAAAATTATCAGGATTACATAAGTTTGCATAATTTCAATTTGAATCAGAACCATGAGCCATTTAAGTCAATGAACGAACCTTGCTGAAAGATATTCCACCTGTACATTAAAATATTTCACTAGTCACTATTATAATGAAAGATGAAGTTAGAGCAGCACTGTAAAAGATGAAACCAGGAAAAGCCCCAGGACCAGACAACATTACTACAGAGATGATTGAAGCCCTGGAGGAATTTGGCATTGAAAAAATAACAGTCCTCCTAAATGAAATTTATGACACTGGAAAAATCCCCAAAGATATGTCAAAATCAATTTTCATTGCACTTCCAAAGAAGACAGGGGCTATAGAATGCAAACTCCATCACACAATCAGTTTGATGAGTCATGTAACAAAAATCCTGTTAAGAATAATCATGATGAGGACAAGGAATAGAATCAAAAGAGTAATAGCAGAAGAACAGTGTGGATTTGTGGAAGGGAAATGAACTATTAATGCCATATACATCCTAAGAACTATCATAGAGAGGTCAACTGAGATGAATAAGGATTTGTATTTATGCTTTGTTGACTATACCAAGGCTTTCGATCGGGTACGACATGAAGAATTGATCAACCAACTGGAGAGACTCAATGTTGATGGAAAATATCTACGAATAATCAGGAATATGTACTGGGAACAAACAGCTACAATGAGAATAGAAAACAATATAAGCTCTTTTCAAAACATCAAAAGAGGAGTCAGACAGGGTTGTGTTTTGTCACCAGATCTGTTTTCACTATATAGCGAAAACATAATGAGAAACCTCGAAGAAGACCCTGGATTAAAGATTGGAGGGAAAATGATAAACAACATTCAGTATGCAGATGACACCGTGCTAATTGCAGAAAATGAAAGGGACCTACAAAACCTTGTGAATATACTAGAAATAGAAAGCAAAAGTAAGGGGTTGGAACTAAACAGCAGGAAGACTGAAGTCATGGTGATCAGTAAAAAACATGAAATCCCCTCATGCAAAATAACAGCAAATGGCACAACCCTGACACAGGTTAATAAGTTCAAATACCTGATACCTGGGAACGGTCATTTCATCAGACGGCAGATGCACATCGGAAATAGCTGGCAGAATCGGCCAAGCCAAAACAGCATTCAAGAAGATGACAAGCATTCTTACCAACAAATGCCTATCAATTAACATCACAAAGAGAGTCCTTGAATGTTATATAGAACCAATACTGTTGTATGGATGCGAGGCGTGGACAGTCAGCAAGCAAAGCCAGAGCAGGATCGAGACAGCCGAGATGTGGTTTCTCAGAAGAATGTTGAGAGTTCCATGGACAGCAAAGAAAACAAACGAGACAGTCTTGATGGAGGCAGACACAAGTAGATCACTCATAAGGAAGCTTAGAAAAAGACAGGCAACATTTATAGGCCATTTTATGAGGAAGGGGATTTGGAGCACCTGGTCACAACGGGAAAGCTGGAGGGAAAGAGAGCACCAGGTAGACCCAGGGAGAAAATGCTGGACGGACTTGCAGAGTGGCTGGGGATGAGGAGGGTGGGGGAGATGCTGGGGGCAACGAGGGATAGAGATGGTTGGAAGTCCATGGTCGCCAATGCCATGCGGCAGGGCACCTGATGATGATGATGATGAGTCACTATTAATCCAAGAAAGATATCATGTAACAATTATAAATACATGGTCACTCAAACTTTCTGTAAACATACTTCTCAATAAGTAAATCAATCACTCTAAGCAGGGATTGATTGACCGACAGGCAATAGAAAATACAACTTATTTTATGGGTACATACTGCTGTACATAGCTTGACCATGATGTCACATGTCAAAATATAACACTTAGAACTTGGCAACCATATATTATTATATCAAGTTTATTTATAAAAAGAATAAGAATATTGATAAAAATTTGCTTAAGTCTGACTTTGCACAATCTTAATTCAAATCTAATTTTTGACAACTCCTGAATAATTTTGGCAGTCAATGTAACCTGAATTTGCTTCAATCAAGCTTAATATTTTATCACTCAAGGCATTCTGGACTTTAAGATTACAATACTAGCTTTTTTAATCATAGTGTTAAAATTTATGTAAATTACTTTATCTTTTTTTATACATTTCCAATGATCCTAACAGCTTTCCATCTGGGAATTTGTACACAGCCAAATGATCTAAAAATAAAATTTATTAATTTAAAATGAAACAAGAAAAATTTCACCTCAATAACACTAAGATTTAATAAAGACCAAGATGTTATTCTGCAAAAAAAATAGCAAAGCATAGATTTTTCATTTAGTTTTTAGGGGCACTATGTATCACTGCAGGTGAATTAACTCTTACAGTCAAGGTCATTCTAAAAAGATGACATCTATTTCACACAGCATTGCCTTTGCTTACAACTGTAGCACAAGACTACAAGAATAACAAAAGAATTATTGTATTTCACTTACGCTTAACTTTCATAATCACACTCCTACACTGATATCCTCAAATATGATACAGAACTGTCAAATGACATCAAGCCAAAAGAGATGAAACAGAAGATAAGAAGAAAAAACAGAAGACTCCAATTGTCCCAACTTACTGGTGATGAAGATGTTGAAATCTTAATGGTAAAACCTATACTGTTCTCCAAAGAGTCCATTGTGCCATTCTGAACAGCCTGTAGCTCATCCAGCAGGGAGGGTCTGTCAAAAGTGAATTCACCAGGGCCAGGAAACATGCTCTGTAGCATCTCAACTTCTGTAAGTTGTTGTTGTAATTGCTCTTGATAAAATGCATTGTCCTCGCTGTTGCTCATCATGCCTGGCCAAAACAGTACAAAATACAATCAGGATAAACCAGGCAAAATCAGTACAAAATATGAACAGGATGAATTAGTAACTTAATACTAGAGCTTTCAAATTGCTGTTCTGCTTCCAAGCAGCATACAGTTCCACACTTGTTTCTGACAGGTACAGGCAGAAGTAGTCATGGGGAAGTGTTGAAGGGTTAGGCAAATACGGCAAGATTAAAAACAAAATGAATCAAACAAACCCCTGTGTGACATGTCTCCTATTTTAATCCTAATACCTTGAGGAAAACATGAGGCAACCATTAATATGAGATTTCCATGATTAAAAGAAGTTTTCTGAGACTACAGCAAAGCAGTATGTTACAGTAAGATGTATAAACTGCACAAAAAAATAAAGCGGAATTGACATTTTGTTTTCAAGTCACTCTGACAATCCATATGAATGAATGCAATGAACAAATGCCCTCTTAGAGAAGTAATGTGCTGAATTCAACCATTAATCCTTGGACATCAAATAGTTCCGAGCAATTAGGAGTCAGAAGTCAACCTAGCGTAGGCACATGATATTGGCTTTTCTCCATAGCATAAGCATAATGGGCTAGATTTTCTTCCTTGTTTTCTTCCACCAAATCCAAGATTTCTGTTCAAGTTTACTGCTGCTGAAACAGTGTTCTCTTAATTCATATAAATTTCTGTTTCGATAGCATTTCTTATGATATCACTTCCACTACCACATACTATACTAGAAAACTCAAATGTGACGCTCCAGCACGAAATGAGTCGTCTTGTGCCAAACCCCGTTTTCGGCTACGGCCAAAATATGACAGAAGGGGTGTAAGCATCAGTTTTCAGCTTTTGGCATTATCTTGCAGTAAAACCTTTAATGTGCACATATGCAAAGTTTTATTGTAATGTTTTACCTCTTTGATATAAAAAAAATGCATTTCAAGCCATCTACCCCTAGCAATTTGACTAAAACAATCGGATGCCTGCCCTCCCTTGTTCCCTAAAATGAACCCGGTCCTGCCGCATACCAACAGAATCAACAGCGCACGCGCTTTCGATCAAAGAAAGCCACATTTAGCTTCGTTTATTATTGTAAGCCAATGAACGGCTTGAAATGGTTGCTAAGCAGACCATGTACATTTGTGCGAACTGTTTTCTCCATTTTCTCCATTTTCACATTTGAGCACATGCTTACTTTGGTTGGTTATAACTCTGCTATTTTTCCTTGCACCCAAAAACAGTTTGTACCATTAGAAAGAGCAGAAAAAGTACTTTTAGGAAGTGTTTAAATCTAAATATCATCAAGTGGCACATGAAGACTCATTTTGTGGTGGAGGATCACAAATGGTCAATCATATCAAAACTGATCCAAATTTAAACAGAAACATAAAACAAAAGCACATGCAGCCAGATTATCAATATCATTGTAGTCATTGGTTAAAGCCCAGCCGACTTCACAGAGCCACATCAGGGCTATAACCATTTCAACACACAACGCCATGATTACCCTAAAAAAAATATTTTAAAAACTATTTAAAAAAATCAAGCACATGTACTTATCAATGCATTTGCACACATAATCTAAGGGTATGCCCCTGACACTGACCATTCCATTCAGTTCATAATCAGGGGGTTTGAAAAAGTCAACATGGATACAACCGTATGAACTGGCTTCATCATCATCATGTGCCCTGCCGCATGGCGTTGGCGATTATGGCCATCCATATGAATATTATCCCTTGTCATTGCAAGTACATCTCCCACCCTCTCTGTCCTCAGCCACACTGCAACTAGTGCAAGTCCATCCAATATTTTCTCCCTGGGTCTACCTGATGTTCTCTTACCCTCCAGCTTTCCTGTTGTGACCAGGTGCTCTAATTCTCCTTTCCTCATAAAATGGCCTATAAATGTTGATTGTCTTTTCTTACTCATCTTTATTGATGATTTTCTTGTGTCTGCCTCCTTAAAGACTGTCTCATTTGTTATCTTTGCTGTCCAAAAAACTCAATATTTTTCTTACAAACCACATTTCAGTTGCCTCAATTTTGTTCTGAATATGTGTGCTGACTGTCCACGCCTGACAACCATACAACAGTATCAGTTCTATGTAACATTCAAGAACTCTCTTCCCAATGTTACTTGATAGGCGTTGTTAATAACATTTTTCATCTTCTTGAATGCTGTTTTGGC
>CM060314.1:44189101-44229101 GCA_030674185.1 Monoplex corrugatus | reverse complement strand
TTCAATACAAACCCAAACAGACAGCCACCAGAACACCCTTCATCGTCACCCACCATCCATCTAACCCACCCCTCCGTCAGTGGCTCAGGGAACTCCACCACAATCCTTCACACCAGCAGCAAAATGCAGAAGGCTGTTCCGGACCCACCCATCCTAGGGGAGAGATGTTGTTGCTCCCTGCATAACCTCCTCATGCCATCCTGCCTTCCAATCCCTCCTGACCCTGATGCCGGCTGTTTCAAGTGTTCAACTAAACAGTGCATCATTTGTGAACAACACTTGATTGAAGGTGTAACTTTCAGCAGTTTCAACACGAGTGAAACTTTCCAAATAAGGCACAAACTGACATGTACATCTACCAACGTAGTGTATCTCCTCCACTGCGATATCTGCCCTAAAACTCAATATATCAAGACAAAGAAAACAAAACATTATCAGATTGCCCCTCCCAGCTCGTGTGTGTGTGTGTGTGTGTGTGTGTGTGTGTGTGTGTGTGAAACAGACATGTATTTATTTGATCTACTTCAGAGTTACAAAGAACAGTGTAAATTAAATCAATCTGCTGATTAGAAATCATGTTCATACAAGACAGAGGAGAGATGAAAGGCTTAATTAAATCTTTATTGTTGTCTGAATGATAATAAAGTGTGTATGTGTATTTGTTAATGTAACTAGTAGCCTAATTGTATTAAAAATGAAAATGTGTGTGTGTGTGTGTGTGTGTGTGAGAGAGAGAGAGAGAGAGAGAGAGAGTGAATGATAATAATTTACAGGCCTATGCCTATATTGTATCATGTATGTGTGCATGACAATATTTGTCTACCTCCACTCCTGTACCCCACTCTAAACCCCCATATCCACACAGAATTTCTTAATTTTTTGAGTGCATACTGTCACATTATTGTGATTGAAAAAAATTGGGGGTGCTTGCAGCAAGTACCTGTGCAGCATGCACCTGTGTCTCATGTTAAGTATGTATAAAATACATATATTATGCAAATGCCCCTGCTCCCCCTCTCTCTCACCACACCACACACACACACACACACACACACACACAACCTTCTTTTTAATTAATGGTAGAGTTAAAAAGACAAAAAACGTACACTTAAAATCTAAATCTTTCGTATTTTCAGTTGATAATGACTACAACACCATGAGGTCAGAGGGGAGAGGCAGGCGGAAGACCTTGACCAAATGTCCTACAACCAACAAACTTCTTCTCCAGCTTTATTAAGCCTTGAGGGAAAATTGAGACAGGACATGGGAAGAGATGGCAGCCCTTACTCCGACTGTTATTATTGACATGACCTCTTTTGAGAAGAATATCAAGTCCAAAGTGCATGCAGCTGTGAGGAAAGCTTTGAGTATCGCTGAATAGGAACGCTTATCATTTCTTGCTTTTAAGCTTGCAGATGCACTTGAAAAGAAGAATATGGGCAGCTTCCTCCTTGAGTGTATGCCACCTACAAGGCCAAGTTCTGCTGATGTGCAAGTCTCCCCCCCCCCCCCCCCCTTCCTCCCTGATCATGATTGCTTGATAGAGACAGTGTTTTGGTAGAAAACAGGTTTTGTTTATTATTAACATTTTTATGTGGATTTCTATGACAGTAAGACTAGTAGAACAATGTTACACAGCCATCTTTTTTATTTTAAAGTACAGTAGTAGAAACAAATATATATCTTGTGGTGTAAAATGAGGTAAATGAAAAAAATTTTTAAATGATTGTGTGCAGACTTGTCATTTGCTATTTTTTATCGTGGACAGTGATGAAAAAAACCCTGATGTAAGCCAATATACATTTTGTAACATATTAAATATTTGTATGTATTGCTGTGAACATAGAGAATAAGTACACAAAATTTCATGAAAATCCCTTAAGTAGTTTCTGAGATATTGGTATTTAAATGACGTTACCCCTAAACCAACCCATTTTTCCGCCATGCAAATTAGCGATTTTAGCTAGTTTGGTGCTTTATTTCTCAGGAACCAATGAACTGAACAACTCGGAAAAAATTGACACAATAAAATATGATATATACTCTACAGAAAATAAGTTTGAAGCATATCTCTTGGTTTATGTTAGTACAAGGGCATGTTGAAAATGGACATTCTAGCAAATCCGCGATACTCAGATTTGGATTTTTGCCATGTTTGACATGTTATTACTCATTTCTCATTCCTACAGATGGTAATATTTCTGGTGGTTTTAACTGTCTGTTACACATAGATTTGGAAAATGCATCTTGACAGTTTTATGTCCATTAGAAAATGTTCTGTGAGTCTCCAATTTTGGAAAAAATCAATGCATGCATTTCTCGACGCAAAATTAAATATGTAAAAAGTCATATCTCGGGAACCAATAAAGCTAGACACTTGATTTTTGTTTTGTTTTCTTTGTCTTGATATGCTCTTTTGATGTTGTCTTGTTTTAAAACTCTATTTCTGATTTGAAATTTTCGCTGCCGGTACCTAATTTATGTCACATTTTCTATTACATTCTCCATGAGTCATGAAAGACAAGCATCCTGGTTAGATGGCCAAACAACTTCATCCACTGTTGTGTGTTGTCATGGTTGGCATGAGTTGTTCCACTCATCTCTCAGATCTGTTCCTTTCTGTTTCTTCTGGTCCTGATTACTGCTGTTCTGATAGGTTGTGGTAATAATTATTGTGGCTCCTGATAATACAATTTGGTGCAACTATGGATTAATGGCCTGTCACAAAATTACTACATAAGTTCATGATACAGTAATAATCTTGTTTTAAAAAAAACAGTAGAAAAAATTTTAATGAGAACAGTAGGCCTATATGAAACTCGGTCATGTTATTAATGTGGTCATGTGTTATTTGAATTCCATTTTAGCAAATGAATATTAGTCAACAAATCAACATCCAACAATTATAACTCATGATCATGGAATCTCTGAGACCTAAACATTATCAGTGTCAAACAAATATGTGTGTTGTCCTATTCATACAGTGAAATGCTTCTGTCCATATTCATTAATTTCAGGTGATACAGTTTAGTGCAAATATGGTCCTTTCACAAATCACTATATTAGCTTACAATTATAATTCAAAACACAGTAACATTAATTCTTGTTAAATAAGAAATTATAAGCCTTCCCCGTAAACAGCATACTACAGAAAAACATTCAGGGCATTGTAATAATATGGTCAAAGGGCTGTTAACTGAACACTGTATTATCAAATGAAGATTAGTAAATAAATCACTATCTACAATTATAACTCATATTCATGCAATCACTTGGACCAAATCATCATATGCTTGTTATCGTATTTACATACAATGAAATGTCTTTGCCTAATTATTGCATAACATAAATCATTCAGGAAACCAGATATGTATAAACTGCTACAGAAAAACGCATCTTATCATCATTACAATTGTACTGTACTGGTGATTAACTCTTAAACATGTTTACTACGGTTCTTTAACTGACTACATGTGATTAATTTAACACTGAAATACACACAAGCCGCAATCTTCACAGGCACAGAGATACACAATAAAGATGATTGTGAGTATGGCTGGATGGGGGGGGGGGGGGGGGGGGGGGCATGTATGAGACAGGGGAACAAATGTGGATGTTTCATTTATGTAAAGGTAATATTTTTGTGACGGGACACAAGTACACATGATAACTGCATGCGCAATGATATGCACTGTAAGTTTTGTTCATCATTAAGTCAAAACGAATTGCAACTATAGACAAACTGTTAACTGTCTCACACATTTTCTGGTTCAGTTTCCAGAACCATAATATTTATTTGAACATTCATGAATTTGCAAAAATCTTAAACTACTTAAAATGATAATCATCATCAGCATCATCAACATCACCATCATCATCATAACAATGATTATGACAATATCAACAACTACAACAAACAACAACAACAAACAGCAAGAACACCAACAATTTATACAGAAACATCATAGTAAGTAAACTCCTAAGCACGCGGTACTTTACAGAAAATGTTGCACATAAAGAAAACAACTTAAGTCAACAATAACTTAACCATACAAGCATTATGTAAAATAGAACAAGAAATGAAAACAACGGTACAAAGCTCACCAAAAATCATGTGTATGATACATGAGCACGTATCCATATGAAATTGTACACATTCACGGCTGCATTTTAACAACCATTCTGACACCCTTTAGTTGTGAGCAAGCATCGCCTGCAAGTGCTATTTTTAGCCAGGCAGGGTTGACCAAAGTCTTATCTCTGTAGCCCGTCTTTGTGTTCAAGCAGCGGGACAGGTAAAAATGGTGTGGGGAGTGGAAGGGAAGGGGAAAGATGCGCGCTATTTTAATAGCCGGCAGGGCAGAGCCAACTAAAGTATCTCGGATTTGTGCGCCGTGATTATTGCACACATTCACACACACACACACACACACACACACACACACACACACACACACACACACACACACACACACACACACACACATAGGCAGGCACTTACACAAATGACAACACAGAGACTGTAATATCACTGAGAGTGAAAAGACTGTTAAACAAATGAAAGAACGAACTCAGAAAATCATACTGGCAAACGCACATGAACAGCACAAAGAGAAGCTGTGCATGGCTGACAGTTCAAATTAGAAACTATCAACATTGCAAAAAAGAAAAACCACAATACAATAATTTTGACTGGTTATAGGATATAAAACTACCACACAAATAAACAAAAGTTCATGATGCAACACCTTCATCACATCGTCATCATCATGTGCCCTGCCGCATGGCATTGGTGATCCATACAAATATATCCCTTGTCACTGCAAGTACATCTCCCATCCTCTCTGTCCTCAGTCACTAAGCAAGTCCGTACAATATTTTCTCCCTGGGTCTACCTAATGCTCTCTTTCCCTCCAGCTTTCCTGTTGTTACCAAGTGCTCTAATTTCTCTTGCCCCATAAAATGTCCTATCAATTTTTCAACACATGGTACAGTCAAAAACGATGTAGATACATGGAGTAAATGGAAAATAAAGCAACCAAAATGTAACTCAGTATATGAGACAAAGTTTTAGGATGAAAGAGAAATAAGAGAGACAGAAACAGATCACATAAATGCTATTTCATATAGAATTATAAAAGGATTCAAACAGCACTGAATTAATATGCAATAAATTAAAGAATTAAAGGAAGCACCACTGTTGAACTAGACAACAGCAAAACAAACAAAATCATTAGATCATTCATAAAATACATATTACTCTCTGTGCCTTGTTAATGTGTAATGCGCATCAAATCCAAATGAGTCTGGAGACCAGCTTTATACAAGAATATTAATTACTGCTGTTATATACAAGAATATTAATTATTGCTGTTATCAAACCGTCTATAGCAAAATGATTTATAATCAATACTATTATCATTAAAGGGTCTATGTCAAATACTAACATACTTTTTTTTAACAATGCCATTACTTATACATATGTTCACTGACTGATTGACTCTGATAAACTGACTGACTAAGGGCTGTTTGATTGACTGACTAAGTGAGAAAATGAGTGTAAGTGAATACACAGGGAAAAATCCGAAAGCTCCTGCCAAACTCACAAGTCTGAAAGATCCTCCTCCACCTTTCCCACACTCTCACCCACATTACCCCCATCCCCACAATCTAAGCCTTACCCTAACTTCCATACATAAATGCATACAAACACAACAATAAAATAAATGTTTAAACAATAAAATTGTCAAAGGCCATATCCACATTTCAAAATGGAAGAACATTTCGGATATTACAATCCATATGAGTTTTCAAAAACTTGAAATAAAAAAAGAAAAGAAAAGAAAAGAAACAAAAAGCAAGTAAACAAAAATGCTGAAAGACAATGCACTGACCTGACACACACACACACATACTTTTTAGCTGCAATAATAAATCTTATTCACAACACTTAAAACAAACAAAAATGGGGTGGCACTGTACTGCAGCAACATGCTCTTGGTGGGAAGAACAGCCTGAATTTTACATGGGAAATCCACTGTGACAAAATGAATATGAACAATGAATAAAGAAAACAACTGTGGCCAATTCTTTAGGCTTGAATTCATAAATCACACAAGTTTGGAATTCGGAGTTTGTTCAAGATGGATTCATTGTGCCAGAAAATTCCTTATGCACTCCACCCAAATCTACCAGCAATTATCCAGCAGGATCCTTGAGCCTGTGCTACATGCTTGCAAGGTCTTGAAATGGGGAGGTGATCTAAAAATCACTAAGCTACACACACACACACACACACACACACACACACACACACACACACACACAAATAAACAAACTGTCAAGACAACACAAGTTATAACTGCTGCATACTGTTATTTCCCCTGTTTGCAACAATGTGTGTAAAATGTCATTTCCATACTCCCCAAACAAATAATGTTTTCCTGGTCTTATGTATTAAAACAAGTAATGAATGGTTGTCACATAACCCCAATTTTTTTTAGAATAAAGAGTTACAGATCTATTGATTTTAAGAATTAAGTGGTAGAGATATTACTCTTCTGGGATCAGATTTTTGAGGGCAGGTTGAACTCCTTTTTATTTATTTATTTGTTCTTTTTTTTCTGATGGTCTCATTCCTTTCCCATTCACAGCTTGATAGACTGGATACCTTAAACATAAACTTTTTACCAGCAAGGCTTGATTTTGTGCAGTTTGATCACAAAGTTGGAGTTCTAACTCTGCATCAACCAGATCTTAGCCTTACAAGGCATATTTATGCTTTCCAACATAGGGATTTCATATTAAAGGACACTAAAGTATCTTCCAGCCACACATATTTTCATAGTAATGTTTCCAAGCCTAATTTTATTCACAGAAAAGTTTTCCAGCTCAGTTTCAAGCCTCCTTTGTAAGACCAGTGTCCCAAAGAAAGCCTGCTTTTACGTATCAACATGGCTGCCATTCCATGGGGATTAAATCTGAAGACAATCAGATCCACAATAAATGGGGTAAAGGCTGTTTGTTTGTTTTGCATGGACTAATACAGCTTACCTGCTGTTTAATTACACTATTCATCAGTCAGTTTTTTCTACCAATAGTAACAACTTGAAATCACAACTGTTGTTTTAAATAATTTCTGTCATGTATTTCTTTTTGTTTCCTTAGCTTCTTGTTCATTATTTCCATAATTTTCGATTTGCCAGATTCACGTTTTCATGACAGATGGGCCCAAGGGCTGACAAGAGTAAATAGATCCTGTAATTAAGTAGTCCCTCAAGACCTTGCCAATGCACAGGATATATACGCAAGCTTATGCCATATATCTTGATTGGTTTGTTCTCTTTTCCATCAAATGAATCTGTGGTGTTAGCGCATATCAAACTTTCTGAGCATGGACATGTTGTCTGGAGAAAACCCACACAGAAACTTTAAGCAAGCTCCTGCTCTTATTCAAACTCTCTTGTAGGTAATGATGTACTCTGGATAGCAAACGCTCTGATCATATACAACAAACTCCCTGAAAATCCTGGATGTGTCATCAATAATGGAATCGAAGAGAAAGGAGTCAACACAACTACATTCTCGCTGGGAGCAGCTCATACAAGGTGGTCTCTTGAAGGGCTGGGGATTTTGTTCCTTGTGGATGAAAGGCCTCCTAGTAAGACACGCATGAGAATGATCGTCAGTTCCTCACCACTGGTCCGACTTTGTTTGAAATCTGTGGAATGAAAATGCACAAAGTGATAACTGTTGGTCTAATACAGTGGGAGCAACAGAATCATCAGCAATTTCAGCTGATTCATCTGATCATTACACAAAGTTCATTCATATCATAATTCATATTTATTGTCAAAAATCGTCATTAAATTATCATATTTACATAATTTATGTACTTTCATTCAAATAACCATCACTTTAACCACTGAAACAGAATTGGTCACCAATGCCCTTAGGATCAACGTGGACAGACAAGGAAATAGGTAAGGTCTGAAAAGGTTTAGGTAAGGTCTGAAAAGGTACAGACTGACCCCTCACCCCAAGGTCATAAGGCAATGAGGTATGAAAGACTTCAATATCTCTCTGGGCTAGGATTAACAGGGAAAGGCCTGTCACATGTGTTAACCAATATCTATTCAAAGAACTAAACCAACCCCTTCCCTGGAAATCAAAGGATTAACTTCTTTCGCTACATGGACGTTGGCGCAATAAACGCTTACTGACAGAATGTCTACAGCATCCATCTTTTTCATTCACGAATATCTCAACCCACAGAGCACACTATGGTGACTGATCATGTGATCAGGCTGGAAGGCAGGAGTATATCAAAACAAGGTCACCTCTTGCGAATATCTTTCTCTGGGGTTCAGACTATCAGAGAAGATGACCACAACCTGAGTTACGATTTTTTACATGCTAGTCTTCATATATGCTACAAGTTGAAGGAGTTAAAACTTCAGTCAAAGAAAGGAAGAGTAAACTGTCAGTAAACATGATGTGCTCCAAGTAAAGAAACAGATTACAAATGATAAGGTAGTCACATATTTACTTTTGAAAAGAAACAGGTTAGAGAATTATCTGATATAGTTTGAATCAGAGAACGAAACAAAATGGGGAAAATAACACTTTAAAACACGCAAATATCAGAAATCTTATTTGTCAGCATACATCAATCAATTATTGCAAACTTTAGATTATCTCTGCTAATCTGTACTTCAAGTGAGAGCACAATCAAGATCACTTCCAAAAAATTTTTTTCATGAGTTTAATCTGATTTTTGTTTTCATTTTAATTTGCCTTAAACTGAAAACTTTTTACAATGATGGTGTTTGCAAATTCAAATCATACTGAAAACAATGCTGCTGCATACATGAAAGAATACACAAAAAGTATGAAAGACAGAACTCAGCTCCCACATTTGCATTCACATTCATTCACATGTACACCACATGTTTCATATGGCAATCATACCAGTGTACTGATCAGCTTTAGTGGAGCTCTCTGCTGAATAAACTCCTGATCCCAGCATTGTCCTACTACTGGCCATGCGGAAGTCCAGTCCCTGTCTAAAAATGTGGTTTAAGATGTCCTTCTTCGTGCCATGAAACAGGTAGTGTTCGTTCACCTGTCCATACAAACACACAAAAATACAGGCTCCATTGATCTATCCATACAAATGTGCAATACCTGCTCCATTCATCTATTCACACAAAACTTATAAACAAAAGTACCTGCTGTATTCATTTATCCACATGAATTACACAAAAATGCCTGTCCATTCATCTGTCAACTCACAATTTATACACCCAAATATTTGCTCCATTCACCTGTCTACACACATACACAATACCTGCTCCAATCACCTGTCCACACAAATACACAATACTTGCTCCATTCACCTGTCCATAAAATGAAGACAAGACTATCATAATCCCGAGGTCATAGGGAAGTGAGATGACAGAGATTTTCTTTTTCTTGAGGACAGTGTTATGGCGCTGCCTAACTCCTCTCTCTTGCTGCTTTATCTTCCCCAACCCTAAAGATGGACGGATACCAAATCACAGCTGGACAGGTTGGATGCCGCACACACACACTTTCTCAGAACAGTGACCAATCCCTGCAAACCCATGCAGGCAGACTGGAAGGTGGCAGCTCTACATCTTTACAAATCATGTAAACACACCCACACTCACCTATTCATACAAAAACACATGTTCTCAAAAACGAAAAGTTAAAAACATAGCATTGATAATGACAAAACGGAGCATTCAAGTGGCCTGTGTCCAATACAATGTAAATCTACGGAATCGCTCTCACTTGCAGCCAAATGTTTTCATAAAAACAGTTGTGAATGGAACAGACAAGAAATACTTCCACACTTTGATTTTAAGTTTAATCTAAGCATTTGTGTAGGCATATGTAAGCCGACAAATCAAGGCTACAAATGAACCATTCCATTGTTTCGAAACTAATCCCCCACCCCCACTCCCACCCCAGCTGCGTCTCTGTTTCTGATTCAATCCATCTTGTATGCACGTGTATGCATATTTGTCACCTTACTACGTGCATCTGCATAATCATCTGGTGTACAATATAAAAAAATATAGATTTGGGATTCTAGTTGATACATGCATTGATGACATTCCTAACTCATCTCAAGTAATGTGGACAATTGTTTTACGTACTGAAATACCATGCTAACACAAAACAATAGACTTTAACCCTTTGATTCCCTACCCTGTCCACCAGCACCCTGCAATGTCAACCATGCTAGCACTGTGTAGCAAAGCAAAAACTAAAACCACAGACTCCCTCACCCGATCCACCTGGTGGATAAGGTTAAAGGTTAATGTAGTATCTGTTAAAAGGTTATAGTAGTATCTGTATCATTACATAAAGAAAATAAAAACTGATTCCCAACACATATACTTTTTTTTATAATTTTCTTTAAACTCCTCTGCTACTGTGCTTCAAGAACTCCACGAAAAGACTCTAAACTGGGAAAAGATGAATCACATCAACACCAACATCACTGTTCCATACTCCACTCTGCACTGCATCTCATTTTCATATCTATTTATTTATTCATTCATTTATTCATTAATTATTCATTCATTTGTTCATTCATTCACTCATTATTCTTTTATTTATTTATTCACCTATCTGTCTTATCTATCTACTGTCTATCTGTCTGTCTATCTGTCTATATGTCTATATGTCTATCTGCTGTCTGTCTATCTGTCTGTCTGTCTGTCTGTCTGTCTATCTATCTGTCTATCTATCTATTCATTTACTCATATATTTTTGTTTGTTTATTCACTCATTTATTCACTGATTTATTCATTTATTATTTCATGTATTTACTTATTTATTCATTTGTTCATTTATCCATTTACTTATTCATTCACTTACATTTATTTATTCACTTATTCATTCACTTATTTATCTTCGTTTCTGTCATCCTCAAAAAGGTTTTTAATGTACTCTCCCCATCTGTCTAATATTTTGTCTTTTTCCATGATAAGCATGCCATCTTTCGATTTTAAGCAACCAGTTGATGTGCATGTCTTTTTCCGGTGGACAATTTCTTCAATTCATCTGTACATACCCTGAGGATCCGTTTTGTGTCGGTCTTCTATTTCTTTGCATTTTGTTTTCAGCCAAGCTTCCTTAACTTTATTGCACCTATTCCTGATTTCTTTGTTTATCTTCCTGTGTATCTCCTCGTTTCTCTTTGCCTTCCTCCTTTCCTCCGTCAAGCCCAAAATTTCATTAGTTATCCAGCCCTTTTTTGCTTTTCTATCTGCCTTATGGCTTTCTTCACAAGCTTCATTTATCGAATTTCTCAACTTTGTCCATTGTTCCTCACTGTCACCAATGTCTTCCAGAGCACTGAATTTGTTTTGAACATGTACATTAAATTTTTTACATATCACTTCATCTGTCTTTAAGAGTCCAAGGTTTAGTGTGATGTTGCTTTTGGTCTGTTTCCTTTTCCTTAATTTCAGCCTAAACCTTCCCACTACAGGATTATGGTCACTGTTGCAGTCTGCACCTGGTAGTGTAGACTGCAACCATGCTACAAAGCAAAAACTTAACCCTTTGATTTCCTTCACCTGCAGGAAGCTGGTGGATAGGGTGAAGGAATCAAAAGATTAAGGTTTTGCTGTTAGTGGACAGGGTGTGGGAGGCAAAGGGTTAAGACACCATATCTTGAGCTCATGGCTGTATCAAACTAAAAGAAACCAAGAGAGACCAGCAACCAAGAGAGACCAGCAACCAAGAGAGACCAGCAACCACACATTTGCACACATAATCAAGGGCTTGCCTGACCTATACAAATAATAGTGTGTACAGAGCTGTTTCAAAACCATAAAATTGGTTTGTACTATCCAAAGCCTTCTGCAGCACTATAAGCCAAGTCATGTGGTGAGGCAGACACAGTGTATCACAGATCAAGTCAACTCTCTCCACATTTCTAGAGTAACTTATAACAAATGCTGCAGAGGAGTACAGATTTAGTATTATAAAAAGTAGAGTCCAGAATTCATATCATTAACTCGTACCTGTTCGTAGATCTCATGGTTGAGAGGACCATCTTTAGCGATGTTCGCTGTGGTCTGCAGTGGCCCACGAGAACCTTTCAGCTTGTCAATAGGCGTGCAAAATGCGGTGGATGGTCTTGTGTGGTGGTGCTCCAGTCTCTGAAACAGCTGCTCTCTTCTGTGGCTGTATTGCTGCCACAAATGTGGGTTTTCCAGTCGCGCCACTTTTATGACCTAACACACACAAATACAGGAATGTGTAGATACTTGTATGTATATGTGTACATATACAGGTGTTCAGTCATTCCACTCTTACAACCTAACACAAAGACAAACTCAGAGCAAAATACATGAAGATATATATTTACGCAAATCATTGTAAGTCATTGTTATATATCGCTAGTGTCCAAACTCACAGTGCAATAACATAATCACACCTTTTTTCAGTAAAGCACAGGTTGTATTGTCTCACCGTATCCCTCTATCATCTACACAGAACACAGAGATGCTGATATAGAAGGCATGGGCATAAAGGTAGGAAAAAATCTTACAAATTTGCGCTATGCCGATGATACTGCGTTGTTAGCAGACAACATTGCCAGCATAAAAAGAATTCTATATAGGGTAGATGCAGCAGGCAAAAAGTCTGGTCTAAACTTGAACACCAAGAAAATAAACGTGCTACCCACCAAAGACAAAGACACTGAAAACAATCATGACATTTTAATTAACAAAGTTCTTTGGAAAATGTTAAGGATTTCAAATATCTTGGCTCTGTAAAAACTGATGATGGAACCTGCTCCAAAGACATCAAAATAAGAATTGGAATGGCAAAGCAAACAATGGTCCAACTCAACAACATCTGGAAAGACAGAGGCATACCAAATGGCCTGAAAGTTAGACTTATGAAATGTTTGATCTGGCCAGTCATGATTTATGGCTGCAAAGCCTGGACTCTGAGAAAAACTGATTGCAGAAGAATTGAGGCAGCAGAGATGTGGTTTTATTGGAGACTACTACATGTCAAATGGACAAACAGAAGAACCACTTTTATGGAAACATACAGTCTATACCACTTTTATGGTAACATACAGTCTATACACTTTTATGGAAACATACACTCTATACCACTTTTATGGTAACATACAGTCTATACCACTTTTATGGTAACATACAGTCTATACCACTTTTATGGAAATATACAGTCTATACCACTTTTATGGAAACATACATACACTTTTATGGAAATATACAGTCTATACCACTTTTATGGAAACATACAGTCTATACCACTTTTATGGTAACATACAGTCTTTACCACTTTTATGGTAACATACAGTCTTTACCACTTTTATGGTAACATACAGTCTTTACCACTTTTATGGTAACATACAGTCTTTACCACTTTTATGGTAACATACAGTCTTTACCACTTTTATGGTAACATACAGTCTTTACCACTTTTATGGTAACATACAGTCTTTACCACTTTTATGGTAACATACAGTCTTTACCACTTTTATGGTAACATACAGTCTTTACCACTTTTATGGTAACATACAGTCTTTACCACTTTTATGGTAACATACAGTCTTTACCACTTTTATGGTAACATACAGTCTTTACCACTTTTATGGTAACATACAGTCTTTACCACTTTTATGGTAACATACAGTCTTTACCACTTTTATGGAAACATACAGTCTTTACCACTTTTATGGTAACATACAGTCTTTACCACTTTTATGGTAACATACAGTCTTTACCACTTTTATGGTAACATACAGTCTATACCACTTTTATGGTAACATACAGTCTTTACCACTTTTATGGTAACATACAGTCTTTACCACTTTTATGGTAACATACAGTCTTTACCACTTTTATGGTAACATAGTCTTTACCACTTTTATGGAAATATACAGTCTATACCACTTTTATGGTAACATACAGTCTATACCACTTTTATGGTAACATACAGTCTATACCACTTTTATGGTAACATACAGTCTATACCACTTTTATGGAAACATACAGTCTTTACCACTTTTATGGTAACACACACAGTCTTTACCACTTTTATGGTAACATACAGTCTATACCACTTTTATGGTAACATACAGTCTATACCACTTTTATGGTAACATACAGTCTATACCACTTTTATGGTAACATACAGTCTATACCACTTTTATGGTAACATACAGTCTTTACCACTTTTATGGTAACATACAGTCTATACCACTTTTATGGTAACATACAGTCTATACCACTTTTATGGTAACATACAGTCTATACCACTTTTATGGTAACATACAGTCTTTACCACTTTTATGGTAACATACAGTCTATACCACTTTTATGGTAACACACACAGTCTATACCACTTTTATGGTAACATACAGTCTATACCACTTTTATGGTAACATACAGTCTATATCACTTTTATAGTAACATACAGTCTTTACCACTTTTATGGTAACACACACAGTCTTTCCACTTTTATGGAAACATACAGTCTATACCACTTTTATGGTAACATACAGTCTTTACCACTTTTATGGTAACACACACAGTCTTTCCACTTTTATGATTGTCAGGTTGCAGTCGTCTGGGTGCTGTTCAGTTCTTGCCAGACCTTGATGGGTATCGTTTTGGAACCAATGTTGTTTTGGGGGCCCACATGGTTGCCTTGGTGACAGGTGGAGATTTCATTGATGCTATCTGGGTGGTCAAGGGAGACTAATTTCTGTTTTGGGAAATAATTCTCAGTAGGGCTTGTTTCCCTTGCTGCTTCTATTTTTGTGTGTGTCTGTAGGTCTGTAGGGGCGTGTCACTCTCTGTTTCTGTTGGACCTGTGAATCACGCTTTTCAGGCGGATTCAGTGGATTGTGGGGCCAACCTGAGTTAGGTCTGATTTTGAGTTTTCGTTATACTGACTTGGAAGTTTCTAGTCAGTCGGTCGAATATCTGTGTTGCTGGAAGGGTGTTAGTCCCTTTTTCCTCCGAGATAACCTTGTTACTCAGTAACAGGTTATAAGTGAACTTAAGATGTAGTTCTGGTTCACTTTCGAGATTATTCTATATTTTCTATGTTCACCCCGTAGACCAGTTGACTGAACTTGGCAAGGGTGATGTGGCGTCTGTACCCGTTTGTGCTGTTCCATGCTGTTCAAATCTCTATGTCGTCTTGAGGAGTAGACAAGAATTGTGGTGGAGACCAGTGCAATTCTGCGATTCTGTTGAAGAGGTGAGTAGATAGATGGGACCTTGGTGTAAATTGTAAATTGTGCCTTTCAATTGCAGATGGGTGGAAGCAGTCCCATTTGTGTTGTGTATTCGTGTACAGGTAGTTTATTTTGCAGGTCGGCTACATTTTGGGTTGTTCTAGGTGCAGTGCTGCAATTTTAAATCACTTGTCTGGAAGGGAAAATCCAAGACCTCGAGGAAAGACTGAGCTCTAGCACACTACCAGATGCTATGCTCTCCGAAATCAAAGAGTGGCTAAACAACACACGACGAATAGAATGGGACAAAGTACGCCAACGCCATCGAAAGAAATTCGAACTTCTAGCACCAAAAAACAACAGGAGACAACAGAATGACAAAAGCGAGATTACACCTGTACCGGAAGAAACAAAAAGAAAGACCAAAGAGAGGTGGGTGATCAATCTATCAGATCGCCAACTCACTAAACCAGAACAGGAAGTACTAGAGAAAGGACTAAATTTCGCCGTAGCCCCTAACAAGCTTCCAGTGGTAGACCTCATCACAAGCATTGAAACAGCTTGCAGGTATATTGGCCCTAATTCAGAAGAAGCCACACACTTAAGATCAGACTGTGTCAGAATCATGAAACAGGCCAAACTACCGAAATCCAACTTAACACCGGACCAAAGACGGGCTCTGGCGGATTTAAAGAACGAACACGCCACGATGATCCTACCAGCTGACAAAGGTCGTGCCACAGTCATCATGCCTAGACCCATGTACTATGAGAAGGCAAGCAAACTTCTGGAAGATACTACAACATATGAACGCCTCAAGAAAGATCCTACTTCCAAGTTTTCCAACAAACTGAAAGACACACTGAAACGCCTGAAAGAGACGGACCGCCTGTCTTTAGAACAGTACAGGAAATTATACCCAACTGTGTCCGACGTCCCCAAGTTCTATGGTCTACCCAAAGTCCACAAGAAAGAAGTCCCCCTCCGTCCCATAGTCGCATCCAGAGGTTCCATCATGTATGAGACGGCTAGATTTGTGGCGGACATCCTATCACCTCTCGTAGGACACACAGATCATCACATCCACAACAGTGCTGACCTAGTGGAAAAACTGAGTAACTACACCCTCGCTCATGATGAACTCCTTGTGTCATATGATGTCTCTGCCCTATTTACCAGCGTACCAGTGAAAGAAAGCATAGAGATCATACGCCGAAGGTTACAAAACGACCAAACCCTCCACCAACGTACATCTCTCACAGTGGACGACGTATGTGAACTCTTGTCCTGCTGCCTCACCACCACCTACTTCACCTTCCAAGGTGAATTCTACCAACAAAAAGAAGGAGCAGCCATGGGCTCCCCAGTAAGCCCAATAGTAGCCAACCTGTTCATGGAGGATTTTGAAGAGAAAGCATTGGCTTCTTTCCACTCCCCACCACGATACTGGGGGCGCTACGTAGACGACACCATGACTATCCTCCCCCAGCAACTGGTCGAACAGTTCACAGAACATCTGAACAACCAACACCCAGCCATCAAATTCACGAGGGAAGTGGAACAGAACAACTCCATAGCCATGCTGGACACCCTCATCACCAGAACTGATGGCATTCTATCCTTCTCGGTCTACCGTAAACCAACTCATACGGACCAATATTTACAGTTCGACAGCCACCAGCCCTTGAACACAAACTGGGAGTGATTCGAACCCTTACCCACAGAGCTAACACCATATGCAGTACCCAAGAGGCAAAAGACAAGGAGACAAACCACCTGAAAAAAGTGCTCACCATCTCGGGCTACAAAAAGTGGGCCTGGAACAGCCCGGGAGGCAGGAAATCCAACACCGCATCCCAACAGCCAGTGAAACAACACCAGCGCAAGGGACACATCACCATCCCATACGTAGGAGGTGTGAGTGACGCTCTGTCCAGAAAGATCAGAAAACTGGGGGTGGCTGTACATTCCAAACCTTCCAACACCATACGCAGCCAGCTGGTCACCCCCAAGGACAAAACCAGCAAACTCGACAAAGCTGGCATTATATACAGAATAGACTGCCAGGACTGTAACCAACATTATGTCGGTGAAACTGAACGCCCCCTTCAGAAGAGACTAACAGAACACAAGAGGGACTCTTCTCCAGTAGGAGCTCACCTACACGCCGAAAAACATCAATTCAGTGCGGACAATGTCAACATCCTGGACAGAGAAAATAAGTGGTTCCAGCGAGGAGTCAAGGAGGCCATCTACATCGCAGCCACCAACCCCCCGCTCAACAGGGACCGGGGCCGTTACACCCTGCCCCCGGTGTACCATTCTCTGATTCGATCTCGTGAACTGGGTTCATCCCATGTTCGCGAGATCTGAGTAGAGATTCACGCAGACAGCATTAGAGCGCTGACGAAGATGGCGAGAACGCCATCGAAAGCTACGGAACTGTGAGTAGCGATTTTTACACTGTTGGGAGACCTTGTTCTTCAAAAATTTTTAATTTGTTTTGTGAATTGTAGTAAGTTGTGAGAAATTGTATCTTAAATGGTTTAATGAACCTAAATTGGGTCGTATTGGGCTACCTTATTTTGGATTGGTTGTTGATGATTTGTATGGGCGTGTTAGTTACGCTATTGGTTGTGTTATGATGGTGTGTTTACGTTTATGGGTTCCAATTTCTGGTTTCCTTCAATTCTAAACTTGTTTGAGAGGTTAGCCCAACTGGTTTGTGTGGCGTCTTAACGTAGGTTAGGATTAGCTTTTATTCGTCGTCGTTGAGATGTAAATTTGCGAATATTTTGATTCTCTGCGCCTTTGGTGGCTGGATGGGCCTGGCATTGGGAATCCAATCCCGTGACGTAGGGATAACCAATTTAGTTTGCTCACAACAAGTATTTGTGTTGTTTACTGCTTGAAGATAGACCTAGAGGAGGTTACCATTTGGAGATAAGATTAATGTGTGTTGTGTGACAGACTTACAGACAGTTTGACAGAGGAAGTTAAGGATAAAATGGCACATAACTCTATCATTCAGTGCCAGTATGTAAGTGTGGCTATAATTAAGGGCCGGTTGATGTTTTCGTGTTTTGGGCCCATTGTCATGGTTACATTCTGGGGTCGCATTCATGGGGAGTTTGTCCTGGAAGCTTTATTGGTGATTGTAAATGAGTCTTTGCAGTCGCGCCCATAGTATCAGTTTGTTTGGGTGTGTCTGATTATTTGTGTGTTCGCTCGTCTCGTTAAAATGTTCACGTAGGAGAGGGATTATTTCTTTTCCTGTGATATGTAGTCAACCACCGATTATTTGTATTTTCTACAGGTGACTCGCCTTTTTCTGGGACCAGTCCCGGGTTACCAGTCCTGAATCGTGTTCTTTGCATGCTGGTATTCCAGCGCACAGAATCCACTCTCGACTACCTTCCATCAGATCTCCATGGGAAGCACTGGCAACTCAGAGTGACTGCAGTTGGCTGCGGCGCGTGTGAGGAGAGAAGTCCTTTGGTCCCTCTTCGAGCTCCGTGAGAAGTCACCAATTATACAGGTGGGATCAGGGATTTTCGTCCTTGTGCATCTTGCAGCAATGCTGCAGTTCCTGGCCGTTGGCGTACGGTCAAATATTGGCCTTGGAGGGTATGGTGGCGTCTGTGGACCTAATGTGTGTGTGCACTGTTATGGGTATTGGAATTGTTACCTTCGTGTATTCATAAGCTTTTGTCAGGGCTAAGTTTAATCATTTACCTTGCCTTGTGCAACGTGATAGTTACTTATACCTGACTTCAAGTCCATTTCGGTTGACAGTTCAACAAATTTTCAAGGGTTTATGGGTTTTTTTTAATATAATTTGATAGTGCCCTTATCTCCTTGAGATGCCCCGTGTATGATTTTGTGTGCATTTCTTGAGACACCCCATGGATGACTTTTAGTGCAACGTAACTGTTTGAGATGCACCGTGGATAATTTAGTGTACCTTTTGAGATGCACCGTGGATGATTTTGTGTACCTTTTGAGATGCACCATGGATGATTTTGTGTACCTTTTGAGATGCACCGTGGATGATTTTGGGTATCTGTTTGAGATGCCCCGTGAATGATTTTGTGTACCTTTTGAGATGCACCGTGGATGATTTTGTGTACCTTTTGAGATGCACCGTGGATGATTTTGTGTACCTTTTGAGATGCACCGTGGATGATTTTGTGTACCTTTTGAGATGCACCTGGATGATTTTGTGTACCTTTTGAGATGCACCATGGATGATTTTGTGTACCTTTTGAGATGCACCGTGGATGATTTTGTGTACCTTTTGAGATGCACCGTGGATGATTTTGTGTACCTTTTGAGATGCACCATGGATGATTTTGTGTACCTTTTGAGATGCACCGTGGATGATTTTGGGTATCTGTTTGAGATGCCCCGTGAATGATTTTTTTGTGGGTATGTGTCCAGTATGTGTAAGCTCTTTCCAAAACATCAAAAGAGGCGTCAGACAGGGCTGTGTTTTGTCACCAGATCTGTTTTCACTTTACAGTGAAAACATCATGAGAAACCTAGAAGAAGACCCTGAATTAAAGGTTGGAGGGAAAACGATAAACAACATTCGATACACAGATGACACCATGCTAATTGCAGAAAATGAAAGGGACCTACAAAACCTTGTGAATATACTAGAAATAGAAAGCAAAGATAAGGGGCTGGAACTAAACAGCAGGAAGACTGAAGTCATGGTGATCAGTAAAAAAAACATGAAATCCCCTCATGCAAAATAACAGCAAATGGCACAACCTTGACACAGGTTGATAAATTTAAATACCTGGGAATGATCATTTCATCAGACGGCAGTTGCACATCAGAAATAGCTGAAATAGCCGGCAGAATCGGCCAAGCCAAAACAGCATTCAAGAAGATGACAAGCATTCTTACCAACAAATGCCTATCAATTAACACCAGGAAAAGAGTTCTTGAATGTTATATAGAACCAATACTGTTGTACGGATGTGAGGCGTGGACAGTCAACAAGCAAAGCCAGAACAAGATTGAGGCAGCCGAGATATGGTTTCTAAGAAGAATGTTGAGAGTTCCATGGACAGCAAAGAAAACAAACGAGACAGTCTTGACGGAGGCAGACACAAGTAGATCATTAATAAGGAAGATTAGGAAAAGACAGGCAACATTTGAAGGCCATTTTATGAGGAAAGGAACTATTAATGCCATATACATCCTAAGAATTATCAGAGAGAGGTCAATCGAGATGAACAAGGATTTATATTTATGCTTTGTTGACTATACCAAGGCTTTCGATCGGGTAAGACATGAAGAATTGATCAACCAACTAGAAAGACTCAGTATTGATGGAAAAGATCTATGAATAATCAGAAATATGTATTGGGAACAAACAGTTGCAATGAGAATAAAAATCGGTATAAGCTCTTTCCAAAACATCAAAAGAGGAGTCAGACAGGGTTGTGTTTTGTCACCAGATCTGTTTTCACTTTACAGTGAAAACATCATGAGAAACCTAGAGGAAGACCCTGGATTAAAGGTTGGAGGAAAAATGATAAACAACATTCGATACACAGATGATACCGTGCTAATTGCAGAAAATGAAAGGGACCTACAAATCCTGAAAGCAAAGGTAAGGGTCATAACTAAACAGCTGGAAGACTGAAGTCATGGTGATCAGCAAAAAACATGAAATCCCCTCATGTAAAATAACAGCAAACGGCACAACCTTGAGACAGGTTGATAAGTTTAAGTACCTGGGAATGATCATTTCACCAGACGGCAGATGCACATCAGAAATAGCCAGCAGAATCGGCCAAGCCAAAACAGCATTCAAGAAGATGAAAAGCATTCTTACCAACAAATGCCTATCAGAATGTCAGGAGTTAAGGGCTAAAACACGTGCTTGATGGGGGTATCTCCTCTGAGGACCTTCTGCTGTCCAGCTCTTTCCTGAGTTTCTTACTACTTATTAGTATTAAGACAATTTTTTTTACTACTGATGACTATTTCATAACTCTGTTTTAAAGCGCTATTTTATTTATAAAATTTTGTTTGTGCAGTCTCCAGTCTATCTAGCTATAAATGGATACCTGACAATCTTCAAAATTAGGGAAGATAAGACACCATCATGAATAAGCCAGCCCCAGGAAATGTTTAGGTCTCTACCATCTCATTCCCCTGTGACCTCAGGGTTATGGTGTAACCATTACCTTTATTTTCAATGTGAAATTGATCATAGAACAACCTATAATGACCTTGGACAAAATGCTGAATGTGTGAATATCCTGCACCTATAATACATTTCAAACATGACAACAACAACAAAAAACACTAGAGGAGTGCTTTCTGATAATGCAGGCCATTCTGGTCATTCTCTAACAGATAAAAACTGGGACATAATTTCATGTGATTGCAAACACACTCAATTTTTCTTTCAATTTTTCAACACCTCAGTTTTGTAAACTTACATGAATGATGTCTGCATGTTATCTAGCTTGTTCAGTCCATTTTTATTTTCATGTATTAATAATAATGACTATCTACACTTATACAGCACTCTTTAGATCACAAGACCTTTAAGTCCTTCATGAATGCATCAATACCAAAAATGGACACGCATAAAGTAAATACATGTCAATCCCTACCACTATGATGAAAAGAATGAACCACACGACAAACAATGTTAAAGAAGTAATGAAAAATCAATGGTAATAAAACATCTATTTCTAAATATGTCAATAGCCATGTACAGTATAACAAAGATGACTGAAAACAAAAAGAAAGAAATTCTGAAAATCTGTCTTTTAAAATACAAAGTAATAAATACATCTATCCATCCATACACACATATATATATATGCCTTACAACACACACACACACACACACACACACACACACACACACACACACACACACACCCAAAGAAACAGAATACACATGTGAAGAGGCTAATACATGACAGCACTCACTTACACACACACACACACACACACACACACACACACACACACACACACACACACACACTCTAATATCACTCAAAGTGAAAAGACGTTAAATCAAAGAACGAACAAACAAACACATACACACACACACACAAACATATCAACAGATACAAAGAAATGCTTGTTTACACACACACACACACACACACACACATACACACACAAATTATACAGACATAAAAAACAAGTCATAATGAACAGAGATAGAAGGACAGAACAGCCAGGAAAATAACTTCACCAAAATGGATTTACCTGAACATTAGTATGGGACAGATTTCGTGCATCCTTTCCGGCACCAGCCTTCTGAGCTTCCCATGTGGCTAGTACCAACGAGGTTACAGCTTCTTGTTCTTCTTTGGTGATGGAATTCAATTTCACCCCTCGCTTCTTCCATTCATCCAAAGCTTTGGAGTAGGATACTGTGTGGTCTTTTTCCTTCCTGCATACCTGCAACGAATGTGATCAGGAATCTGTATCAAGAGACATACATGAAACTTACACATACTACTCATATATTATAACTTCATAACATGATTTCACAACTCTTAAAATAATACTCTATTCTACTATTTGGATGGTGAAGGAATCATTTGTGTGTCAAATAATAGCCTAGGGCCTATTTCATTTCTGTGACAAGGTTTCGAGTGCATAACAAATCGTCTTGATTCACAAAACCCTTACTAGTACACATACACTTATTATGAAACAAAACAGCAACATTTCTAATCACACTGAAAACAAAACAAAAACAAAAACAAACAAAAAAAACTGGATGTTGCAGAAAAATTACTTCAGTCTTACATAAAACTGTACAATAATTTACTGGTTGTTTTACCACAGATCAAATGGAACTAAACCACTTTGAAGCAGTTCTGGGTCTCTGTGTATCAATTTCTCATACACCTCTGGCTCCAATTACAAAGTTTCATCACTTCATTCACATCACTACTACATCTATTCTGGTGGAAAAAAAAGAGCAGCTAATCATTTACTGCATTCCGGTGTCTCAAGCACACATTCATTGATTATATTACCATGCAATAATCTAACATGCAAGTTTGAAACATCTTTAGACTTTGACTCTAAGGCTGTCTTGTCACACATCTGGTAGTCAGTTTTTGAAGACATACCCAGGATTTTTCCATGTATGTTCAATCTGAAGTTTCTGATGCAAAAGATTCTGCACTAACGACAGTAGCTGTATTTGAACCTTGTTCAAAATAAGCTTTAACAATAGATGAAAAAAAGCTAACTACATGCATACGCATAAACAACACAGACAAAAACACACATAGACACAGAGAAGCTCACTGTTTTGGAACCTTGTTCAAAATAAACTTTTACAATAGATAAAAAACAAACAAAACTAACTACATGCATACACATGAACAACACAGACAAAGATGCACATAGACACAGAGAAGCTCACTGTATTTGAACTTTGTTCAAAATAAACTTTTACAATAGACAGAAGAAAAACAACTAACTACATGCATACACATAAACAACACATACAAAGACACATGTAGACACAGAGAAGCTCACTGTATTTGAATCTTGTTCAAAATAAACAATTACATTACATAAAAAATTTTAAAAAGCTAACTACATGCATACACACAAACAACACAAAGACACACGTAAACAAGAGAAGCTCACAGTATTTGAACCTTGTTCAAAATGAACTTTTACAATCGATAAAAAAAAAAGCTAACTACATCCACACACATAAACAACACAGACAAAGAAACACATAGACACAGAAGCTCACTGTATTTGAAACATGTTCAAAATAAACTTTTACAATAGATGAGAAAAAGTTAACTGCATGCATACACATAACACACAAAGATGCACATAGACACAGAGGAGCTCTACCTTCCAATAACTGGGCAAGCGATCAGTGTCAAGAGGGAGTCCAAGCCTGCTTCGTCTGTCCCATCCCTGAGAGCTCTGTCTTAAGACATGCAGCAGCAGTATTTTGCGTACCTCAGCAACTAACTGGTGCACGTTGTCTTTCTGTCCACACAATCTCAGTTCTACAGGAAAAGCACAGAATGAGATGATGAATACATAATTAGCGGAATCAGGGCTTATAATTACATTCTAAACTTTTTGTCTGTTTTAGAAAAAAAAAACAGAAAAAAAACATTTAATACAAATACAAAACAACTACAAAAGAGGTATGTTTCAACAACTGGATCAGGACTTAAAGTCACCTTTTCAAATTTCCTTTTCACCATACCACACCTCTTGGTACAAGCAGAAGAAGAATAAAGTAAGAATAATATATAGTGTATGTAATATGTTTAAAACCAAATCCATACATGCATATGCAAAAACTAACAAAAGCTATAAAAAAGAGAAGGGACATATAAAGATTGAAGAGCCTATAATTTTGTGTCCCTTACTACTACTAAACAAAAAACAAACTAACAAACCACAGACCTTTCTCAGACACGCTGAAATGTACATTGCTCTTGGAAGCTGTTTTAAGAATGTCTTCAAGCATACGGTGGTCCAATTTGTAGAATGTGTCCAAGTCCTTTTCACTGAGGGTCTCATGCCACAGGAATGTGGTCTTCAGCTCACTCAGCAAAACATCAATCACATGCTTGCAGTCCTGAACCTGGGCTGTGCATATTTCAGCCTCAAACAATTCCTTGTCTGACTCAGGCAAATCTGGAACTGGAAGAGGAGCCACAAATAAACTTTACTGTACAAGCAGTATCAACAGTGATGATGACAATGATTAGTGTGATGATGATGATAGTAACAATACTATTAATAATAACAGCAACAACAATAACATACATGACACAACAAGATGACTAATACTGATGAGTTTGTCATGTAGCACATAAATGGTATGAGTGTATGAAAACAGAGTGATCCAGGTGAAATCAGAAGCAGTCTCCTCCTATGCGCAATCAGTTAAGCAGTTTCCTCCTTTCTATCTCCTTTCTATTTCCAAAGACCGTCAAAAGTACATTCTTTCAGACTGCATTCAGTTTAATACTGGCCAGTCGTTGCCAGTTGCTTCTTTCTGTCAACACAACAACTGATCTAGCCAGCTGCTGTCAGTTTGGCAAAAGCACATGGCACTCATCATGCATATAAACATTTCTCATTACCTCAAAATTGAGGTAGAGAAAACTGAAATGGAACAATCATAAAAAAGTGTGTGCTCCCAATTCACATATACAGCACACACGGATAATACCATAATACTACCTACAGATTAAAGAATGGTTTATCAAAGCAGATTGCATATAAATGCGATCTGAGTTTTGATGATCACTTGGAGTGTTGTGAGGACATAAAGTGATGAGACAGTAAAATTTCAGGGATCTATATAATAAGCAGGGTGATAGAATCATAATTAAGTTCAATCTCTTGGTCCAGGAAGCTGGGAAAAAAACTGTATAAGCTGCAAATCAAATTTACCACTGATAACTAGTTGGTGGTGGTCTGATTCAACATGAATGCTACCAAAAGCTCATATGATGGGACAGAAAAAAACTGACATGTGCTTCAGTTCCAACCACTTGCAATAGCTGCTATCAGTGACCTGCTGTCATAAGCATGAATGCACTCCTGTAATGAAAGAATTTGCTGTCAGTCTGGTTATTCCAATCTTCTTGCTCAGGTTATCACTGGCAAGCTCTGGTGGAGCATAAAAATCATTGCTGAGTCTCTTTTGAATGATTCCCAACAGAAAAACCTAATGATGCATCAGTCACACGTCAGCCATCAGCATCATCGAGCCTGATGGTAGCCCTGCAGCAGATGTCACAACTCCCCTCCATTCACTCCGGTTTTGACTTCTCAGTGCTACTTCCTAAACCACTGATGTTGGTGATGTTGTTTACATAGGAAAAGGGTGGTCTGCCCAGATTTCTTTTGGCCTCAACTGTTTGCAGCAAAACAGTTGTCATTAGGGTTGTGTTAGTGTTGCGGATTGCATGGCTGATGTATTTCAATTTCTTTTATTGATTTTTGCCAGCAGTTGACATCAGACTGTAAGTTCATTCAAAAAATGCTTCAGTGAGTTACCGATAAAGTGTGTTCAATTAAGTCTCAGTTCAACAAATTTTCAGTTCTAACTTCAACTCCAATACATCACGCACACCTGCCAACTCACCTTCTTGTTCTTCCAGGATAATGTCACAGTCAGTGTCAGTATCACATGTATCTGAGCTGTTCTCTTCCACATCATCTGCTGGTGATGCTGGTTGTAGAGCTGGTTGTGTGGCAGCACTGGTGCTGGTGGCTGTAGTAGGGGTGGATGGAGCTTGAGAAGCCACTGCGTTCTGAGTCAGTATCTGAACAAGCTTGTTAGCCAGTCTCTTGTTCGAGTTTCTGCAGCTCCCAGCTTCCGCATTAGTATCTGAGCAAATTTGCCAGCCAGTCTTGTATCGTACACTACCACTGAAATGCTCTGGAAAATAGAATAATTGCAAAAAAGACACTGAAATTAAACATATCACATGCTAAAATAACAAGGGATCAGATGATATGTCAAACAAACACTTTTCTGAGAAAACTTAGCACTAGTAGCCAAAACTAGATCATTTAAATCAATCTGCAAATGACACATACCAAATATTCAAAAAGTCTTGACATTTACAATATTTACAGATACAATGATATACAATATGAACTTTCTTCTTGATTAAAAATACAAATGAAGGAGGAAAAAATGTATGTGTAAAACAACTGTGGACATCTCATCTGATAGTTTTCCATGATTTTTAAAGATTATTGGTTAACCTAATTACATATAAATTTCCTGTCAGAGTATAAAGTTCCAAGTTTTAACATTTTCATTTGACATTCCAAGTATGATTGACAACAAAAATAAAAATTGTATTCAAAAGAAAAATCTGAAACTGTGTAGCTGAGTGGTTAAAAAAAGTTTGGAATTGTAGCTGTTATGAAGTAAACTCTCATCTTCTCCAGAGAAAAGAGTTGTAAAAATGATTTCATCTGCCTCAATGAAACAAAGTCCACAGGCCTAACGAAGCATCACTCGCCTTTCTCTGTTTTCCTTCTTCATGATGTTTCAATGGTATCATCATGATAGGTACTGACCATACGTAAGTTAAATTGCTGCCTTCTTAATGTAATATTAGTCATGATTCTACATCAAAACAGCAGACTTTAAAATACATGCTGGCCACATTTTCACATCTAATCTGCTCCCTTCAAAGTCAGAGAGCAGAGACAGCCACCATCCTTCTTCATGATGTTTCAATGGTATCATGATAGGTACTGACCATACATAAGTAAAATTGCTGCCTTCTTAATGTAATATTAGTCATGACTCCTACATCAAAACAGCAGACTTTAAAATAAATGCTGGCCACATTTTCACATCTAATCTGCTCCCTTCAAAGTTAGAGAGCAGAAACAGCCAGCATCCAAAACAGCATGTATGTTCTGCTAGTCAGCTGACTGTCTACCCACCTCAAGGCCTGCTTCTGCCAAAGTGAGTTTAGCGGACAAGATATTTTACTGCTTAAATGAGCTAGAACAAGAACAAAAACTTGGCCACGCAGGAAAGCCAAGCCACATGACTTGAAATCAGCACATAGCTTAACCCTTTTGACTCTCGCACCCTATCTACCATTTGCAAAAAATTAACCCATCGACTCCCTCACCCTATCAACCCACACCCTATCCACCAATTGCAAAACTTAACCCTTTGACTCCATCATCCTATCCACCAGCTTCCAGCTAGGGGGAGGAAATCAAAGGGTTAAGTTTCTGCTTTGCTAGCATGGTTGATAATGCAGAATGCTGGTGGACACGGTGCAGGAGTCTAAGGTTAATGTAACAATTTAAGGTCTCATAACACTATAACTATGTGGTGCAATACAGTACGTGCTTAACATAAAGGCTTAGAGTTAAATCACTTTTACTGCTGACCATGATTGCCAGAGCTAGACAAACTAAATATATTTTCAGAAATACAGAAACATTTTTTTTCTTTTTTAGAGACCAGTTGCATGCAGGTACACAGAGTATCTCTCTTTTTCATGATATTTTCCCCTGTGTGTGTGTGTGTGTGTGTGTGTGTGTGTGTGTGTGTGTGTGTGTGTGTGTGTGTGTGTGTGTGTGTGTGTGTGTGTGTGTGTGTGTCTGTGTATATATATTGTGTGTGTGTGTGTGTGTGTGTGTGTGTGTGTGTGTGTGTGTGCGTGCGTGTGTGCGTGCGTGCGTGCGTGCGTGCGTGCGTGCGTGTGTGTGTGTGCTGAATGCGTGCACATGCGCAGTGTGTGTGTGTGTATTCGAGTGCTGCTCATGTCCTTCTTCATGGGTTTTCAGCATACTACATTTGTTACACAAATTTTAAAACAAGATCAGTCATACAGTATAGATTATAGTATAGTCTGTGCAATGGACAATTCTGACATTCCCCCTCTCCCTCCCCCCCCCCCCCCCCCCCTCTTGCTGTCTGATTTTCATCCTCTCACAATTGTAAAAATCTGCACCTTTCATTTCACAAACCAATTTTCATTGAAATAATAATGTTGTCTCAAATACTACACGTTATCTGTTTTCTAATTTGCGTTCATGCTTTTCTATGACAACACAAGTTTACACTATTTCAGACCTGAAATATTTTTCCTCATGTTTGTATGTTATCATTATACTAGTTACAGAAGCTCACTTTTACTACTTTAGTTAATAATGTTTGTTTACTCGTTAATTTGATGTGCCTCTGATGTTGGTCATTTTCAGTGGTATCATTTTACTAATAAACAACATATGAATATGACCGGGGCCAACATCTCACAAACAGCATACAAGTAAATATGACCAAGGCAAAAACTGGCAAAAGCTGGAAATAAAACAAATTTTTCTGTGCAATACCATATGTATAACAGAAACATTGCTGCTATTTGATTAAAAGCATGTGAGCTATGAAATCAGTATTATCTATAACAGAGAAATTACATTTGGTTCCTACATAAGCAGACAACAAAAACATATGATTATAATATCCACATTAAAACACACTGACATGCAAATTAAATCAATCAACTATCTGAATAAAAGTGCGCACGCACGCATGCACACTGTGAAGAACCGAGTCCATTGTGTTTACGTTCGTTGCTCTGTCCTGCACATGTGTGACCTTTGGTCTGAGCTTATGAATATTAATTAGCAATCATCACATCCCTTTCCATATACATAAAGAAAGGAAAATCGTACGTGGTGAACACAACTATAAACTATGGAAAATCAACACACTTATTCAGAACAGCTAGGATCCTCAGTTCACAGATCAAGCCGAAGGGGCAAACGTACTACTCGTCCGGATTGAGTTACGTACTGCCCAACCAAATCTCTTTCAGTATCTTTCCTTTCAGAAGACAAAGTGGGCGTTTCTGTAACTTCTTGCTGATTGGGAGATTGTAGATCTGGGGATACTCTCAGTTCATCAGTGCAGCGATGCTCCAAAGTGATATCTTGTTCCTCTTGTACTGGAGCTTCATTTCCTTTAGATGTAGAGGAGCGCAAGTGTTGTCTGTTCCGCCTGTACTTCTGATTTCTGGACTGGACGATGTATGACTGAGGAGATGGGTGACGTCCCAGGACGACAGCTGGTTGCCCATTTTTTAGATCCAGGGAGTGGGGTCATACGCACCTGTTCGCCAGGCAGGAATGGAATAAGACTTTTCGTGTGATGTTTGTCATGGTAATATTTCTGTTTTGCCTTTTCCAGACTAAGATGCTGTTAGATGATTTCCTGATGTGTGAAGTAGGAATGAGCAAACTTCTTGAAGTTGGCAGCTTGTTTCATGGTTGACACCCCATTAGTAGTTGTGCTGGAGAAAGGTTTATTCCTTTAAGTGGAGTTGTTCTGTAATCAAGTAGTGCAAGGTATCTGTCTGTGTTCCTTCTCCATAGCCTTTTCACCGTCTGCACAGCACGCTCAGCTTCGCCATTGCAGTTTTGACAGTAAGGGCTTGACGTTTGATGTTTGATTCCATAATCCTTGCAGAAATTTGAGAATTGTTCACTCGTAGATTGTGATCCACAGTCACTTCTCAGTTTCTCAGGAATACTGTGGCGGCTGAATTGACATTTCAATTTATCTATCACCTCACTGGTGCTCAAGTTCTTCAGTTCATCTACTTCTATGTATCTTGAGAAATAGTCAACAACAATGAGGTAGTTTTTTCTTTCAAAGTCGAAAATATCAACTGAAATTTCAGCAAATGGGTAGGTGGGAACTTCTGTTGGCATCAGTGGTTCTGTTGAGTTTTTCCTTCGGTATTCTGTGCACTTGACGCAATTCTTAACAGTTTCCTCTATCTCAGCACTCATTGAAGGCCAGTACATAACTTCTCTTGCTCTCTGTTTGCATTTCATGATTCCAAGATGAGATTCGTGGATGATTTTCAACATGTACTTGTGAAGACTTGGAGGGATGACGATTCTCATTCCTTTGTAGATAACTCCATCTGAGACTGTTAGTTCTGTTTTTGAATCCCAGTAAGGTCTGAGCGAGGTTGCAAGATCAGCACGTCTATTTGGCCATCCTTCCAGGATGACTCGCTGGAGATGATCCATTTCTTACTGGGTTTTCTCTTTGATTTCTTCATACTTTTCTTTAGTGACTGAAATGAAATCAAGTGCACTGACTGTTTCTAATTGTGGAATTTCTGGTTTTCCATCAGGCAGATGTGTTCGTGACAGAGTGTCTGGAAGATTCATAGATGTGCCCTTCCGATAACAGACATGGAGTTCATACCACTGCAAATTAAGCAACATTCTCTGCAGACGCATAGGAGCTGATAGTAGGGGCTTTTTGAAGATAGTTTCCAATGGTTTATGGTCATTGATGACTGTAACCTCTTTGCCTAGTACATAGCAGTGGAATTTTCTGCAAGTGAACACAATAGAAAGCATTTCCTTTTCTATTTTCGCATATCTCAGCTCAGTGTCTGTAAGTACCTGGAGGCATAGGACACAGGCTTTCCGTCTTGCAAGAGAACAGCTCCTAAGCCATGTTGACTTGCGTCACACTGGATTTCAACTGGCTTATTGACATCATAGTATTTGAGGACTGGAGTCGTTGAAAAGCTGCTTCTTGAGGTGGCTGCCAATCAAAGAGTACATCTTCTTTCATCAGTATTCTCAGTGGGCTGCTTTCCTGACTAAGGTTTGGAATAAATTTCCCAAGGTACGTAATGAAGCCAAGAAATCTTTTTAAATCTTCTTTGTTTTTCGGCATTGGCATTTTCTGAAGTGCACAGACTTTTTCAGGGTCTGGTTTCAGTCCTTCTGGCTATCAGTAGATGGCCAACATAAGGAACACTAGACTGTCTGATGTGAAATTTCTCAGGGTTCAGTTTGAGGTTGTAGCTCGTAACTCTCTCTGTTACTTGCTTCAGTATTTGGTCATGATGTTCTGTATTACGACCACAATAATAATGTCATCCATAACTGCATATGCTCCTTTGATTCCTTCCAACATATGGTCCAGTAATCTTTGGAACACTTCAGGAGCACAAGAGACGTCAAAGGGTAATCTCAGCCATCTGAATCTACCTATAGGGTGTATTAAAAGTTGTCAGGTATGATGATTCTTCATCTAGTTTTATTTGGAGAAATCCGCTTTTTGCATCAAGTTTTGAGAATACTGTAGCATTTGGAATTTCAGCAACAATCTCTTCCACTGTGCGCATAGGATAATGTTCTCTTTCAATAGCATTGTTAAGGTCTCTTGGATCTAAACATATGCGCACCTTGCCATTCCTGACAGAGACTACCATTGAACTCACCCATTCAGTTGGTTCTTCTACCCGCTTGATATGGTCATCATTTTCCATTTCTAGCAGTTTTTCAACGATTTTCTGACGCATTGCTGCAGGCTGTCGGTGCGGGGGATGAATGACTCCTCTGGCACCTGGCTTCAGTTTTATTGTGTACTCTCCTGGAAGAGTGCCTGTAGTATTTTTTAAATCAGGAAAATCTGCCCATACATAAGGTTGAACATTCAGATTCTTTGGTTGTTGTGAGGTTGATGAAGCTACCTCTTCACTGACAGTAGCTAATCGTGCTATCAGACCTAGTGCTTCAGCTGTTTGACCAGAAAGAACGTTCTTTTGTTCAATATTCACAATCTCAAACTGTGTTTTTATGGTAGTGTTATTACACTTGATGCTTAAAGTGCAGGTGCCCACTGGAAAGATACGATGATTTGAGTATGTGTGCAAAACGCGTTTTGAGGTGTACAGATTGCTACTATCAGATATTTTCTGATAATCACTCAGCTTCATGGTGTTGCACTTAGCACCTGTGTCGATCTTGAAGTGAATATTTTCTCCATGTATGACTGCTGTTTGATTCCACTTGTCATTCATGTCTGTTAACATGTGAATGTCTAAAACTTCAGTTTCACTTTCAGTTTCTGAAGAATATTGGACTAGATGCATGCTATCTTTCTTTCTCTTCAGACAGGCCATTGCCCAATGATTTGGTTTGTGGCAGTAGGCACATGTTGTGCCAATGGCCGGGCATTTTCCTCCAGTGCATGCATGTTGTTGATCTTTTCCAAAATGATTACACTTGGAACAGTTGCTAGATTTGACCTGACTTGGTTGGCGAGTGTGCCTAGGTTGACTAAATGCATCATTACAGTGCTGACGTGATTTATCGTTCTCTTTGTTGTGCTCTGCTCTCAAAGGACTGTCCTTGTGTTTGTTTTTACCATTGGATCTAGACGCTAGCACATTGACATTCATGTCCTCATCTCTCACAATACGAATTTGCTTTTGGGACAACTCATATTGTTGTCCGATCTCAATAGCCTTTGATAAAGTGAGATTTTCCCCTCTGTCGAGCAGTCTTTCCTGAACTTTCATATCACATACCATCAATTATACAGTCAATCAGAATATCGTCAGGTTGTGTGTACTCACAGTCCATCAGAATGAGGCGTAGATCCTTGACAAAATTGTCGAACGTCTCGTCAGATGCCTGTCTTCTCTGTTTCAGCTTATGGCGAGCTATATGTTTGTTTTTTCTCGGCCTAATGTAGATTTCCAGCTTGTCCAATACCTTAGCTGGATCTTCTTTCTCACCTTCTTCCCAAGCTAGGGTTTTGTATACTTCTCTTCCGTGCACACCAATCCATATGCCAAGCCATCCTGCCTTTTGCTTGTTCGTGAGCGTAGACAACGGACCGTCGAATACGAACTCGATGTGATTTTTGAAGTGCTGAAATTCCTGATATAGATCAGGTGCATCCCAATCGATCGTTGGATGCTCAAAATTCATGAGAGACATAATTTGTCGTCGTTTACTGGTGTGTTTTAAAGAATGCCGTAATTTCTTCTGACACCATGTGAAGAACCGAGTCCGTTGTGTACGTTCGTTGCTCTGTCCTGCACATGCGTGACCTTTGGTCCGAGCTTATGAATATTAATTAGCAATTGTCACATATACGCACACACGCGCACACACACACACACACACACACACACACACACACACACTGGTTTAGACTTCCTGCTGATTTCAAAATGGAATCAGTTTTGGTACGACTTTGCATTAAATGTACAATCATTAACTGAACAACTTTAGTTTTGAAAAAGCGAAAAGGTCTCCCGGATGGAAGGACTTTCACACATTTGATGAAAGGAGATGATACAACAGTTGGAAATTTCTGGAATTGATAAACAAGTCTTCAGACTTTGCCACATTCAAATCAAGGTGATTTTCATCACACCAGTCACAAAACTGGTGATGTTCTTGAAAATAAGTTGCATCAGGGTAGATGCAGCAGACAAAAAGGCTGGCCTAAACTTGAACACCAAGAAAACAAAAGTGCTACACATTAAAGGCGACAACACTGAAAACAATCAAATTCTTTGGAAAATGTTAAGGATTTCAAATATCTTGGTTCTGTAAAAACTGATGATGGAACCTGCTCCAAAGACATCAAAATGAGAATTGGAATGGCAGAGCAAAAAATGGTCCAACTCATCTGGAAAGACACATACCAAATGGCCTGAAAGTTAATACTTTTAAAATGTCTGATCTGGCCAGTCATGATTTATGGCTGCCAAGCCTGAACTCATTGCAGAAGAATTGAGGCAGCAGAGATGTGGTTTTATTGGAGACTACTACATGTCATTTGGACAGACAGAAGAACTAATGAAAGTGTCCTGGAAGAACTTGATTTCACCAGAAAACTACTAGCAGACATCAACAAGAGAAGACTTAAATACATTGGCCATGTGTCACGTAACAAGAACATGGACCTCATGGCAACCATCTTTCAAGGAAAAACAGTGGAAAAAAGGAAGAAAGACAGACCTTCAATCTCATACATCGAGAACATAACCAACAACAGTGGCCTAAATATTCAAGAAATTGTCAACAAAAGTCAAGACAGAGCAGCCTGCAGGGAGATGGTGCTATCTAAGTGTGCAGCGGCCAACACCAAATGCAGTGACACCAACAGGTGAGACAGGTTAGAAGTTACATCAGAACTGGAAAGATCCTCTAGTGTGGATTCCATGCCATTTACCTGCAAACGTATGTATGTATTGTAAGTTAAAATATCTGCAAATGTACGTATGAACCGCATCTTAAAAATGTATACAGGTTGTACATGGTTCTTCATGTTCAGACTAATCTTAATATTTTTATATCTAATTGCTATGGTTAGAATACAAATGCATTAAGTTCATCCATGATTTACAAAAATGCTGAAAACAACAACAACAACAAAAATTACCTGCAAAGTGCTGGGGTAAGCCTGCAGATACTCCTTGATGGCAAAAGCCATCATACTCGCTGTTGTATATTCACCAAAACCAAATCGTCTACCCACACCAAACGGTGGCAAAGCAATGGAAGTCTGCCCATTCTGCACTGTGAGCTCCAAGCTCTGCTGTACCAGCTCTTTAACGACCTGTTTAACAACATGCTATTAGCCTTCAAAGGCTTGTTATGGTGTACAAATGACGCAATGACAGGGAGGTATGCACACACACGAACACACACGCACACACACACACACACACACACACACACACACACACACACACACACACGCACACATACACACATACACACATACACATACACATATGACTGACATTTGATGATTAGAAAATCTATATTGGCAAACCACACTTCTTTAAACCCTGAATTTGGACACATGATCTTGCCACATGATGCTGCAGATCTTGCACAGACACCTTTGGTGGAGCTATTCCTGCTGCTGAATGTGCTGTTGGTATGCAGCCCAGGTCTTGTAGCAGTACAGCTGGGCACTCAAGACTACTGCTCTATATGCTGCAACTTTTATGGCAAAAATGATGCTAGTCTTCCCACAACCTCTTCATCAACTTTCCAAAAGTCACAGCTAGCCTTGGAGATGTGCTGCACCACCTCAGTATCAAGAGTTCAACTGTTGCTCACTGTTCTGTCCGAGTAGTAGAATTTGTCTACACAACTGACCTCCTGGTTGTAGATGACAATCAGAGATGATGAATCACCAGAAGCCTGAAGGTAATGTTGGCTGAAACACAGCCTGTCTTGTCGAGGCCAATTGTAAGCATTTGCAGGACTCAGCAAATTAGTTAGTGATGTGCAAGATGTCCTCATGAAAATGTACAACCAGTGCACAGTCAATCTGCAAAGAAAATTTCACGCAGGATGCCTGTCCTGTCGAGGCTGATTGTAAGGCCAAAGCATTTGCAAGACACAGCAAATCAGTCAGTGATGTGCAAGATGTCCTCATGAGAGTGTGCATTCAGTACACAGTCAATCTGCAAAGAAAATTTCACGCAGGATGGTCTTGAGCACTTTAGTTTTGGCTTGGGGCCTCTGCTCGGAAAGGATGGGTACTTCATCCATTATATCACAGTACTCCTATAGAATAAAAATGTATTTCTAGAAAATATATAAATGCATACACACACATTGTAATATTATCATATACATTTCCTCCAGCTTTTACAATACTGGAATTTGTTTGGATTAGTCAAGATGTGTATGATACTACTAAAGACCTGAAATTGCCTTTTGCTTCTCTTTGAATGTGCTGAAGAGTTGAGTTTTGTTTAGCTGAGTTTGAGTTTCATCTCATGAGAGATGAGATGAGATGAATGTGCTTGAAGAGTTGAGTTTTGTTTCGATGGAACAAAAAGTGATCAAATCAAAATAAAAATGTTCCCCACATTTATTTTTTTCAACATATTTCACATCTCCTTTTCTTGTTAATATTTTCTTTATAAACAAATTCTGCATCTTCTAACTGCAACTTCTCCAAACTATCATTATATATATATGTCTCTCTCTACATGTCATCACTTTGTGATGGTAGTTGCCACAACTGATGTCTCGACTGTCTTTCTCCACCTGGTCTTGTCCTTGCAGGTTATCACTGCTTTGCTAATAGATATCCCAGTTATCTTCACAATGCTGTTCATGTTTGACACTGTTGGTCTTTTATCTCCATCTTTGGCCCTTGGTTTTTCCTTGGAGTACTGTTTTCATCAGGTGAAACGTATTGTTTCAAATTGTATGTCCAAGGCATGCAAGTTTTCTCTTGTGGATTTCAGATAACAGTTGTGGAGTTGTATTCAGCTCTTCAAGAATAATTTGACTTGTTCGCTTTTCTATCCAGCCGATTCACAGCAGGCGCCTGTAGAACCACATTTCAGCTGAGTTGATTTTCATTTAATCACTTTCTTCCATGTCCAAGCTTCACATCCATATACCATTACTGGCCGGATGAGAGTCTCAAGAATACTTACTTTGAGGACTTTAGGTACTGCACGATCTTTCCAGATGTTGTTAAGCTGGACCTTTTTTTTGTTTGTTTTGTTTAGTCATGCCAATTCTTGTTGTAATGTCCTTTGTACAATTGCCATCTCCTGGTCTGATAGAGCCCAAATATCTGAAGTCAGTTATGTTTTTCAGGGATGTTTTATTGATAGGATCTTTACCATCCTTTTCAGTCAGGTTACCATTCTGAACAACTAAAAAACTATTTTTAAAACATGTATATGTATCATCTAAGTGGAAATGGGAATATACATAAAAAGCACATTAAACTCACGCTTCTAACAGCGTCTTGTGGCAACTTGTTCAGGACAGCATGAAACAGGAAAGGCATAGGTAAATTTCCACCAGTAGTGGGCGTTGCCACCAAACGACAAGAATCATCATCTTCTGCCATTCCATTGGTCTGCAGTGTCTGAAATTTCATTGGCAGTTATTAGACGTAGAAGCCCCTCCCCCTAACTTTCAGAGGAAAGTTTTTTAGATGAGTATGAATTTGTACTGAGACAGACCTGGTCATCCTTGCTGATTACTACTTGTGAAACATGGTAGAGTATGTGCAATTTCTTTTTTCAAAATATAATGGGAAAAAAGCTGGAATCAACAGATATGAGTAATCACAACAAAACATATCAAAAGCTCGAAATTCAATCAAAGCATCAGATTTACTCTCTTGCTGCACTTATTTGAAAGGAACTTATCATGATTTTGACACAGTGTGATAAATAACTGGTAAGGTAATGCTTCATTCCACTGCACGTGCTTCATTCAACTTCTATGTGCTTATTATGAAAATCAGACTTTGATTAATAATGATAATAACAATGGGCATTTCTCACGTGCTTAATTTAAATATTCATAAATGGACTACATGTTCACATATTCAGAATATGTATGCACACAGAGGAAAACACAAAACAATGTATACATGCATAGACATATGAGTGTTATTACGTATGAATAGATACATATGCGTATGTACATTCAAACATACACACATAAATGCCTACATGCACCCACATACACATATGCATGTGCATACACACATCACACACAACACACGCACATGCATGCATGCATGCACACATGAACATACATGTACACACATATAGAGACACACACACACACACATAGATACAAACACACACACACACATACACACACATACAGACACACACACACACACACATACACACACACACACACACACACACACACACACACACACACACACACACAAAAACATACACACACACACACACACACACACACAAGCTTCCACAAGACCACCTAAAAATTTGCAAATGGAACAAAGCCTGTAGACCAACCTGCGCAAGTGATGGGCATTTCTTGAGGAAGGCAGAACCAATGGCTGTACCCTTCAGACTCAGATCCTGACCGACCACACATACAGCAGCTCCAACCTGTAGAAAATGCATTCATTCATTACCTTAAAATGTGTTCATCAGCAAAATGAGAATAAAATGAGAATTTTTATACATCCCTACCATTTTGTCTGTGTGTTGTGTTTGATGTTATTGTTTCTCTTGTTGTTATGGTTATTCCTGTTTTTGTTTTGTTTCTTTTTTGTTTTGTTGTTGTTTTTTGTTCTTTTGTGTGTGCGTGCGGGGGGAGGGGGGGGGATCAAACTTAAATAAAGAATTTAAACTGAACTAAACTACACAAGCATCATCATCATTATCATCATCAGGTGCCTTGCCGCATGGCATTGGCGATTATGGACTTCCATCTGTCTCTATCTCTTGTTGTCCCAGGCATCTCTTCCACCCTCCTTGTCCCCAGCCACTCTGCAAGTCCGTCTAGCATCTTCTCCCTGGGTCTACCCGGTGCTCTCTTTCCTCCAGCTTCCCGTTGTGACGAGGTGTTCCAATTCCTCTTTCCTCATAAAATGGCCTATAAATGTTGCCTGTCTTTTCCTAATCTTCCTTATAAATGATCTACTTGTGTCTGCCTCCATCAAGACTACACAAGCATCTAAACAAATCACAAAGATTATTAATAAACAGGGGGAAAACTGAAAATAACTAAACAAATAAATCAAATAAATAAGAAAAAAATTTAAGCAATTTACCAGAACAAATGAAACAAAACAATCCTCACACACACAAGCACATGTGAAGCTCAAACAAAACAAAAAACAAAACACCACAACAACAATGAAATAAAATGGGGAGGCGGTGGTGGGAGGATACATTTTTTGTTCTATTAGCACACACACAAATTATTAGACCCTTTGTGTTAATGAGCATATTTTTCTCCTAGAATATTGTCAAAAATGCTACATTCCTCCATCTACAGCTAAAGACTTAGATACTTTTATCCTTTATTTAGGCATGTAAGGCCTAGAGGATATAACCCTACCCTAGGAAGTGAGAGGTCTGAGAATTCAGTTTGTTTCTCAAGATAATGTGTCTGCACTGGGAATGAATTCCATATACTCTGATGTCACTGATGCCATGAAGATCAAAAATGATCATGGGACATGGTGTAGTAGTTAACGCAACGAACTATCAACTTGAAGGTTGTGGGTTCGAATCCCCAGCAGTACCTTCAAAAATCACTGTGGGATTTTTTGGCTCTAACCGGCTCTTACATAGAGTTGGGTTTGCTAGGGCTCATTAGGAAGACTAGGATCACACAGTTAAGTCTCATCCACTTCTAGGGTGCATCACTGAGGGTGTTGCTCAAATCTTCTGATCAACACTGCAGGTGTCTGTATCTCCCGGGCCTGATTGATGCCAGGATATATTATGATAGTAAGCGTAGAGCATAGCCCTGTAATGCAGTCTCAATCCCAGATGGAACTCCACAAAATCATGATTATCATCCTCACCACCATCATCATCAGCGCATTTTAAAACTGTTCCAGCTTCTATGGCCATTAAA
>CM060314.1:44161601-44184101 GCA_030674185.1 Monoplex corrugatus | reverse complement strand
GACAGGCGTTGTTCCAACCATGCCTTCGATCTCTTCATTTGTAATTATGTCTCAGTCTTGTTTTCTGCTCTCTTGAGACATCTCATCTTGCAGGTTGTGAATGTCCAGGTCTGGCACTGGTATGATAATGTTGATACAAAGACTGTACTGATAAGCCTGGCTTTGTTTCCATAGGGATGCCCGTGTTTTAGAAGGGGTGGAAGTCTGAAGCTTAAAAGCATTTGTCTTTTTGACTCCAGTCTCAATTTCTTTGTCTATTTTCCCATCTTTGTTACATAAGCTTCCATGGTATCCCATCTGTGAAGTTCTGTAGAGTGGTTGCCCTATGATTCTGATGTCCACTTTACCAGGTATTCATACTACTGACAAGCATGCATTTGACACAGACCATTTGCGCTATGTAAATGTGAATAGTATTACAACCTCTATCTTGTTGGTGCTGACCATTATGCCCAAATTTTTACAGGTGTTGTTTAACTTGACTGATGATCACTTGATCATCAGCAAATAATGCTTCACTGAGAGCTTCTGGATGAGAATTTGCTCTTGAATAATTTTGTCCATATAGATGATTGAAAGGAGTAGTGACAAAACCCATCCTTGGAACCCGTTGGAAACTTCACTTGGACTCCTTATAGACTCGCACTATTCGCATAAGCTGTGCTTAAAATGTTGAGGAGCTGTCCTTAATTCTATATAATTCAAAAACTTCTGAAAATTTCATTCTGTTTACATGGTCAAATGTCTTTTCCTGATCCACAAAGATGAGGTAGAGCTGTTTCTGGTATTCACATGCTTTCTGAACAGATGTTGGTGTTAGTGAAGTACAAAAACTGCACCAAAGCATGACCTCCCTTTTCTGAATCCAATCTGGGATTTGCTTAAGAATGGTTCCATTATTGCCCAGAATCATCGGTCACAGTCAGCTGGTAGTGTGGTACTTCACTCACGGATAAGTGTTGCCATAAACCTGGCTTATTACAGTACCACTAGGCGGTAAATAAGCAGAAAATTCTGCTTTTTTACAGGAACTTCCGTACAAGACAAAATTAAATTGCAAAAAGCAACTGAAATGGAAAATAAGTATGCAGACTCATACTGTTATACATGAATACAACTAGCTCAAAAAATCCAAAGTCCTCTTGGAAAAATCAGTTGCAACAAGAAGCCTGAACTACAATGCAATGCAGTGCAACACACTACAATGTAATGCAACAACATATAATGCATATTTTTTGGTTTTAATATTCAAGTGTGTCGTTAAATGATTCACTTATACACTTATTGTTATTGTTATTTTTGTTTCAAGTCCAACCGACTACATACAGCCATATCAGGGCTATAACCATTTGAAAACATGTACAAGCTTCAACAGAAAAAAAAAAAGAAATTTAAGAACACATATCAATGCATTTGTGCACAAAAGCTAAGGAGAAGCCCCTGGTGTTGACCACTCCATCCAGTTTATCACACAGGGGATTTAAAGAACACAATTAAACACAAATTTAAACATAACTAAGAACATTAACATATATATATAAAAATGGGCCCAAATTACCAAATATTGCTTTCACATATCATATTTCCCTAAAGCCAAAAATGCACTATACTAAATTCATGTACCCAATTACCAATTCTATGAGAAAGTACATAAGATTTTATAAAATACAAACAGGTAAATGGACCAGCAAGGCAGAAAATGATAGGAAGAAATGACAGAAAGCAAAGAAACAATGCAGAAACAAAGAGAGTGACAGAAAAGAGGAAATTTCTAGTACAGAATTTCCAGAAGGAGAGGATACTATTTATACTGAAAAAGCCCCTGGGCATCTCTATGGGGACGAGGGGATGCATGTACATAAATATATCTATCTATCTAGCAATATACATATATAGACATATCTAAAGTCGAAGTTCAACACTGGTTAGGTAGTGCCTGGAGGGCAAAGAGTGGAGATTTTTCAAATCTCTTAGGTCAACGTAAGTGCAAATCCACTAGAGCTTAAGTTAAGTCCCTTTCAGGTGTGTATGCACACAGAACATCAGCACACATATTAAACATACTATAAGCCAGGTCAGACTTCAATGGTTTCTGGAGACACTGCAGTACTCAGCATGAACACCTCTGAAATTAGGGTATACTGCCCACTTGGTGTGGTAACCCACTGAAGACAAGAGTATGCACACTGTGTAGCAATAAAACACCTGCAAATGACCAGAGCAATGTGTATACTGATATAAACTTCTGAAAAAATATTGCCTGGAAGGGAAACACAACTGATACTGAACAATTCCAAGCAACAGCTGACAAACTAAACTGAACATAATAAAGATTCTGATAAAAACAGAATAAATCAAAAAATCAAAAATGCAATAAAACTCACAAGATGAGCTGTTTCACTTCATCCAGCTGCCAGGAGAACCATTTCTTGCAAGCCGTGCCTTGCAGAGTCCCTGGAATGTGAAACAGCTTGCTGTCAGATCGATTCAGGTTCGTAAACTGATCTATTTCTCTGGCCACCATTTCTACATCACCATTTATACCGTCTAATTGAACGTCTTCTGAGAGTCCAGTGGGAAGTGAAAGTAGAACCATATATTCTGTCTCTAACTTGCTCTTCAAGGCAAGAAACTGTGCAGAACTTGTTAAGGTGGAAGGAACCTGTAAACAGAATATTTTAGGTCAATACACTGTTAATGTTCATTAACTGCACAAATTATAAAGATGGTATTGCAGCTGTTTCAAATACTATGAGTGCATAAAAGCCTGTGCAAATGTGCACACAGAACATACATACACACACATACGCACATATGCACATGCATGCACGCACACGCACATACACACACACACACACACACACAGAGAGCAAATCAAAACACTCAAATATAAATACCGTTACACCACCATCACACAAAACACAAATGAATGACAGAAATCAAGTTAAGAGCTGCTACAATAATTATGCAAACCTTGCAAATCCAGCATATCATGTTTCTTTGGAATTCTTCTTTGAATGCTTCCAGTTTGTCCCCTTGGAGAGCAGCACAGTAGAGATGAGACTCGTGCACTTTTGCAGCACATCCTGGATACCTCTGCATCATGTCCTCTAAGTACACTTTCCCTTTAGCCGTCATCAAGATCTTGGAGATGGAATCCGATAACAGTATGGAATCATCACTTAGTTTCTGAAACACCATACTATCAATTTATTGTACACAGACATGGTGAAGTCCATCTGTGATGAATCTGCCTGCAATGAATTTCCAATGTACTCTTTTACTTTCCATGCCAACTTCCTTTTCTTTCCCTTTTGTAAAATACTGACAGCAACGAACAAACCTATTGTCCATAATGAACTTCTCTTTGTATGAACAAGGTGCTATTTCCCCAAAGCCTGGTTCGCTATAGACTGGTACAACTGCTTAGCATTGCACACTGTACATATAGTACAGCGTACTATGCTAGGTTTCTTCAAACATCATTGAGATTTAACTGTGTCACCCATTTTGTTAAGGTGGTAATGTTACAACAGCAGTGATGTGTGTGTGAGTGTGAGTGTGAGTGTGAGTGTGAGTGTGTGTGTGTGTGTGTGTGTGTGTATGTGTGTGTGTGTGTGTGTGTGTGTATGTGTGTGTATATGTGAGTGTGTGTGAGTGTGAGTGTGTGTGTGTGTGAGTGTGTGTGTGAGTGTGAGGTGTGTGTGTGTGTGTGTGTGTGTGTGTGTGTGTGTGTGTGTGTGTGTGTGTGTGTGTGTGTGTGTGTGTGTGTGCGTGCATGCATGCGTGCATGTGTGTATGTGTGTGTGCGTGTGTGCATGCATGCCGCTGTGTGTGTTTCCTTTGATACTTTCATGATTTGAACTGATAAACATCACAATGATGATGTATGAAATAAGAAATATTGCAAATAACAGCGGAACTCCCTCAGCAAACAGTCCTGTGTAAGGTCACTCAGTTTTCATTCCTGTAGCTTCTATGAACTACTGCTACAATGAATACATATTGGTCTCCCTTAAATTTTGTTGTAGGCGGTCTCCACTGTATTTGCGACCCGTCCTTGCAAACAAGGGCATGACAGTGAAGTGTGACAATGAATTGAGTTAGAAAGGTAGTGAGGATCTATATGGGTGAAACTGGTCATTTAGTTGTAAATTGTTCTTTGGGCTTTGTATGACGTGTTTCAAACTGAAAATCACCCCTAAAATGCAATTCATTACTGCAATATATCCTAGCAAAGCTTGGTTGAAATTGTCTGAAACTGGAAGTTTTCATACTACCACCAGAACTGTAACATTTCATACATTGTTTTGAAGCTTAATACGTCAACTCCTAAGCACTGCACACACTTAAAATTCAAGTAACCCAATCAGATTTCACTAGACAGCATTCAAAGTGATTGCTAAGCAAACTTTGACAATAAATGTTTTGAATCCTTCCTGTTTTCTGAAAACAAGGATTACTCACATGTGACATCTGAATTGGCCATAACTGCTACAGTTTTCATCTTGGACACTTCATTAATATGTCATTGGAAAGGAAATTTAATGCCCTTTCCATAATATAATAATTTGATATCTCCAAAAAGTCAACTGATGTTTACCTTCATGAAAACTGGTCACATTTGATCTGAGGAAATTCTCAAGACATGTAAATTTACTGCAAGAAAACTGAAGCTGATTCCAGTGACTATCATTTACAAATCAACAAATCAATTAATACTCAATCATGACAGCCAAAAGGTTAGGATATTAATCCAAAAATCTGAGCTCTATCCTGCTGTAGCACCTTGTGGGCAAGGGACTGAAGATTTTCCAATCTCTCAGGTCAACATATGTACACGTCTGTTTATGCCTGAACTACTTTGTATACTCATGCAGAACATAAACAAACATGCAAAAGCTCCTATAAGTTGTGTTGGTGTCTGGTGGCAGGGAAAAATAAAAATACCAGGTAAGAACACCAACAAAAGGTGGTGCAAGCAGACTGTACAACAATATAATGCCTGCATACTGTGAACCAAACAACATGCATACACACCTCCAAGAAAAAGCTTCAAATGATAGGGTTACATCTGAACATTACAAACAGATGTGTATTTCTCAAGTAGCATTTTGTACAAATCAGATATTCATTTCTGAAACATGACAATGCATGATTGCATGTTCAATTTCAAAACGCACATATACGATACAAAACAAAAAATCGGAGCAGATGAGATGTGTACAATGTATTCACAGAACAAAGTGACAAATTTCATGAACAGGGAAAAAAAACTGATGAATGAAAAATGAAGTTTCTTGCTAAGAACTGTACAAAGTATGGGGGTAAAAAAAAAAGAAAAAAAGAAAGCAAAGACAGAAACGGATTTATCTACATAAATTATCAATAGGTCAGCAACCAACATTGTGACCAACAAGGGAGCCAGCATTCTCATCAACTTCCCAAGGACTCAAACTATCATTGCCAGTTTTCCTATTAGAAAACAATGCGTCGACTGCTGAGCAGAAACACAGGCACTCACGCAAGCCACCTCCATGGTTCAAACAACAAATGACATGCTATCATTCATCTTTTTTTCATATACTTTACAACTCTGTATTCCAGGACCCAGAGAATTACAAGCTTCCCCAACTGACCAAGACCTTCCAGCAACTCAGAAGTACCAGAAGAGCAGAACTAGACCGGATCTCTACCAAATGTGGGATACCAGGAAATGACAGGGTAGATAAGCAGCAAAACAAGGAGTCCAGGAAAACGATATCAGCTACAGCCAGATGAAGAGGAATATCAGATCATTCCATAAGCCACAGACAGAGACAACTACAGTAAAACTTGTCATCAGCAGACCATCATGAGGGGACACCTGGTATGAACAGACACTTCTGCTTTGCACAGGATGTTTTTCAACAGAAATCACACTGTCAAACACCTGCAAAATGCAAACAATCCTTTCACCATAATTTTTGCTTTACTCCTTGTCATGAGTGGAATGTCAGAGACCATTTGAAGCCTAATCAGTGAAAGGTTTATTGCGATACAGCATAACAGTATGCTGCTGACTGTTTTTGTTTTGTTGTTGTTGTTGTTTTTTCGTCATTTTTTTTCTGATAATTTTTTTTATTCCCTACTAAGCTATAAAGTTTATCTGACAAACCAGAAATTGAAATGTAGTTTTGGATAGTATTCCATATGTGACTTTTGTTTCATATGCGCTTAAAACAAGTTACATGCATGGCAACTAATATGCATGCAGAAAGAAAGAATTGATTGTCAGCTGCAAGCTGAAAGCCTGATATGATAAATGCTGTACACCATCAACTATCTCTTTCATGCCATCAATCCAGGTTCCTTGGTCTGCCTCTTGCTTTAAATCCAGTTTTTTTTTTTTTTTAATGATTGTTGAGCCAGCCAGTGGAGTTACATTCTGACCAAAACACTTACTACTCAGCTGATGAATATGATAGTAGACCAACATTGTTCTTGCTATTTCTCTGATCTTAGTGCTTCTGATCACGTAGTATCTAGTCTTGTTGACAGCTCTTCTCAAACAGTGAAATTTATATGTGGTAATTTTGTGCTTTAAAGACTAGGTCAGTGTCCAGGTCTGGAACTGGTATATCAAGATGGGCATGAAAATGGAACTGATGAGCATGGCTTCTATTTCAATAGGGCTGTTGCGGTATTTCATGAGTGGAGCTAGTTGATTACTAACATAACGTTCAGCCATGTGCAACAATTGAACTGAAAGCAAGGCTGTATAAAATAGACAACATTTTATATAAAACGAACACACTATGACACAACACAATGCACAAACACAACAAACAGAACAGAGCAATGGCAAAACACAGACGACAGACACCAGAGTAGTCCTGCCTCTGACCTGTATATGCATGAGAAATTCCCGCTGGGCCTCCTCACAGTCTTCCTCTATACCATGGAAAAGTGCTACTTCTTCTTGCTCCAAGAGTGACACTTTACATCCATCTCGGTGCTCCTTGGCAAAGTCGGCCAACAAACGGAGATGGTATGAGGGCACAGGACAGCGAATGGATGCTTGTTTCTTCAATTTCTCATTCTCACTTTTCAGCCTCTCATTTTCTGTTTTATGGCGCTGGATGTCATCAGCTTTCTGCATTTTCTCAGCTTCCGTAGATTTCAGTTTCATGTTTTCTAGTCTGAGTCTTTCCATTTCTCTTCGCAGCATTTCCATTTCAGACTGATCAAGTGATGGCCGAGGGAATGTAGCAGGAGTATATGGCATGTGTCCTGGAGATGGGAGTTTAGGCTTTGGAGCAACTGGAGGATTAACTTTTGGTCTTGTCCCAGTTATCAATTTTTCGAGCAAAGGTCTGTGAAACTGTTCATACCAGGGTTCAACTTTCAACGCCTCTTGGTTCTTCTTTAGGACATGGTTTCCTTTGGCAATGACTGCTTTTACAGCTGTAAATACAGTTCCAAAATTTAATCAGTCAATTAATCAATTAATTTCTGATTTAATCGTTATTCAATCAATTAAACAATTAATCAGCATGTCAATCAATCAGTTACCTCCTAAATCAATCAACCACTCAATCATATAATAAACAATAGGAAAACATTCAATATCTCTACAAAATATGTTAATGTTTGCTTGGCCAGTTGCAGTGGTGTAGTGGTTAGTGCAATGGACTACCAACTGTAAGATTGTCGGTTCGAATCCTCATCAGTCCTTTCAAATATCATTGCAGGATTTTTCGGCTCCAACCAGCTCCTACTCAGAGCTGAGCACACTACGGGCTCATTGGAAAGACTGGAACCACACATTCAAGTCACATCCACTTCACAGATGCATCACTGAGGGTGTTGCTCAAATCTTCTAACCAATGCCGTAGGTATCTGTATCTGTATACAATGGAAATGAAAGTAAACCTGAACTAATCAGCAAAAAAAACTACCAATATTTTTTTACTTAAAGAAACAGTCAAATACATCGTCGTATCGTCTGCCTCTTTACATCTCAGGAGATGATAGTCTGCACCAGGAGGCATTGTGGCATGACGTGCACTTTCTGCTGTGGCTGTGCAGGCCGATTCTTGAGTGGCAATCTCTGTCACATCTGCCACATACAAATTGAGTCGCTGTTGTCTGGTTTCTGGAACGTTGCTTGCGAAGAGCCCTTTTCTCATCTGCGCTTTCTGCTCTCCTCCTCTCCGCATTCACAACGCCTTGTTGAACGGCTGTCCGCTCTTCCACCAGAGTCTCCCAAGAGTCTGGGTCAATCCCTGAGCTTCTAAGGTCCCTTTTGCATCGTCTACAAAGCGTAGCTGTGGGCGTCCTGGAGTTCGCTTCCGGTTTGCCAGTTCGCCGTAGAGAACGTCTTTTGGTATGCGTCCATCCTCCCTTCGACGCACATGGCCAAGCCAGCGTAGTCGACGTTGGCTTAGAAGGGCAAAGATGGTCTGTAGGCCCGCACGATGGAGGACCTCTGTGTTGGTCACCTTGTCTTGCCATTGGATGCCGAGGATGCGTCGCAAGCAGCGGAGATGGAAAATGTTGAGCCTCTTTTCTTGGCTGGGTATGTGGTCCAGGCTTCACTTGAGTAGAGAAGTGTGCTCAACACACATGCTCTGTAAACCTGCATTTTGGTGTTCGCAGTGAGACTGCTGTTGGACCAGACCCGCTTGTTCAGTTTAACCATAACAGATGAGGCCTTTGCAATTCTGGCGCTGATTTCAGCGTCCAGAGAGAGGTTGTCACTTATGGTGGACCCCAAGTACTGAACTTTGTGGACAGTATTGAGGTCGTAGTCTCCAATGTGTAGATGGTGGTTCTTCACAGCCTTGGCATAAGATCTCAGTTTTCTTCAAGCTGATTGTGAGACCAAACTCTCTGCAAGCGTGGGCGAAGCGATCAACGAGCCTCTGGAGATCTTGTTCACTGTGGGAAGCCAGCGCAGCAGCATCTGCAAAGAGAGCTTCTCTGATGGTCTTCTTTTCCACCTTGGTTTTGGAACGAAGCCTGGCAATGTTGAAGAGCTTTCCATCGGTCCTTGTATGAAGATATACCCCTTCTTCAGATCTGCAGAAGGCATAGGTCAGCAACATCGAGAAGAAGATCCCAAACAGAGTTGGGGCCAAAACACATCCCTGTTTTACTCCGCAGCTGATTCTAAAAGGCTCTGATGTGGCACCATTATAGCACACAGTGCTATGCATATCCTCGTGGAAAGACTCGATGACAGCTGATAGTCTTGGAGGGCAGCCGATTTTCTTTAGAAGCTTGAAAAGACCATTCCGACTGACCAGGTCGAACACTTTTGTGAGATCAATGAAGGCGAGGCAAAGGGGCAAGTGCTGCTCGCGGCACTTTTCCTGTAGTTGCCGGACAGAGAAGATTATGTCGATGGTCGATCTTCCGGCCCTGAAGCCACACTGGGACTCAGGGTAGATGTGAGCTGCCAGCCTCTGAAGACGGGTTAAGAGGACTCTGGCGAATGCTTTCCCAACAATGCTGAGGAGTGAGATTCCGCAATAATTATTACAATCACTGCAGTCGCCCTTGTTCTTATATAGAGTCACTATCCTGGCGTCTCTCATGTCTCTCGGAATGAAGCCTTCCTTCCAGCACATGCACAAAAGTTCATGCAGCTCGTTGAGAAGAGCAGGCTTCCCGCACTTGATGACCTCTGGAGGTATTCCGTCTTCACCAGGAGCTTTTCCTGTCGCCAAACCATCAATCGCCTTGCTTAGTTCTTCAAGGCTTGGCTCAGCATCCAACTCCTCCATGACAGGCAAGTCCTCAATGGCATTCAGGGCAGTATCGGTGACAGAGTTCTGCGTGGAGTACAGCTCCAGGTAGTGCTCTACCCATCTCTCCATCTGCTTTGCTGAGTCTGTGATGCTCTCTCCTGCTTTGGACTTAAGGGGAGCTCACTTGGAGGCTGCTGGACCAGTCGCTTGTTTGATGCCAGCGTACATGCTGCCACTGTTGCCTGAATCTGCTGACTGCTGAATACTTGAGCTTAACTGTAGCCAATAGTCATTGGCGCATCACCGGGCAGTTTGTTGGGCCTTGCTGCGGGCAGCTTTGTAAGCATCACGAGTAGTTTGGATATTGTTGTTTTTATACGCAAGTAAAGCCTTGCGTTTCGCTTCCACCGCTGGTTCCATTTCCTGCCAGTTTGCCTCAAACCAGTCGGGATTCTTTCGTTCTTTTTTCCCAAATATACTCAGGGCAGACTGATAGATTGTGTCCTTCACGTGATTCCACTTTTCCTCAGCGTTTTGGATCTCTGAGCCACTCTTGAGCACTTCATTCAGGGTTTCTACAAACTCCCCGGCCTTGGTCGGATCGGACGTGCAACAGGCATCAATCCTTGGGCGACCTTTCTTCTTTGAGTGGTACAGTCTTCTGGGTAGAAGCTTGATCTTGCTGTGTACCAGGGTGTGGTCTGTGTTGCAATCAGCGCTGTGGAAACTCCTCGTGTTGAGGACGTTGTTAAGGTCCGACCTTGTTAAGATGAGGTCGAGCTGATGCCAGTGGTGGGATCTGGGGTGGCGCCATGACACCTTGTGCTTCTCCTTATTGTTGAAGAAGGTGTTGGTGATGGCCAGCTTGTGGTAAGAGCAAAGTTCCAGGAGTCTTTGACCATTCTCATTTTGCTTCCCAACACCATGATGTCCAATGCTGGTTGGCCAGGCCTCAAAATCAGCACCTACGCGTGCGTTCAGGTCTCCCAATATGAAGAGACCTTCCTTGCTGGGAACTCCTCTGACAACAGCATCCAGGGCCTCATAGAACTGGTCCTTGACGTCGGGTGAGGAGCTTAATGTTGGGGCATAGGCACAGATGAAGTTGACTGTGCCTGAACTGGAAATCATTTTTAGAGTGAGGAGTCTCTCCGTACCTCCCGTGGGGAGCTCTACAGTTGCTAGGAGGGAGTTCTTTACAGCGAAGCCTACACCATGAATACGTGGCTCCTCTGGGTTCTTCCCCAGCCAGTAGAACGTGTACTTCTTCTCACGCAGTGATCCGTCACCAGGTAGCCTTGTCTCCTGTAATGCAGCAATGTCGACGTTGAGTTGCTGAAGCTCCCTGTCTATCACGGCCGTCTTCCGCGTGTCGTCTAACAGCTGTAGGTCGCTGTCAAAACCAGGACACATTGTCCTTACATTCCATCTTGATATCAGAAGAGCTGGCATCTTCTTTTTCTTCTTTGTGTTGCCTGGTGCCTGGTATTTACAACCTGCCTGTCAAGTTTCCTCTAAGCTCCAAGCACCCATTGGAGCAAACAGGTTGTGGCGGGGTAACACCTTACTGACTGGGGGCTGCCCAGCTTGAGGCGGGCAGTAGCTACCCAATGGAATGCGAAGATTGCTCCCACCGTCGAGAGTAACCCCTGGCGCCCGGCTCTATGCCAAAAAAGCCTAGGCTTAAAACCGGTATCTGCTACTCTCCATGTTGTGTTGATGCTGTGTTACCAGCGAAGCTGGAGTGACCTCTCCAGGTGCAGGCCTGGGCAAGTGAATATGGAGGACGAGCTGTTGCCCATGCAGCAGATCCCCCCTCTCCTCGCCACTAGTAGAATCCAGGGGAAAGACAGAGGCCTGTACGCCTGGTACCAGGGGCGATGCAGGAGTTGCCAGAATGAGGTTGTAGACAACAGCGAACTGCCTTAGGGACTCTGACTCCGGATTTTTCCTCGAGATTTACTTCTGAAGCCTTTCTCTTGAATGGGTGTAGCCGCGAGGCAGCGGAGGTTTGAAGCAGAGTTTTCCTTCTCCTAGACAGGCTGCCTTCCCGGGCTGACGAGTCCCATCTACCCGATGCAGTGATAATATCATATCACCCCCTCACGTGGTTTGGCACGCCTGCTGAGGCGAGGTCCTGGGGTGTGGCGCTTGGAGCCAGCATGTGAGAGATTTAGAGGATGGATGAGGACCAGTGGTGCCCGTCCACCCTCCCCTACCAGGTAGAGTGCAGCAGCCAGACACCAGAACCCCCTACACCCCAGTCAAATACATACATATAATGTAAAGATATACACTGCTCCATAAACCCTGAGTTTCAGTTTCAATTTTTTTAAGATACTGTTTCTGCACTCTGAATACATATATGCACTGATGAAACAGAATCCATGAAATGGAGATGATCCAAAATGATCATAACAAACAATAAGCCTCGCATAACCTCTGTACACTAACAAACCTTGAAAAAAGAAATTCGGTGGTGTGCTCGAGCACTGAACCATTGACCTCTGTGTTATCAGCATGCCATTCTAACAGAATGAGCTAACCAGTGACTATAAGCACTATGTATCTTGAGGTCATAGAGAAGTAAGATAATACTGACAAGGAGCCAGAACATAGAGCTGATGATGGTGCTTACTTCATCTCCTTTGCTGCTTTACCTTTCCCAATCATGAACAGGGCAGGTAAATATTCATATCTGGGTGGACCAGTGACTTGCAAGCACAAACTTTTTTCTTGGGCCAGACTCAAATCCACTCAGTCAAGCTGGAAGAAGGTGTTCTTCCTCTGCGCCAGCCAGTCTTCAGTAAGCAAATATATAGATGAACTGAAGCGTTTCTTATATTTCATTATTTCACTTTCATCTTTACATTACTATTTCTGGAAATATAACGCACAAATGAACATGCATAAACACACACACACACACACACACACACACACACACACACACACACACACACATACACACACACACACACACATATTCATATCTGCACATACAAACCTAAGTATACATAAAATTATGCATGCAGGCAAAAATTAATAGGAGGGCACACACAGATATCTGGCATATATACACAGACATACCAGATATCGTGCATAACTTTGCATTTGCCATCTTCAAACGTCATACACATCCTCTCTTTTCCACACACATAAACACACATCCCAAACCAAATTATCACTTAAAACTATATCTAAATACCTACCTTCAGGCAGAGAGAAATGTATGACTGCAGTACGAATTTCTAAGTATATTTCACAGTCTTTAACCTCTGCATCTCTACACCCAGAATGTGCAGGGTTATCAAAGTAAAACAGAAAGTGGTCATGGGTGAGGTCTGGGTCAGTGAAAGTAACCAAAACACTGCTCGTGTTACTCGCCACTCCAACAATTTGAAGCGTCAATCCCTTAAAAGGCATGTGGGCCAGCTTTTCTTCTTCCTCTTTCAAAGAGTATTCTGCAATGAAAGTTTAGAATACGTCTTGTACAGTAAGCATAAACAGAAGAGAACTGATACAGTAGCACAGTTGAGTTGTGTTAGTGGAGTGTGAGGTTTGAGACAACTGTGTTGTCTGGATGTTGGCATGCATATTGAATAGGTCATGTATGTATTATGTAATGGGTAAATGCATTTGTAAGTAAATGCCAATGTGGCTCAGTTAATAATGTATGTGCAGAGCAGCAATTGTGTGTGCATGTATATGTGTGTAGTCAGGAGGGGAGGTTACCTGTGCACATGCGCACTTGTGAGTATGCATACATTCATATAGATGTGCACATGTATGCGCATGTGCACATGTATCATAAACAGACACAATGACGATATTGCCATGAGAACACCAAGACCAGGACTCTCTTAAACTGCACAGGATTAGATTTTTTTTCTCTCACAATGAAATATTCCCACATGAAATGCAGGTTGCTTTCTCCTGGGAAATCACATCATCATAGTAAGACACCTCTTCGTCCAGTCCCAGTTTTGTTTTACTCTGGATTTCGACAAGTGTGCATTTACCGGTCAGAATGGATATTCTAGTCTGATATTAATCAGTCAGAGGAAGATACAGTCTTGATCTTGCCACAGCTGCAACAATACCAATCGTGATCTGAACAAAACTACTGAAAACAAAAAGATTCCAATTAACCTGTTAGCAGCACTAGCTACAAAACTACTGAAAAGGACAAAATCCCAATTAACCTGTTAGCAGCACAAGCCTAGCTACAAAAATACTGTAAAAAATAAATGATCCCAATTAACCTGTTAGCAGCACCAGCTATAAAATACTAAAAAAGACAGGATCCCAATTAACCTGTTAGCAGCACTAGCTACAAAAATATTGTAAAGAAATGATCCCAATTAGCCTGTTAGCAGCACTAGCTACAAAAATATTGTAAAGGAAAAGATCCCAATTAACCTGTTAGCAGCACCAGCTATAAAATACTGAAAAAGTAAAGATCCCAATTAACCTGTTACCAGCATCTACTACAAAATACTGAAAAGGAAAAGATCCAACCTGTTAGTAGCACTAGCTACAAAATACTGTAAAGGAAAAGACCCAACCTGTTAGTAGCACTAGCTACAAAATACTGAAAAGGAAAAGATCCCAACCTGTTAGTAGCACTAGCTACAAAATACTGAAAAGGAAAAGATCCCAACCTGTTAGTAGCACTAGCTACAAAATACTGAAAAGGAAAAGATCCCAACCTGTTAGTAGCACTAGCTACAAAATACTGAAAAGGAAAAGATCCCAACCTGTTAGTAGCACTAGCTACAAAAATACTGAAAAGGAAAAGATCCCAACCTGTTAGCAGCACCAGCTACAAAATACTGAAAAGGAAAAGATCCCAACCTGTTAGTAGCACTAGCTACAAAATACTGAAAAGGAAAAGATCCCAACCTGTTAGTAGCACTAGCTACAAAATACTGAAAAGGAAAAGATCCCAACCTGTTAGTAGCACTAGCTACAAAATACTGAAAAGGAAAAGATCCCAACCTGTTAGTAGCACTAGCTACAAAATACTGAAAAGGAAAAGATCCCAACCTGTTAGTAGCACTAGCTACAAAATACTGAAAAGGAAAAGATCCCAACCTGTTAGCAGCACTAGCTACAAAATACTGAAAAGGAAAAGACCCAACCTGTTAGCAGCACTAGCTACAAAATACTGAAAAGGAAAAGACCCAAACCTGTTAGCAGCACTAGCTACAAAAATACTGAAAAGGAAATAATCCCTAACCTGTTAGCAGCACTAGCTACAAAATACTGAAAAGGAAAAGATCCCAATTAACCTGTTAGCAGCACTAGCTACAAAATACTGAAAAGGAAATAATCCCAATTAAGCTGTTAGCAGCACTAGCTACAAAAATACTGAAAAGGAAAAGATCCCAATTAACCTGTTAGCAGCACTAGCTACAAAATACTGAAAAGGAAAAATCCCAATTAAGCTGTTAGCAGCACTAGCTACAAAATACTGAAAAGGAAAAGATCCCAATTAACTTGTTAGCAGCACTAGCTATAAAAATACTGAAAAGAAAAGATCCCAATCTGTTAGCAGCATTGGCTACAAAATACTTTAAAGGAAAATATCCCAATTAACCTGTTAGCAGCACTAGCTACAAAAATACTGAAAAGGAAATAATCCCAATTAACCTGTTAGCAGCACTAGCCTAGCTACAAAAATACTGAAAAAGAAATAATCCTAATTAACCTGTTAGCAGCACTAGCTACAAAAATACTGAAAAGGAAATTATCCCAATTAACCTGTCAGCAGCACTAGCTACAAAAATACTGACAAAGAAATAATCCCAATTAACCTTTTAGCAGCACTAGCTACAAAAATACTGAAAAGGAAATGATCCCAATTAACCAGCTAGTGGCACTAGCTAAAAATACTGAAAAGGAAACTAATCCCAATTAACCTATTAGCAGCACTAGCTACAAAAATACTGAAAAGAAATAATCCCAATTAACCTGTTAGCAGCACTAGCTACAAAAATACTGAAAAGGAAATTATCCAATTAACCTGTTAGCAGCACTAGCTACAAAAATACTGAAAAGGAAATGATCCCAATTAACCAGCTAGTGGCACTAGCTAAAAAATACTGAAAAGGAAATAATCCCAATTAACCTGTTAGCAGCACTAGCTACAAAAATACTGAAAAAGAAATAATCCCAATTAACCTGTTAGCAGCACTAGCTACAAAAATACTGAAAAGGAAATGATCCCAATTAACCTGTTAGCAGCACTAGCTACAAAAATACTGAAAAGGAAATGATCCCAATTAACCTGTTAGCAGCACTAGCTATCATATATAGCATTAGGCACAAGACTGTGTCTGATGTGAAAATGACCGAAGTACACTCAATACAGTTCTGAAAGGCCATATGTCTCACAACCACAGATCTTTTGGTTCTTTGGCTGTACATAACACGTCTTTTTTTAGTTTTTCATACTGTGTTGTGTTCTATTTTACTGTACTGTGCTGCCATAACACTACACTGTGTTGTACTGTCTTGTACTGCTTTTATGACAACATTTTTCAGTGTGAAATTCAAACTGCTCAATCAAAGTACAGTGTTACTACAGTGAGTTATCTTTCTTGCCCTGACTTTGTTGTTATTGTTGTTGCTGTGGTGGTGGTGGTTTTGTTGTTGTTATTTGTGTGTGGTGGTGGTGGTGGTGGTTTTGTTGTTGTTTGTTTCTTTTGATATCAGATATTTGTTATTCAATTTTTTAACAGGATAAAGTATACCATGTATATCGTTTAAGATTAATTCATGATGTCAAATTTATAAAAAACACACTCACATCAGAACTCAAGTGCACCAGCAAAGTCAATGACAAGAAAAAGATATGGAAATCAAGCAGATCAGGACATACAAGTTACATGATCATTATCAGGTAAGATATGGCAGCAAAATGTAACAACAAAAGTGAAAAACATCACTGCAAAATAAAAATAAAAGGTGAAAAAAGAGAGTGGACCACTTTCAACAAATGTTGCCTTATAATGGGACCATCCAGAAGAAATTTTGTCAAAGACAGTTTGGGAAAAGAACCAGAACCCAAGTGCCATCTTCAAAGAAATTGGTCAAACTGGTAGTCCACTTCAGCCAAGAAAGAGTGGGACAAAAGAAAACTGAATGAAGCAAGCACACTACTACAACAAAAAGTGCAGTGGAACTGACAGAACTGATTCCTGGACAGACTGTGAAGTTCCAACCACCAGGATCTAAGAAGTGCATCAGTGCCAGAATGGACTGACAGGTGAACATCCAGTCATACAACATTCAAACAGACAATGGATGTCATTTCAGAAGAAATCGTTAACAGCTACAAGACATACCAGAGACCAGTTCAGCCAGCAACCAATCCTGATGGGCACGTCCCAGTGATCAAACATTCAGGAATAGACTAGCAAGCTGACATGTCATCAAAGCATGCGCCAGGACAAATGCCACCAAAGCAGCCTGAACAAGTTAAGCGAAACCTGTCCAAGCCAGAGAGGAGCAAGAACAGAAGGACCAATGAGTGGACAATTCACAGACAGAACTGGCAATAGCTACTGATGACAGGATGGCAGCAAAGCCATACAGCAACAGTGCATCAGACCAGCCATCAACCACCAACCAAACTGAGACAGTCCACATCAAGGAAGCAGGGACAACCAACAAATCTATGTTGTCAGGACTACTTGAACTAGTCAGTTCTCTTTACGGAACAAGGTCCGACAGAACAAGAAACCAGATTTTTTAAGCAATGAATGAGATTAAAGACTTTGCCTTATCAGATAAATGGAAACATTAGAAACAGATATGATATCGATAATGAGGGACAGGTAACAATGAAAAAAAAAAAGAAGAAATTATGAAACAGTTAAAGAGAGAAAACTGTAACTGTTTAGGATTAAGACAGATGAAAATAAAACAACATAGATATTCATTTTTGTAAAGAGTGGAAACATTAATTGTGTTAGGCTTATGAGAGATGGATATAGAAAACATAGATATTCATTTTTGTGTGGACAGAAAAAGATTAGTTGATGATAAGACGTTTGATTGCAATGTCATTTCCAGAAAGGGAAATGTGATGTGTCTTAAGAAAGGGGGATGTGTGACGTGTTAACCGTAAACTGTAATCAGTTTGCTGATAGCAACAATAGATATGTTAATCATGCACATGTATATGAACTGATGAATGTACTTTATAAACTGGATCAGTTGTAAATCAGACAGCAAGCAGTAAAGGTATATGAAGATATAACATGTCTTCGGAATCGAACGTAGAGGGAACAAAACATCCAGTGTTTCCCATCATGCACTGTTGCACATAGTCAAAGCATCAAAATCCACAAGTCAAACAAAAACTTTTAGTTTGTGTGTCCAAGTGACACACTATTTTCCCCCTTGCACTATCCTAGCTGTCAAACAGCCATGTTGAAGTTATCTCCCTTGTTGAGACCACTAATACATACAAAAACATTCAAGATTTTCAAGACCATGGCTGAACTCTAAACAAGAACTTTTTACAGTCTAACAGACAATGTGTCTTCAGACCATGTGTTTCAACTATGTCTGTCAGCACTCGATACAATTTCCATACTTTCCAATTCTTGTCAGAGTTTTCTTGCTGTTCCTCTCTCTCTTCAGAATTCAGTAATAAGCACTAAGAGGAACTGAATCAGTATTCACCATTTGAAGAAGAAGATACTGATTACTTCTGAGTGTAGTCTGGAACAGAAGAGTTGAGTAAACAGCAACAGGCTCCATCCAGTGTGTGATGACTTAAACTAAGCCATAGTAGCAAAAAATGTTAACCAGACTGCATAGAAAGAGAGAGAAAAAAGGAAAATTGCAAATGTTAAACAGACTGCAGAGAGAGACAGACAGACAGAGAGACAGAGAGAGACAGAGAGAGACAAAGAGAGAGAGAAAAGGAAAACATAAATCATGAAAAACAAAAAGTAAAGGATCAAAACACAAAATCTTGACTGGCTTTTCTGCTGTTTTCTTTTCTTTCTTTTCATTATTTTTTTTCATTTGTACAAATGCGACAATAACTGTTGTGTACGATGATGACTAAATGAGATATAGTGATTGTGCAGTGTGATCCTTATGGGACATCTATGATTTGTAAGGGATCCCTGAGAAATATCCAAAAAGGATTCCTGGGACCCTGAGAAATGAAATCTGTGGGAAACACTGCCATTCATACACAGAATTAAAACCACACCTACAAAGACTCACTTGAGACAGGTTCTTCCAGAGTCAGGAGAGCCGTGTGTGTGATGTTTCTGAACACCTGTATGCCATTGTCTGCCACCATCAGGGACGTCACCACCTCCAAAAAGTCCCGCAGATGGTCTGACGTCCAGGAAACTGGCAGATTCTAATGAATACAATTATCAGTGTTGTTATGAACTTCATACAACATCTTTACCAAAATGGTAATGATGATTAACGGTAATGATATAAACAACAACAACTACAATAAGAATGATAATTTTCTTGAAATCAGCTATTGATTTTATTAACTACTTTTCGATCAAATGGTAGAAAAGAAACTGATACTTCTTTTTCTGCATATTAGTGTGTGTGTGCGTGTGTGTGTGAGTGTGTGTGTGTGTGTGTGTGTGTGGTGTCTGTGTGTGTGTGTGTGTGTGTGTGTGTGTATGTGTGTGTGTGTGTGTGTGTGTGTGTGTGTGTGTGTGTGTGTGTGTGTTGTGTGTGTGTGTGTGTGTGTGTGTGTGGTGTGTTTGCATATATATGGGTATCTGTCTGCACTTATACTTCTTCATGGTGTGTGTGTGTGTGTGTGTGTGTGTGTGTGTGTGTGTGTGTGTGTGTGTGTGTGTGTGTGTGTGTGTGTGTGTGTTTGCATATATATATGGGTATCTGTCTGCACTTACACTTCTTCATGGTGTGTGTGTTGTGTGTGTGTGTGTGTGTGTGTGTGTGTGTGTGTGTGTGTGTGTGTGTGTGTGTGTGTGTGTGTGTGTGTGTGTGTGTGTGTGCGCGCGCGCGCGCGTTTGAGTGTTTGTGTGTGAGCGTGTGTATGTGTGTTGTGAGTGTGTGTTTTGTGTATGTGTGTGTGTGCATGTGTGTGTGTGCATGCATGCAGGCATGCACAAATATGCAAGCTTCTGTATACGTGTGTATATGGCATATGTGCGTGTGAGAGAGAATGTGTGTTTAATCTGAAGCAAACATTTGTATAAGCTTTCAGTCTTATCACAAAAACTTAGAAGTTGGATAAACTGACCTCTGCGGTTATAGCATAGTCATTTAAAATGAATTTGAACTGAACATGAGTATGTCTAAGAGGGATACATCACACTCTGTATGTATAAACCCCCCTAAATCTGTCAGTGACCATCTGGCAGACACTTCAGGCCTGCACGAATCACTATGTGCTGGCACACTGCCGCACAGTCTTAAAATGGAAGCAGGGAGAGTAAAAGATGGAAACTTATCAAACATAAAGCTCTTATCACCATAATGGTTACAGTATTAAGATAAACAGTGAACACGCCAGTCTGTGAGCTGGGAATGAATTGAAAACATTAAAATATAATGCGTCAAACTGTTTTGTGTTTCATGAATTAGCATGGCTCCAGCTGGTAGTGAGTGTGTGTATACATATGTATGCAAATTACATAGCATGCGAGTGTTGTGATCCATTTACAGCATTTTTTTTTAACCAAATGAAGACTGTTTCGTGAAGTTTTCAATTGGACTCTTAGGTTTTGTTAAAGGTAAAAGGAAAAAGGCAAAGGCTGCCCCATACCTCTGAAATCATAGAGGACTAAAGTGGACTGATAGATACCTCAGCTTTTCCTGGAGCCAGTATTCCTGAAGGCTGTGCCCTTCTCCCCTCCATCACTGCTCTTCCTTCCCTAATCCTGGCTAGGTATTCATTTACAGCTGGGTGGACTGGCGGCCACATGCACAGTCTTTCTTGAAACTAAGAGCCATGCATCAGGCTGGAAGATGGGAGTTCAACACTAACAGGTCTCATTTTTGCTTGATCTTTTGGTAAAGATGGTCAAGGTAATTTAGTTCTTGAGAGTGTGTGTGTGTGTGTGTATGTGTGTGTGTGTGTGTGTGTGTGTGTGCGTGCGTGTGCATGTGTGCATGTGTGCGTGTGTGCGTGCGCACGCACGCACATTCAGGTATGTGTGTTTTGACAAGATTTTTATGTTTGTGTGTTGGAGGTGATGCACACACATATTATTATAAGCATAAAAGTGCATGCGTGTTTGTGTGTATGTGCATGTGAGACAGACAGAAATCATGCAAGTGTATGCATATGTGTGTATCAGAGATTAGCCCATGATCAGATACCTGATTAGTTCAGCTAAAAATGCAGCTGGTGAAATCTGAGAACTATTGGGCAGATAAGAAAACTGATAGTTTTAAGCGTCTTTGTTGTGTCTCTGTAATCCTTCCATACAAAGGAAAGACAAACACACACACGCACACACAACACACACACACACACACACACACACACACACACACACACACACACACACACACACACACACACGCACACACAAAGTATATACACACACACACATTCTCTCTCTCCACTCCACCCTTCCTTATTTGTCCTTAATCAGGTAATGCTTTCTTCACTTTCTTCTTTTCCTTTGCTTCTATGTCTAAAATTTACTTTTCTAAACAGAATATTTGTATAACTACTAGTATGCTGTTATATTATTGTTATTCTTATTGTAACTGTTACAAGTTGAGACGTACTGATGTACATGTCTGCCTTTGTCTTGTATTTTTGAAAAACGTATGAGCCATTGGCATATAAAAAAGCCAATATCATTTTACTACTTGTTTCACATTTTATGTATTATAGTTCACTTTTATACTGATATTTTGTGTGTAGCAAGGACAAGCTGTAAGATGCATCCAGTGGGACCTGGTGTTACTATCACTGAATAATAAACTATTCAAGTCTGAAAATCTGTGTGTGCATGCGCGCGTGTGTGTGTGTGTATGCGTGAGAGACAGACAGACAAGACAGAGACAGACAGACAGACAGACAGACAGAGACAGAGACAGGGAGGGAGCTAGACCTGAAACTTGACCATTATTACCATGCATGCAAACAGATCTCAAAAATGCATTTGTATCTTTAAGCTGGTTTTCACTGCACAAGTGTGGATTATCACCATCATTGTTGATTCTCTCTTCCACCCCTCTCGTCTGATTAACATCACTGGCATCAGACAGTGACTGTAGGCCTACAATATGTGTTTATTAACCCTGCCCACAAAATCTGTTTCAAAATGGCTTCACACAAAAGAGAACCGAAACTAAAGCGAAAAAGAAATCCTGCGTGATCAAACCACAGTTTACACTTTAGTAGTTGTTTGCACAGCAGCAAATAATTACACTTTAAAATAATTCGTGTCCCAAACAAGTCTTAAATATCACAAAAACAGGCCTACAAAGCAAGAACTCGTTGCATTGTTCAATTTGTTGACTCGCTTGGGTCAGGAAGTTTGGTTAATTATTGATCAAGATTTTCATTTTCAAAATGATTTTGATGTCTCAACAGGAAACTGGCTCCGACATCGGACATGTGAAGTAAATAGGCTGACACGAGTTTATGAGTTCTTACCTTTACAACGATCTTTGTCACAATCTGGTCAGCCATTTCACGAGCCGTTCCAGAAACACTGCTTTCTGGCAACTTCAAGATGGCGAACCACCCCACCAGGGCATTTTATTTATAGAAAAGTGG
>CM060314.1:44049101-44156601 GCA_030674185.1 Monoplex corrugatus | reverse complement strand
ATTTTGTATAAGAGTAGCACCAAGTCCACTTTGATTGCATCGCACTGGATGGTCAGTTCTTCTTCAGTCGAGAACTGGAGCGTCGTCTGACAGCTTTAGAAGAAATTTTAACAGGTAGTTGACGAATTTAAAAAAAAAAAAAAAAATTAATTTTAAAAAAGACCGTTAGACGTTCTGAACATTTTCAGGTTTGAACATTTTCAAAATTGCTCCCATTTTCTCTGGATCAATCTGAAGGTCATCAATGGTCACCAGATGTTCTAGGAAGGGCATTTAATTTAATTCTTCCGCAGCTCTGTTTGTTTGTTTGTTTGTTTGTTTGTTTATTGTTTTTTTGTTTTTTGCTTTTGTTTTTGTTTTGTTTTTTACTTTCATGCTAACTGCGTGGCTTTTTGTGTGTGTGTGTGTGTGTGTGTGTGTGTGTGTGTGTGTGTGTGTGTGTGTGTGTGTGTGTGTGTGTGTGTGTGTGTGTGTGTGTGTGTGTGTGTGTGTGTGTGTGTGTTAAGAGAGCAGTCAGATTTCTATCATCATCTTCATAATTTTTCCCATACACGATAATGTCGTCGATTATGCCAGTTAAACCATCGAGTCCTTCAAAAACTTGGTTAATGCGTATCGGGAACAGTTCGCTGTCACAGATGTACCGAGTGGTAGTCATTTCCAGTGATAAGGACCGTATGGTCTTTGGAAAGGAATCAGAAGACTTACTTCTTCATCCAGTTGGACATGCCAGAGGGCATTGCTGAGGTCCAGTTTCCAGAAGACTTTGCACATGAAGGTTTTGGTAGAAGGTCATCCATGACAGGCAAAGAATAGTGTTCTCTTTTTAGAGCTTTATTCAAAGGTCTTGGGTCGATGTGGATGTGCAGTTTTCCAGACATCTCTGTTGCTACTACCAGGCCACTGCACCAACTTGTTGGTTAATCTACTGGAGGGATGATTTCTCTTTCAGTCAGCTTGTCGAGTTCTGCTTTTACTTTAGACTTCATTGCATGAGGAACACCACATGCAGGAGTGATGAGTTTTCACAGTTTTGTCTTCTTTTGAAATGAGCGACTCCAGATAGACTGACATGTTCATCGTTGAAGACACCTTCACAAATGCAGAGAGGTTCAGCACTCGTTGAGATTTCTGATACATTGTCAAAGTTGTCATGGTAGACCGTGATAAGTCCCATGTCCTCGGACGTTTTCTTATCCAGTACAGGAATGAGGTGTTATCATAGTAGACTGTGATAAGTCTCATGCTCTCGGATGTTTTCTTATCCAGTAGAGGAATGAGGTGTTGTTATAGTAGACTGTGGTAAGTCCCATGTCCTCGGACGTTTTCTTATCCAGTAGATGAATGAGGTGTTATCATAGTAGACTGTGATAAGTCTCATGCTCTCGGATGTTTTCTTATCCAGTAGAGGAATGAGGTGTTGTCATAGTAGACCGTGATAAGTCTCATGCTCTCGGATGTTTTCTTATCCAGTAGAGGAATGAAGTGTTATCATAGTAGACTGTGATAAGTCTCATGCTCTCGGACGTTTTCTTATCCAGTAGAGGAATGAGGTGTTGTCACAGTAGACTGTGGTAAGTCCTGTGTCCTCGGACGTTTTCTTATCCAGTAGAGGAATGAGGTGTTGTCACAGTAGACTGTGATAAGTCCCATGTCCTCGGACGTTTTCTTATCCAGTAGAGGAATGAGGTGTTGTCATAGTAGACTGTGATAAGTCCCATGTCCTCGGACGTTTTCTTATCCAGTAGAGGAATGAGGTGTTATCATAGTAGACTGTGGTAAGTCCCATGTCCTCGGACGTTTTCTTATCCAGTAGAGGAATGAGGTGTTGTCATAGTAGACTGTGGTAAGTCCTGTGTCCTCGGACGTTTTCTTATCCAGTAGAGGAATGAGGTGTTGTCATAGTAGACTGTGGTAAGTCCTGTGTCCTCGGACGTTTTCTTATCCAGTAGAGGAATGAGGTGTTGTCACAGTAGACTGTGGTAAGTCCCATGTCCTCGGACGTTTTCTTATCCAGTAGAGGAATGAGGTGTTGTCACAGTAGACTGTGATAAGTCCCATGTCCTCGGACGTTTTCTTATCCAGTAGAGGAATGAGGTGTTATCATAGTAGACTGTGGTAAGTCCCATGTCCTCGGACGTTTTCTTATCCAGTAGAGGAATGAGGTGTTGTCACAGTAGACTGTGGTAAGTCCTGTGTCCTCGGACGTTTTCTTATCCAGTAGAGGAATGAGGTGTTGTCATAGTAGACTGTGATAAGTCCCATGTCCTCGGACGTTTTCTTATCCAGTAGAGGAATGAGGTGTTGTCATAGTAGACTGTGATAAGTCCCATGTCCTCGGACGTTTTCTTATCCAGTAGAGGAATGAGGTGTTGTCATAGTAGACTGTGGTAAGTCCCATGTCTTCGGACGTTTTCTTATCTAGTAGAGCAATGAGATGTTCTTCAACTACTATTAACTCAGTTTTGAATTTCTTTCCATTCTTTGGGTTTTTCAGAATAAGTGTCTTTCTTTTGGGTTAAAGTACTGTGTCACTGTACATGTATAGCTTTGTTTTGCATCTTTCAAGAGAGCATTTTTGATATATTTCACTAGCATTACATTAACATTCGCACCTGAGTCCATCAAAAGGCAATGGGCTTGTCTTGGAGGAGCATTTCAGCCTTTATAATTCTCTTACTGGCTTTGTCTCCGACAACAACCAGATATTCATCCTCGAAATCAGATTCATGTTATCTTCAACTAAGTGAAATCTGTTCTTACTCTTTTTCATGCACTTGCTGGCAAAATGGTTTTTCTTTTTGCATTTCTTGCACACTTTTCTCCATTGGGCTGTCCCACAAAGCTTTCAAGTCTTGCCTACCCCCTGTTTTCGAGATGATACAGAACAAGCTTCTGCAACAATATCATCGGTAGGCTTAACCCTTTGCCTCCCGCACCCTGTCCACCAATAGCAAAAATTTAACCCTCTGATTCTCACCAAAAGGGTTAAGTTTTTGCTTTGCTAGCATGGTTGACAATGCATGATGCTGATGGACAGGGTGCAGGTGTCGAAGGGTTGAGAGACTTCAGTTGCTGAGAAGTGGCTTTCGCAGCATGACGCGTATCAGTGCATATCTTGAGTGTCAGATCAGCTTCCTGCAACAGTCGTTTTCTAGTAGAATTGTCTTTGATGCCTAAGACAATGCGATCTCTCAAAAGAGGTTGCAGGTTGATATTAAGGATGAATGCGCGGGGCAGCAATGTAGACTTCCACAGCCTCGTCGGCCTTTTTGATCTCGTTTGTTGAATACATATTTTTCATAGATTTCATTTATCTTTCCAGTCAAATGATTGTCAGATGCAGTGATAATGTTATCAGTTGAGTGTTCTTCTGGAAGCTGCATGCCGTTGTGTACAGTCTGACCTTGGCCTAGTGTGTGGAGAAATAATACAATTTGTTTTTTATTTTTTGTTGTATGCTTCTTCATTTTTCAATCTTGCTCTGGTGCTGTGATTAATCCACATCTGCTGGAATAATTTCCATTCACCCACACCCTTTTTCACATTTAACGGGGTGGGGTGGGGGGTGGTGGCTTTACTCGTGTGTTGTGGCGAGGTTGAGTCACCCTGTTCTTGATATCAAGTCACTCTGCAGATCGTTTTTGAGAAACACAATGACTGATGAACGTAGATCTAGCACTGACATCAGTCAGAACGAAGGAAAATGGGCGGAGATCGGTGCAGCTTCTTACAGATTTTCTGCAGTATTCATGCGTATAGGTAAAAAACGGTCGACTCTGGTGGTAAAAATGGTCGACTCTGGCAATTAGAACAAAATAAGAGGCGATCGACTCTGTTTACTGTTGTCAGGGCAAGCCGTTACAGGAAGGGGCGACAGGAGAGTGCGTGTCCCTGGATAAGAATAATCGATTAACGCAACATAACAATGACTTAACAGGATACACCCTTGAACAAACTTTTGCAGAGGGTCGAAGATTTAAGGCCATGGGAACTGGGAATTTACGTACCATACGGCGATACGGTTTGCGCGATGCGCCCGACTGCTGGTTATTGGACTTTTTCATTGTATCATCTGCGGTCGTATATTTTCTGCATTCAGCCAAAGACCGACCCCAGAGAAAAATTAAATTAGAAGCAAAAAAGAACTGGATGACAACAGAAATTCTAGGCTTGATGTAAGAACGGAGGAAGGCAAAGGAAAAGGAGGAAATATACAGGAAGGCCAACAAAGAAATCAGGAATAGGTGCAATGAAGCTAAGGAAGCTTGGCTGAAGGTATGTCCAGATGAACTGAAGAAATTGTCCGCAGGAAAAAGATATGCACATCAACTGGTTGCTTAAAATCGAAAGATGGTACGCTTATCATAGAAAAAGAAAATATTAGATAGATGGGAAGAGTACATTAAAGACCTTTTTGAAGATGACAGAAACGAAGAACACTTTGTAAGAAAGAACGTTTAAGGACCACCCATTATGAAAGATGAAGTTAGAGCAGCACTGAAAAGCCCCAGGACCAGACAGCATTACTACACATATTATTGAAGCCCTGGAGGAATTTGATATTGAAAAAAATAACAGTCCTGCTAAATGAAATTTATGACACTGGAAAAATCCCCAAAGATATGTCAAAATCAGTTTTCATTGCACAAACAGGGGCTATAGAATGCGAACTCCATCGCACAATCAGCTTGACGAGTCATGTAACAAAAATCCTATTAAAAATAATCATGATGAGGACAAGGAATAGAATCAAAAGAGAAATAGCAGAAGAACAGTGTGGATTTGTCGAAGGGAAAGGAACTATTAACGCCATATACATATTAAGAACTATCATAGAGAGATCAATCGAGTTGAATAAGGATTTGTGTTTATGCTTTGTTGATTATACCAAGGCTTTCGATCGGGTAAAACATGAAGAATTTATCAACCAACTAGAAAGACTCAATAATGATGGAAAAGATCTACGAATAATCAGAACTATGTACTGGGAACAAACAGCTGCAATGAGAATAGAAAACGATAATTATAAGCTCTTTCCAAAATATCAAAAGAGGAGTCGGGCATGAAGACTGAAGTCATGGTAATCAGTGAAAAACATGAAATCCCCTCATGTAAGATAACAGCAAACGGCACAACCTTGAGACAGGTTGATAAGTTTAAATATCTGGGAACGATCATCTCATCAGACGGCACATGCACATCAAAAATAGCCAGCAGAATCAGCCAAGCCAAAACAGCATTCAAGAAGATGAAAAGCATTCTTACCAACAAATGCCTATCAATTAACATCAGGAAGAGAGTTCTTGAATGTTATATAGAACCGATAATGTTATATAGTTGTGAGGCGTGGACAGTCAACTAGCAAAGCCAGAACAAGATTGAGGCAGCCGAGATGTGGTTTCTAAGAAGAATGTTGAGAGTTCCATGGACAGCAAAGAAAACAAACGAGACAGTCTTGATGGAGGCAGACACAAGAAGATCATTCATAAGAAAGATTAGGAAAAGACAGGCAACATTTGAAGGCCATTTTATGAGGAAAGGGGAATTGGAGCGTCTGGTCACAACGGGAAAGCTGGAGGGAAAATTAAGAGAGCACCAGGAACTGGTTCTGGTTCTAGTCCTGATCTGTAATCACTAAACCTCCTTTGAGGAGTATCGCAGCGATGGGTGGTGGCGCTGTTATCGACGCGCCGTCGGAGGAGATTTGAGCCTCGATTTGAAGGATGTAACAATCGGGCTCTCTACTTCTTCTGCAGGAAGGTTGTTCCAGGGTCCAATGATGCTGATGAAGAGGGAGTGGCGATATGCCGTTGTTTTGCCTTGGATCGACTTGTATTTTTAAAGGTGTTTGGCTCGGGTTCGGGTGTCTGCTGGGATTAGGATGTTGTCAGTGGGGACTTCTGCCAGGTGGTTAATAATCTTGTACAATAAGATGAGTTTGGCGTCCCTCCTACAGTCTGCAAGGCTGTCCCAGTTTAGTAGTTTCAACATTTCTGTGACACTGCTGTTGTAACTGTAGTCGCGGAACACCATCCGTGCACCACGACGCTGCACCATCTCCAGAGAGTCGATACCTTTACAAAGGTGAGGGTCCCAGACCGTGCAGCTGTATTCAACGATCGATCTGACTAAAATGAGATAGGCCTGTTCACGCAGCTTGGCCGGGGCATCTTTCAGGTTATGGTGGATAAAGGCAAGGTTCCCGTTCGTCTTCTTAGAGATGCTTGCGATGTGAGAGGACCACTGTAGATCACTTGTGATGTTAATGCCAAGGTATTTGGCCTTCTGGACCTCTTGAAGGATCTGCCCTCTGACGGTGTAGAACCGTCTCATTGGGTCTTTTCTACGAGATACCCTCATAACCTCACACTTGTCGGCATTGAATGTCATGCTCCACGTTGAGCACCAAATTGTGAGAGCATCCAAATCTGTTTGAAGGGCCTTCTGGTCGTCGGTATTGCGGATGGGACGATACAAAAGGCAGTCATCTGCGAATAATCTCACATGCGAGGTGACGTGTTGAGGCAGATCGTTGATGTGAAGAAGGAAGAGAAAAGGACCTAAGACAGTTCCCTGGGGCACACCTGAGTCCACATGTACTGGGTTGGAGTGGACGCTCACAACCACACTCTGCTGGCGATTCTGTAGAAAGTTGGAGATCCAGGTGTGGATACAACCGTTAATACCATAATGGGCGAGTTTCCCATGTAGCTTTTTGTGTGGCACGGTATCGAGCGCTTTACTAAAGTTTAACACGGCAATGTCTATTTGGGTGTTATTGTCCAAGTAGCATAGTATATCATGCATGGTGGTTAACAGCTGAGTTTCGCAGGATCGTGCCTGGCGAAAACCATGTTGGTACTGAGTCAATATAGGATGAGTATCAATGTCATTTGCCAAATGTTTGCAGATCATAATTATGCTCAAGCGTCTTGCAACATATATTTGTAAGGGATACCGGCCTGTAGTTTTGTGGTTGGTGGGGGACATCTCGTTACGTCCCAGGTTCGATACGTCCCAGGTTCGATACGTCCCAGGTTCGATGCGTCCCAGGTTCGATATGTCCCAGGTTCGATATGCACACCCACCCACCCATACCACCCCACCCACCCACCACCCAAAAACACACCCACCCCACCCATACTCCACACCCCAACCCCACCCATACCACCCACATTGCCACACCACAAACACCCACACCCCACCACCCATACCCCACACCACCCACACATTCACCACCCCACCCACACCTACATCCCCACCCCTACACTCACACCACCCACACCTCCACACTAACACCTCCCACACCACAAACACCCACAACCACCACCCACATCTCCACACCACCTCCATATCCACAACACCACCCACATCCACACACCACCCACACCACCTCCATACCAACACCTGCTCAACCCACATCACATCCCCACCACCCTCACCACACCCACCACCCAAAACACACCCACACCACCACCCACACCACAAACATCCACACCTCACCACCCATACTCCACACCTCCCCCCCTAACCCTCACCACCACACCCTCACACAACCCACACCCTCACACCACCCACACTGCCACACCACAAACACCCACACCCACCACCCAATATCCACACAACCACACCACCTCCATACCACACCCACCACCCACACCACCTTCATACCAACACATGCTCAACCCACACCACACCACCCACACACTAACACCACAAACACCTCCACCCACATCCCACCCACCCACCACACCTCCACCACCCACCCACACCAACCACAAGCATACCCACATCAGCCACACCCACATCACCACCCACATCACCACCTACACACCAACACCACAACCACCCCCACCACAACCCACACCACCCCCACTAACCACATCCTTACTACCACCCACAACCACACGTGTGGGTGTTTGTGTTGTGAAGATGTGGGTGGTGTGTGGTGTGGGTGGTGTGGTGTGGGTGTTGGTGTGTGTGTGGTGGGGTATGGGTGATGTGTGTGGGGTGGTCATGGTTGTTGGTGGTGGTGGGGATGTGGGTGGTAGGGTGTGGGTGGTGGGGTGTGTCGATGTGTGGGTGTGGTGTGTGGATGGTGTGGTGGTGTCGGTGTGGGTGGTGTGGATGATGTGGGTATGGATGGTGTGTGTGTGGGGGGTGGGGTTGGGGTGTGGGTGGTGTCAGTGTGTGGGTGGTGTGGATGATGTGGGTGCGGGTTGTGTGGGTGTGATTGGGTGGTGTGGATGTGTAAGTGTGAATGGTGTGGATATGTGGGTGTGGGGTTTGGGTGGTGTGAGAGGTGGGGTGGTGGCTATGGGTGTGTGGGTGGAGTGGGGTATGGGTGGTGTGGATGATGGGGGTGTGGTTGGTGTGGGCGATGTGGAGGTGTGGGTGTGGTGTAGATGCATGGGTGTTGGTGTGTGCTCTGTGAGTGAGGGTGGGGAGGTGTGAGTTTTGTGGGTGTGGGTGGAGTTGTGGGTGCATGGGTGGTGGGGTATGGATATGGGGGTGGTGTGGGTTCGGGGGTGTGGGGTTTGGGTGAGGATGGTGTGTGTGTGTGGGGTTGGGGAGGGTGTTGGGGTGTGGTGTGTTGGTATGGGGGTGTGCATGGTGTGGGGGTTTGGTTAAGGTGGTGTGTGGGTGGTGGGAGGGGTTGGGGTGTGGATGTTGGAGTGAATTGGTATGGGGGTGCGTGGTGTGGGTGTGTAGATGTGGGTGGTGGGGATGTGGGTGGTGTCGACTTCCTTTTTTGAAGACTGGTGAGATAGACCCAGGGAAAAAATATTTTGGACGGATTTGCAGAGTGGCTGAGGACAGAGAGGGCGGAAGATGTGCTTACGGCAAAGGGATAGATGCATATGGAAGGCCATGATCGCACAACGCCATGTGGCAGGGCACTTGATGTTGATTGCCACTGTTAACAGGTGTGTTTATGCGAGTTGTTACACGTCCGTGTTGGGTCTGTTTCTTTGAAAATGTCTGCAGATGCCTTTAGTCTGCTCAAGATGGTGCTCAAACGCACGGATTATTCGCTAACACAACAGCAGCTAGATTGAATTAAACGCTCACAGAAAATACCGTACACCTGCGGCAAACAAGTTGATGCATGCGACCGAAAATGCGGGAAGAAGGGGTGTGGGCTAGAGAACTGGGTCAGGGGAACGGAAACTGACTTTGCGCATGCACTGCAGAGTGTTTTGCCTTCCACGTCCTGTTGTTGTTACGATCGGATAGGAAGTTGCGCCAGGTAAGTGTCAACAAACACTGTGGCCTGAGCAATCATGATCGAACGAAAGAACGTACGTGGGCCTCAGTAGACTAGCCCACTCAGTTAAGCGTAGAAATCATATGCCGCCGACATCATTATAATGTCATAGGATTGGAATCACGGGGTGCGCTACTTTAAAACTGGCATTCTTACTCAGTTACTGTCCATCACAACGTAATCACTAATTGTTCTGTCACAATCTGTGTATAGGATTACGTCCCTCTTGCCCAACTTCTGGAATGGTTACGCTTGTGGGCCATATTGCCTGAAATTACAATGGATTGATTAGGTATGGTTTAATACTTGATTGGCTGTCGTGTTGACTGATCAGTTGATACAAAACAGATAGCTATGCCTTGGGCTAGGTATTCATATTGGAAAGTCTGTATTCTTGCAAATTTGCTGTGTTTTTGTTGTAAATGTTCCATCAGTATAGACGTCTAGTGTTGTTTCAGTCACTTGATGTAGTCTCTGTAGACCATCTCCATTAGGTTGCACTGATCACGAGGTTGCTTCTCAGGAAGCCAAAAACCTTACAGACTGGAAGCAAGCATTGCATGATTGTGTAAGATCAAGATTACTCCTGTGTGAAATTGTGTGTGAAAATTGCATTTACTTCAAGGTCAATTGAAATTCAGTTAATATGAATTATATAGATCAGCTGAAATATAATCATGTGTATGCACCATGTGTGTATGTATGTGTGTGGGTATGTGCATATATGCATGTGTGTTTATAACTGCATATGTATGCATACTTTTATGCATGTGTTCCTTTAGATCACAGACATTGACTGACTAAAGAACCATTGTCAAGATGGGTGGTAGCGCGTCGAAAGGTCAAGTCGTGTCGACCAAGCCACCCCCAGCCATGCCACCAGAGCCACCATATCCCGGTCCTTCAGTTCAGTACCACTTTGTCAATACGCAAGTAAGACTAGAATTTTTCACCCATTTCTCTTGTTGCAGTTATGTTGATGATCACATTATGTGACTGCAACTGTAAAAGTCTTGTAAAAAAAAACCAGATGCTCGTTGAATTTGTAATTTGTACTATAACAGGAATCATGACAACTGTTTCTTCTGCTATAGGTGAAGGTTTTGAACTTTATTGTGTGTGTGTGTTTAAAATGTGTCTTCGGGGGATAAAATAACTTATAAAGAAATTAACCAGTGTTTGTGTGCATACCACTGGTTTACACATTGTTGTAAGTAGTAAAATAATCCTAGACTAATGAAATAAACAAAACAATTAAAGTAAACAAGCAAACAATATAAAAATCATGCTTGTCAGATGAAAGTACCTCAAGGAATTAGAAGTCATAAAACTAAAAATCAATCAGTAACTACCTCATGTAATGTTTTTCTATTGTAAAGTGTCCTTTTTTTCTAGTTCCATAAAGCTCACATATTTGATAGCATAACTATCAAGTTATCCACAGAATGAACATCCTAGCATTTGTGGTTTTTATTGTATTATTAGTATTGATTAAGTTTGAATGGCTTTATTAAATCAACAACAGCGAAATCAATGAAATGCAATATTGATTTGCCATAGATCTGGCTTCTTTGTCAGCAGTTTCTCATGGGAAAGCAAAACGTTATCCGTTACCAGCGTAATATGTAAACAAATTGTAAACTTTTAAATGGAAGCAGTTCGAGAGAAGATTTTTTTGCCTCATTAGTTTCCAGAAAAAAACATGAAAATAGAATCAGGATGCGTATTTAATACAACCAGACAAGACAGGTGCAAACTGTAGCCAACTGGTCTTTGTCAGAGGTAAACGTAAGATCACAAATGAACAAATGCCAAATACAAAAATTGGAGAAAAAGACTCAAACTTTCCTGGTGCTTTGTCTGGTTGTATTAAATATGCGTTCTGATTCTATTTTCGTGTTTTTTTCCTGGTTCCTGTTTGCTTGAACGTGGGTGGTCAAACTTGTTTTGGATTCATTAGTTTCTTTAAGGCAAACACAATGATACATTCATTCTGTACCAAAGCCACTTCTTTTGGTCGGAAGTTAGATTTTCTGACATTATCAAAAATTGTTCCAGACAATGGTTGTCATGCTCGATTCTTATAAAGACCCATGTTTTTGTGAAGTTGTTGGTGTTAAGGAGTCAGAGAGTGACACAGAGGTATGGCAGAGAACAAGGCATAAATAAATAAAGGAGTCAGTAAATAAATATATATGAAAAGATCTGTATAGATAAAACAAATAACAGTAATTGATTAACAACTAAATAACCAATAGTTAACTAAGTTGTTTCTATTATGCACATGTGCACATGCATTCATTCATTTTATTTTTGTGTATGGTTTTTGTTGATTGTAAGATGCTTTGTTGCACCATAAAAGTGATAATATTATTGAAGAGAAAAATTGTCAAGCTACTGTACAAACAGGAGTTCAGCGACTGGAAAAAAGTCAGAATGTGCGCACACACATACAGGCACACATAGTGATACACAGTGACACACCACACACACCACACAGAGACACACACACACACACAGACACACACGACAGACAGACAGACAGACAGACAAAACACACACACACACACACACACACACACACACACACACACACACACACACACACACACACACACACACACACACACACACACACACACACACACACACATATGACATACGCACATATATACAGATGCATGTATGTATGCAAGCACACACACACAGAGACTTCTTTCAGCTGTATGTGGTAGATTTAAATCAAAGTTGGAATGCTTAACCCAGTTGGGAGATTTGGCTGTACAAGCTTGCCTAAAGCAGAGAGATTGGTTGAGGTACCATTATGCAGAACATGTCCAGGGCAAGTAAAGGGGGAGTAGTTAGTTTTGCTTGACCATCTGCCTGTAGTATTTTTGTTTTGTGTTCTCTGTGTGTTCTTTACTTTGTAGTATATTAGTTTTGTCTTTTTTGCGATTGCTTTGGTTTGTTTTGTTTTTTGACATTTCTATCTTTTTTATATATTTGATTTTTGTGTTTGTTTCTTTCAGATGGCTTGGACATTGTTTTATTAGATTTTTTACAGTTTACTTCTTTTTTTTGTCATTACTTTATTTTATTAATTTTTTTAATGATATATTATTATTTCTTTTTTGTTATATTTGTGAAACAAAACCATTAATGTAAAGAATGCAACAAAATAATTATATTGATGTTTGATTGTGTGTTTTGGTGTGTGTGTGTCAAGTTCTTATAGTAAGTGAACATGTAATTTCTGTCATTTCAGGTGATGATTGGGACCCAGCTGTCATTCAGTTTTACACATTCACCAATGGTTACCAGTAACGTGGACACATACTATCCCCTATTGGCTGCTCAGTATGCTCAAGGATTTCGCCTCTTGTCTTTTTATCGCATTCCAGGACAAACAACAGCAAACGGGCCTGTTCAGCACTACTGTGGCTGTAGGGTTTCAGGTATGGTCAGTTTTGTGAGATGTGTTTTGTGAAAGGTATGATAGTTTTTTTTTTTATTCTTAGGGAATGAAGAAGCTGAAGGTTAAGCAGTGAGGGAGAGGAAACGGGTGTTATACCCTTATAATGGTGACCCCAAGAGAAGATGAGATCTCTTAAATCATTTTCCTGAATGGCCACTTGGTTTATAGGAAAACTTTTGGCTTCACTGTTTTAGATTTTGTGGTGAACAGTGAAAAACATTTTTCAAGTCAAACATTATTATCTCTCAGTGGGAAGTTATCTAGCATGTGTCATGCCAATGCACAAGTCTTTAGATATATGTGTTTTCTGTTACACATGTTTACTGTGTTTGTCAGTTTGAAATTTGTGCCGTTCAGTTTCAATTTCAAGACGATTTTATTGTATATTAGAAACTGTTCTGTTGATCATCATGATCATCATCATCATCATCATCGTCATCATCACCATATGCCATGCTGCATGTTGTTGGCAATAATGGCCATCCTTACAAATCTTTTTATTTCCACCGTGGCAATGCCGGGGACTCTTTCAGTATAAATAGTATCCCCACTTTTCTGGAAATTCTGTGTTTTATTCAGGTATGTTTTTTAAATCCCCTGTGTGATAAATTGGATGGAGTGGTCAACGCCAGGGGTAGTTTATTAGATAATGTGCGTGAATGCATTGATATGTGTAGGCCTACTTAATTTTCTTTTCCTCTTTTTCCTGTTGAAGTGTTGTGTATGTTTTGAAACGGTTACAGCCCTGATATGGCTCTATGCAGTTGCCTGAGCTTTAAACAAAAATAACAATAGCAAATAAAGATAACGTATCTATTTTTTATCTTTTATCCCGTTTTGTCATCATCTACTTTTCAAAACTGTCCATATTTTCACCCAGGGTGTACCTAGTGCTTTTTTCGCTCTATCTTTCCTGTTGTGACCAGGTGCTCAAGTTTTTCTTGCCTCATAGAATGTCCTATAAATGATGTTTGTCTTTCCCTAATCTCCTTCATAAATGTTTTTCTGTGTCTGTGTTTGCTTCTTTTGAGTCTGTCTTGTTTGTTTTCTTTGCTGACCATGGAATCTTAACATTCATTTTAGAAATCCAAAACAAGTGTGACTGCCCGTGTTCAAGCAAACACAAAAAACACAAAAGAAGAATAAGACCGCATATTTAATACAACAAGACGAGACAGGCGCAAATTTTCGGCCAACTGGGCTTTGTCAAACGTAAGATTACAAAGAAACAAACACCAGGTACAAAAATACGAAAATTGTTTGTAGTCTTACGCTTGACAAAGGCCAGTTTGCCGAAAATTTGCGCCTGTCTTGTCTTGTTGTATTAAATATGTGTTCTTATTCTTCTTTCATGTTTTTTCTGGTTCCTATTCTTTTTAGAAACCACATTCAGTTGCTTCAATCTTGTTCTGACTTTGCTTGTTGATTCTCCCATCTTTGCATCCCTACAACAGTATTGGTTCCTTACAACACTGAAGAACTCTCTTCCTGGTGTTAATTGATAGGCATTTGTTGGTAAGAACGCTGTCAGTACATCAGTAATCCTGCTGTAAAATAAGATATGAAGACACACAGACATACATACATGCACACACACCACACACACACACACACACACTCTCTCTCTCTCTCTCTCTTCACATGCTTTCTCTCTCATACACACACACACAACAAACACACACACACACACACACACACACACACACACACACACACACACACACACACACACACACACACACACACACACACACACACACACACACACACACACACAGATGCTGAGCTAGGTACACTCAAACCTGTTCGACAAAGGACCCTTGACCCAAGGTGTCATCTGTGTCACACACACATATTCTCTTTTTTTCTGTTTTCTTGTTTGTGTGTTTTTAACAAGATTTCAGAAAGGCAAGAAGGCTACTTGGGCCACAAGGGGAGGGACCTGGGAAATGAACATATCTCTCCAATAGTTTTTTTGCCAGGGCAACTGGTCAAGTGCCCTGTTGTTCATGATTATCAACTGTGGTGGGATCTTTAGTGTGCACAGGCCAGAAGGCACATGGGTCTGGCTCGTTTTTTGTTGTCTTCCAAAGGGAGTCATAGCGCTTACTGGTGCTTCTTAAAAGTGCTTGAAAAATTTAAGCTACAACATTTTTAGTAAATCCATGTTCTCATATCCCCAAATTCGCGTCATACATTAATCTAGATAAGGTAGTAGTATTATATAATTTAAGAACAACATTTACAGGCAAATCTTGATTTCTGGTTGTGTGCAATAAAGAAAAGAGATTTTTGAGCTTGATCATGTGCAGCCTTCGTACCCTTATAAAATTTCCCAGTTCTATGAGTCTAAATCTAGATATTTGAAAATGCTTGCAAGTTCACTATTTTCATTCCATTATAAAAGCTATCATGTGGACCATTTTGTCCATTAAAAACTACCACCATGATGTTATTTTCATTAACTTCAAAGTTTTCAATGGTTACAGTAATTATGTAGAGTATCTTAAGCTTTTTGTAAAGCTGTCTTTGAGTCTGACATTAAAAGTTTATTGTCAGCATACGGCAGTGACAGTAACTGAATGTAATAAATCAGATGTATATTAGGAACACCAAAGTTAGTATTACATGGTAAGTGATTGTTGTCCAGCAAATATTGCTGTAGATTATTCAATTACAGAGAAAATAGAATAAGCAAATGATTTCACCTTATCTAACTTTTCTGCAACTGCCGAAGAGACTTGTTTTTTTGCTATTCACAAAATAATAATAATAATAATATATTTTATTTATATAGCGCAAAATCTTGACAAAATCAAATCTAAGCGCTGAGCGTATACATGCATACATACCTACATACATATGAGCGTATACATGCATACATACATGCTTACATACTTACATACATAAATCTAAGCTGAGCGTATACATGCATACATACATACATAAATCTAAGCGTATACATACATACATACATACATACATATGTACGCACATGCATACATAATAATTACAATATTTATATAGCGCAAATCTCGACAAAATCAAATCCAAGCGCCGAAAAGACACACACGCACACACGCACGCACGCACGCACGCACGCACGCACGCACGCACACACACACACACACACACACACACACACACACACACACACACACACACACACACACACACACACACACACACACACATGCATGGCCACAAATGGGGAGAAAAGAATAAAAGCAAGAATAAAACCTATGGAAAACCACAGAGAGCACATCATATACAATTATATATTAAAACAAAGTGATTCCCCTCCGAGCGGAGACAGGCTGCAGAGGGGGGTTGAGTGAGGTTAGGATTTTATGCAGAGGAGAAAAGGTGAGTTTTGAGAGCGGACTTGAAGGAGGCAAAAGTAGGTTGCTGACGGACTGAGAGAGGAAGTTTGTTCCAGGAGAGTGGACCAGAAACAGAGAAGGCTCGTGGACCATAGGTATTGAGCTTAGTGCGTGGAAAGCGAAAAGTCAGAGGATCGGAGGCAGAGCGGAGGGTATGTGAGGGAAGATAGATCTCAAGTAGGCTTGACAGGTAATCGGGGGCTGCGTTATTGAGGCTTTTGTAGCACATGGTGTCTAGTTTGTACTGTATGCGCTTTGATACAGGGAGCCAGTGAAGTTGTGCCAGGAGAGGAGATATGTGGTCAGCTTTTTTCTTTTTGAGTACAAGGCGTACAGCATTGTTTTGAATGCGCTGTAGGATGTGAATGGTGGAGGCAGGAAGACCAGACAGGAGTGAATTGCAATAGTCAATGCGAGACATTATGAAGGAGAGAACGAGTTTTGCAGTTGTTTCGACAGAGAGATACTTCCTGATCAGGCTTATACGATGGAGATGATAGTAGCAAGATCTGGCAGTTTGAGAAACAAAGTTGTTCATGGACAGGGTAGAGTCAATGCAGACACCAAGGTTTTTAGCTGAATCAGAAATTGGGACTGATGTGTTACATAATGGGAGAGAAAGAGGAGGCAGCTGGGAAAGTTTCTGACGGGTGCCAATGAGGATAGCTTCTGTCTTGTCGTCATTAAGCTGAAGTCTATTGTGTGTCATCCAGTTCTTAATGTCCGAGTAACACTCAGTGGTGCGAGTCAACAGGCGCTGTATATTATCAGGTGAGTCACTATCTTGAAGTTGGGTGTCATCAGCATAGAAGTGGTGTTTTATAGAGTGGGAGTTGATGATGGTGGACAGGGGGGAGGTATAAAGAGTGAAAAGAACAGGGCCAAGGACAGATCCTTGTGGAACACCACAGGTCAGGTATGCAGGTTGAGAGTAAGTGCCATTGATGAGAACAGTTTGTTTTCTGTTTGATAAATACGAAGTGAAAAAGGAGAGAGCAATGTCAGAGATGCCAAAAGTATGATGAAGTCTAGAAAGGAGAATACCATGGTCAATGGTATCGAAAGCTGCAGACAGATCAAGGAGTGTGAGGAGAGAGACTTTGCCAGTATCAGTTGCAAGGAGGAGATTGTTGAGAATGTGTAGTAGGGCAGTTTCAGTGCTATGGCACTGGCGGTAGGCTGACTGGAAAGGATTGAGGAGATTGTTGGCAGACAGGTGAGAGTTCAGCTGGTTGAGGACAACTTTTTCAAGGAGTTTTGACAACAAAGAGAGATTAGAGATAGGCCTGTAATTTTTCAGTTCATTTGGGTCTAAATTGTGTTTCTTGAGGAGAGGGTGAACAATAGCAGACTTGAAAGAATCTGGGACAGTTCCAGTTTGAAAAGAAGTGTTGATGATGTCAGTGATGAATGGGAGGAGAGTAGGGAGACAATCGGAGTAGAGAGAACCTGGAAGAGGATCCAGTTCGCAGGTTTTGAACGACATGGATCTGATTGTGTTGAAAATTTCTTCTTGTGAGACTGGGGTAAAAGTAGTGAGAGGTGTGCCAGAGAAGGAAGGGTCAGGTGGGCATGGTTGACAGGGTGTCCTGTCAAGCCTGTCACGAAGAGTTTGTATTTTGGTGGTGAAATACTTAGAGAATACAGATGGGAGTTCTTCATTTGTATGTTTTGTTGGGAGAGGTAAGTCTTTTCGTGTGCCAAGGAGATGATTCATGGTTGTAAAGAGTTCTTTTGAAGAAGAGGCATTCAGGATTTTGGTTTGGAAATAGCTTGTTTTTGCAGATGCAATGAGGGTGGATACTTTTGTTTTAGAGGCTTGGAAAAGTTGCCTGTGTACAGTGAGTTTGGATTTGCGCCAGCGGCGCTCTGCTCTGCGGCGGGCACGTTTTGCACAGGCAATCTCATGAGTGAGCCAGGGGATAGGGGGGCGGTCAGGTAAAAGACGGGTTGTGGCTGGAGCATGAGTGTCCAGAAGATGGTGGAGAGTAGTATAGAATTCATCGGCAAGGTTATGTGACTTTTCAGAAAGGAGACGGGAGGCATCAGATGAAAATGTGGAGAGGTCGATAGATTTGAGATTGCGTCGAGTCACTGTGCGCGTGGTACGGGAAGGAGGAGAAATGTCAAGAGAACAGAGAATTGCAGAGTGGTCAGATGGAAGGGCTGAAGTTAGACGGGTAGAAAGAACTAAGCAGTTGTTAGTAGCTGAATTGTGGTGATCACGAGAAATGATCCAGTCAAGAATGTGACCTTTTTGATGGGTTGGTTCAGAAATGTGTTGAGTCATATTGTGATTGGACAGAGAGTTGATGATATGTCTTGTGTCATAACGGTGAGTGTTGTCATAGTGGACATTGATGTCACCTAGAATGATGAGATTTCCAGGTAAGAGGCAGTAGTGGTCAAGCAGTTGGTCAAAGTCAGAGAGAAACGTGGATGTGGTGAGTTTGTTGGCAGAGCTAGGTGGAGGTCGATAGACACAGGAGAAGGTGATGGGGTGAGGGGTGGATTGGAAGGATACTTCAACGTGCTCGAAAGAAGGATGGGAGAAAGGCAGAGTGCGAGAAAGATAGGCGGGAATGGAGTGAGTCGTTGTAGAGGATGGCGATACCGCCACCTCGAGATGAGCGATGGAAAGAAGCAAGCCTGTAACCACTCGGAGTGAGGCTAGCATGTATAGGTTCATGACCAAGGGGGTTAAGCCATGTGTCTGTAATAAAAGCAATGTCAACGTGCTCATCAGCGATAAAATCGGCAATGACTATAGATGTTTACAAGAACTTTTAAAACTTGCCATTGGTACCTACCTTAAAGAGTTTAAACCACAAGCCAAGTCTCCAGATGGAATCAAAAGCTTGTTTGTAAATGATAAATGCATGATACATTTTTCTATTTTGTGTATGAAAAATATTGCTCAGTACCCAAAGTTGAACATGCTATGGACTCATTTGGAAGGCTGGGACCACAACCATTCAGTCTCATCCAGTTCACAAATGCATTATTCAAGGTGTTGCTCAAATCTTCTGACCAGTGCAGCAGGTATCTGTATCTCTTGGGCCTGGTTGATGCCAGTATATATTATGAAAGTAAGCATAGAGTACAACCTTGTCATGCAGTCTCAATCCAGAATGGAACACCATAGCATCATGATTATCATCTACATTGTCATCATCACATTTGCTGATTCTGTGGCCATTAAATTATTGTGGTGTGGGAAATGGGACAGGAAAAGAAATGTTGATCAAAGATCTTAAAAGTGTGATCCTACATGGAGTTTGAACTTCTGAATCCTGTTTGAATTTTAGACCATTAGGGATTACTGGCAAGAAACATTTTAAGTCTCTTGTTCAAAATACTTGTGAATAATTTACCAGTACAATTCAACAGAGTGATACATCTGTAGTTATCACATTAATTATCTTTAATCCTTGATAGCTTATAAAGGGGTAGAATAAAATCCATAGCCCATTGTTCAGGAACAGTACTTGAATTCAAAAGTTTGTTAAATAGTTTACAATAAACATGACACAAAACAGGGAATGTACTAACACATACGTGCACATCATTCCCACTTTAGATTTACGTTCTGATAATATTTTATGGAGTGAAAGTAATATGAAGTCATGATTTTGTTCTTACAGCTGGAACTCATCCATTTTCACATTTTCTGTGCAGGGAATCTTCTGCCGGTATCCAGATGTTCCACGCAGAGAGAACTGGCAGTTGCGAATTGAGAAATCAGTGATCCAGACTCAGCGCATGTATACTGGAATCATCTCGTTTAGCCGAGACCAGGGCGTAGTTTCAGACACAAGCCACGTTCTGGAGAGTATCGCTCGTAATACGCAGGGAGGTGGCCGTCTGATCTGCATTGAAATGACAGGACAGCAGCAGCAACAGAATGTAGGCATGACGATGCAAGGCTTTTCTCCATGTGAGTCAATTCATTTCAGCTTGATATGTGTGATGGTCAAGTGGATAAGACCATGAACTTCCATTCGTAAGGTCTACGTTTGATCTAGCCTGTTTACTTCCCACTGGATGAGCAGATATTTTTTAACCCTTTGTCTCCTGCACCCTGTCCATTAGCATCCTGAATGGTCAACCATGCTAGCAAAGCAAAAACCTAACCCTTTGATACCCTCACCCTATCCACCAGCTTCCTGCAGGAGGGAATCAAAGCATGAAGTTTTAGCAGTTGGTGAATAGGGTGGAGGAGTCAAGTGTTAATACACCATGTTATTAAACCTTTATGTGCCTAACCTCCTTTATGTATGTACGCATGTAGAACTTCAGCTATGCACTTTAAAGATCCAATTAGTCCTGTCAGAGTTCAGTGACTTATGGTTGCATGAAAATACCCCACATGCACACCCAAGGAAGATAGAGTATGCAGCAACATTACTGCCTGTGACAGTGCAGGCAAAATTGGAATGCTGAAAAGAAATGAAAAAAATGAACAGTTTAAGAATGATTTTTTTTAATGGATACTGCCAGGTTCTTTTGTGCTGTGACATCTTTTTGCTGTTTTCGGCAAATTTACAGCCAGTAGTTTGCCATTGCTCTGTGGAAGTGCAGTGCATGTATTCTACATATCATTGTTTCCAAAGAAATTATCTGCCCATGATCAGGAAGACAAAATCCAGTTTCAAAGATTCTTAGTCACCTTTCTTACTTCATCCATCCACTGCTGCCAGGATTTCACCAGAGCCCTGTTGGTCAGCTGCCATTTCAAGGTAACTTTGGTCGACCTTCATGGTTAGCATAGTATCTCGGTCACATAGAGTCACACTGTACTTTACCCAGACCTAGCAGTCCCCAACTTTACCCTGCTTCCATCTTATGGGACATGAACAACATCACCAACATCAGTGGTTTGGTCTACAAAGTAGCAGAGAAAAGTCAAGATTGGATATAGTACTAGGTGACGTGGTGTAATGATTAGAGCACTGGATTACTGACTGAAGGTTGTGGATTCAAATCCCCATCAGACACTTAAAAAAAAAAACTGGAATTTTTCAGCTTCAGCTAGTTCCTACCCAGAGTTGAGAATGCTAGGGGCTCAGTGGGAAGACTGGGACCACACAGTCGAATCTCATCCACTTCTCGGATGCATCATTTAGGGTGTTGTTCAAATCTAACAGGTGTTTGTATTTCTCAGGCTTGGTTGACATCAGGATATATTATGACAGTAAGCGTAGAGCACAGCCCTGTCACATAGTCTGAGTCCTAGATAGAACTCCATAACATCATGATTATCATTCTCATTGTCATCATCATCATCTTATTGTAGAAACTGTACCAGTTTCTGTGGCATTAGATTGGCTAGAACGTGGGCAGGAGAGTTGTGATGTCGCCTGGGGCGCCTACCATCAAACTGGATGACACTGATGGGTGTCTGCCAGTTTATTGTTGTTTTGTTGATGTTGTTGTTGTTGTTGTAAGTGGGTTTTAGAATAGAATAGTGATAATAGTTGTATTCTGTTTTCTAGCCAGAAAGTCATTTATATCATGATGAAAATGAGGCATGGTCTTTTTTAAAGTATTTTTAAAGTTTTCTTTTTTAGGTATGGAGTTAAATTAGGGTGTTTTTTATGCAATTTTATCAAAATTCAAGTTCTGGTGCCCTTTGAGATAGTTTCATTGTTCAGATATAATTATGATCTGGTTGGTGAAGAGATGGAGGAACCAGAAAAACACGAAAATAGAATCAGAACATGTATTTAATACAAGACAAGACAAGCACAAATTTTTGACCACTGGACAAAGTAGCAGGGAGGTTTTAGGTTTTTTGTCCTAATTTTGTATTTGATGTTTGTTTATGATCTTACATTCACGCTTGACAAAGGCCAATTGGCCGAAAATTTGCAGTTGTCTTGTCTTGTATAAAATATGCGTTCTGATTCTATTTTCATGCTTTTCTGGTTCCTGTTTGCTTGAACGCGGGCAGTCGCACTTGTTAAAGAGATGGAGTTTCTGCATTCCAGTCTGTCTGCGTCAGTTACCACTGTGTAAGTTGTCTTCGAAGTTCATGAAAACCTTTGTTTGATTGAATTCCAGTCCACCCAGCTGTGAATGGGTATCTGATCCTGTGCATGTTGGGGAAAGATAAAGCAGGAGAAAGAAAATTGGTACTGCCCTTACAGTTCTGGTTCAGAGTGGAGTTGAGACCTGTACCACTTCACTCCCCTTTGACTTCCAGGTTATGGAACAATTCTTGACCTTTTTACCTTATAGAATATCTTCTTCTTCTTCTTCTTCTTCTTACACAGGTTAGAGCTCCTGTGAACATTCCCTATCTAATCTAAGCATATAAATTCAAACCTGGCAGAGAGAGTGGAGTTTTGCTTGTCATCATCATCAGGTGCTTTGCCGCATGACGTTGGCGATTATGGACTTCCATCTGTCTCTATCACTTGTTGCCTCAAGCATCTTTTCCGTCCTCTTTGTCCCCAGCCACTCTGCAAGTCTGTCTAGTATCTTCTCCCTGGGTCTACCCGGTGCTCTCTTTCCCTCCAGCTTTCCCGTTGTGACCAGGTGGTCCAATTCCCGTTTCCTCATAAAATGGCCTATAAATGTTGCCTGTCTTTTCCTATTCTTCCTTATGAATGATCTACTTGTGTCTGCCTCCATTAGGACTGTCTCATTTGTTTTCTTTGCTGTCCATGGAACTCTCAACATTCTTCTTAGAAACCACATCTCGACTGCCTCAATCTTGTTCTGGCTTTGTTTGTTGACTGTCCACGCCTCGCAGCTGTACAACAGTATTGGTTCTATATGACATTCAAGAACTTTCTTCTTGATGTTTTTTTTAATTGATAGCATTTGTTGGTAAGAATGCTTGTCATCTTCTCGAATGCTGTTTTGGCTTGGCCGATTCTGCTGGCTATTTCTGATGTGCATCTGCCATCTGGTGAAATGATCGTTCCCAGGTATGTAAACCTATCACCCTGTCTCAAGGTTGTGCCGTTTGCTGTTATTTTGCATGAGGGGATTTCATGTTTTTTTTTTACTGATCACCATGACTTCAGTCTTCCTGCTTTGTTCCAACCCCATACCTTTGCTTTCTATTTCTAGTATATTCACAAGGTTTTGTAGGTCCCTTTCACTTTCTGCAATTAGCGCGGTGTCATCTGTGTATCGAATGTTTTTTATCATTTTTCCTCCAACCTTTAATCCAGAGTCTTCCTCTAGGTTTCTCATGATGTTTTTGCTGTAAAGTGAAAACAAATCTGGTGACAAAACACAACCCTCTCTGACTCTTCTTTTGATGTTTTGGAAAGAGCTTATATTGTTTTTTATTCTCATTGCAGCTGTTTGTTCCCAATACATATTTCTGATTATTGGTAGATCTTTTCCATCAGTATTGAGTCTTTTTAGTTGGTTGATCAATTCTTCATGTCTTACCCGATCAAAGGCTTGGTGTAATCAACAAAGCGTAGATATAAATCCTTGTTCATCTTGATTGACCTCTCTATGATACTTCTTAGGATGTATATGGCATTAATAGTTCCTTTCCGTATCACAAATCCACACTGTTCATCTGCTATTTCTCTTTTGATTCTATTCCTTGCCCTCATCATGATTATTCTTAATAGGATCTTGGTTACATGACTCATCAAGCTGATTGTGCGATGGAGTTTGCATTCTATAGCCCCTGTCCTCTTTGGAAGTGCAATGAAAATTGATTTTGACATATCTTTGGGGATTTTTCCAGTGTTGTAAATTTCATTTAGGAGGACTGTTATTTTTTCTATACCAAATTTCTCCAGGGATTCAATCATCTCTGTAGTAATGTTGTCTGGTCCTGGGGCTTTTCCTGGTTTCATCTTTTTCAATGCTGCTCTAACTTCATCTTTCATTATGGGTGGTCCTTCAAAGTTCTTTCTTATAATGTGTTCTTCGGTTCTGTCATCTTCAAAAAGGTCTTTAATGTACTCTCCCCATCTGTCTGATATAGTTTTGCTCATATAACTGTTTTTTTTATCCTGCTTTAAAGGCAGTCACACTCCATCTTTGGGGATCTAAGGAGAGAATTTTGAAGAAATGTAGATGAATGATCTGGAAGGAAGAAATAAAAGCCTCGTGAGGCAGAGAGAGCATGACAGGAAAGAGGAAGCCGTAACTGCCCTAACTGCCCTAAAGCAAGTTAGATGGTTCCAGAGGGACCAGATTTCTGCATCTGCAGTACTCTACTGTGGTTACCTTATGGAATTCATTAGAGAGTGATATATGTTTTGAAATCTCACCTCACCTGTCTCACCTGTCTGTGTCACCGGGTTCAATGATGGCCGCTGCACACTTTGTCACCACTGTCTCTGTCCAGGCTGCTCTGTCTTGACTTTTGTGGACAATTTCTTGAATATTTAGGCCACTGATGTTGGTTATGTTCTCAGTGTATGAGATTGGAGGTCTGCCTTTCTTCCTTTTTGCTAGTTTTTCCTTGAAAGATGGTTGCCATGAGGTCCGTGTTCTTGTTGCGTGACACATGGCCAATGTATTTTTTGTCTTCTCTTGTTGATGTCTGCTAGTAGCTTTCTGGTGGTATCAAGTTCTTCCAGGACACGTTCGTTAGTTATTCTATCTGTCCATTTGACATGTAGTAGTCTCCGATAAAACTACATCTCTGCTGCCTCAATTCTTCTGTTTAGAAATAGTGCTTACAAAATATTTGCAGTCACTATCATTCATAACAAATGAACTGATTATATTCTTTGGTGACTATTGCAGTGATGGGAGTGGATCTGTTCTTTGAGGTACCAGAAACCCCCACACCAGAACAGTTTGTCTACAACTGTGTGAGCGTGCCCATCGCTGTGACTGTAGAGATGGGCTTACGTCCAGTGCCTCGTGTGCATTGCGACTGGATAGGTGTCCTGGCTGCCCATCTCAACCAGGGGTGGCGTCTCATTGAAATCTTCATGGACAAGACAGCTCGCACACAGGTGAGTAAGTTAAGTCAGAGGTCTTCTGTGTTTCAGTAGTGTTGTCTTGGATGTGTTTACGCATGTTGTCCTTGTTGTTTAGTTCACACTGGGCAGGCGTTATGCTGCTGCACAGTCTGCATACTCTTGTCTTCAGTGGATGATAAATACACAACTACAACAACTTTTTTTGGTCATCACTGTTAATAAATTGTATATAAATAAATATGTATTTGCGTGCAGTTTTTTTTTCTTTCTTAACCTATCAAAGGACATTTTTCAGAGAAATTTTGCTGGAGCATTTTCATTATTGCATTAAAAATGGTGTCCTAATCCAAGCATAAAGATTTTCTCATCTTTTCTGACTCCCTTTCGTCTTTGCAGGCAATTGCTGGCCAAAACATTAGTCACCCAGAGCTTGTGAAGTTCTTTGAACTCTTTTCTTCTCTTACAAGTGAAGGTTACTACATTGTTTTTGGCTGGTTTCCTGGCCATATTGGTGTTAGAGGAAGTGAAAAGGCTGACTGCTTGGCCAAGAATGCCACAAGGGAAAAGATGCCTAAATCCTTTATTCCTTACACAGATCTGAAACCCAGAGTTATGTGAGAAATCTCTGGCAGGAGGACTGGAATAAGCAGACAGACAACAAACTTTTCCCAACCTCGAAGACATTCCCCAATCTGCTTCAGGGAACCATAGGAAAGAGAGTGTTATGTAGGTTACATACAGATCACACATCTTACACTCATTCCTACCTTTTGAAAAATGAAGAAGCACCATAGTGTATACCGTGTGATGGGCTGTTGAACATCAGACACCTGCTTATTGATTGCTTGGACTTTTCTCACAGATACATCATAAAGGAGTTTGTGTAATCTAACAGGGTATTTCTTTATGTTATCATTCAAAACAAGGCTACACCGAAAATGAATAATTTTAGAATCAACTTGGAAATTGGATTTAATCCTGTTTCACCATAAACCTTCTTAGTCATGAATATAATGATAATGATGATGATGATGATGACGAGGACGACGAGGACAACAACAACAACAACAACAACAACAACAACAACAACAACAACAACAACAACAACAACAAATGACGATGACAACGACGATACTACTACTACTACTACTACTGCTACTGCTACTGCTACTGCTACTGCTATTAATATTACTAATACTATTACTATTACTATTACTACTACTACTACTACTACTACTACTACTACTACTACTACTACTACTACTACTACTGCTACTGCTACTGCTGCTGCTGCTGCTGCTGCTGCTGCTGATGATGATTGATGATGATTGATGATTGATGATTGATGATTGATTGATGATTGATTGATGATGATGATGATGATGATGATGATGATGATGATGCCTTTTTACCTTTGTTCCTAGGCACATGGCTTCTCTGGACAGACCAACATTAACTCCATGTGGTTCTTTGAGAAATCAGCTTCACGGGTGAACGACCCCACACCGCTGTACCAGGGCACTGTGATAGACCACCAGATCAAAATCAAGGCTGGTTTTGGAGGAGCACATACTTCTGCCAACTGGGAACCGATCATCCAGGAGATGGGCAACAAAGGCTGGGAGTTGGCTTGCATCTTAGAAACACCGGAGACCCAGTTCACAGGTTTGGCAACCATTCTGATGAATTGCAAATTGTTTTTCCAGCGACCCAACTTATCTCAGCCTGCTACAATGGCCCCTTCCAAGCTTCCTCCATCCTATGATGCTGCTGTGGGAGAGGGGGGACAAGGGGAGGTCAGGGAGCTCCTCCCCCACCTGGATTCCAGGTTCCTCCTGCACCAGAGAAAATGGGATATTGAGACTGCTTTTAGATTTTTTGTTCTGAATTTCTATTTATGTTTGTCTCCTGTTTGTTGGTATTGATCTAGGTTGTTGGTATTGATCTAGGCAATGTTTTAACCTGTTATTGCTCATTGTGAGATGAATGCGGCATTCAGTTTCATTTGAATTTGATTTGTTTTTGAAACTTAAAGACATTTTAATCGTATAAATGATATAATAGAACCTATGTCTGTGCACTTTGAAGTTCCTGAGATTTTCCTTGCTCTGTGTCTGCAGTGATATTTTTTCTTGATAATGTAAGCATTGCTTTAAAAGTAAAGTTTTATTTAAGCAGTAAGAACATTCCCAAAATTAGTGGATCTTTTAAATTTCAATTTGATCTTAAGAATGCCAAATTTGAGAATATGTGTAGCTGGTTAACCAACAAGAGTTGAGGGTAGTATGTGTTGAGCAAATTCTTGTCTTTCCAGCATGGGTTCCTTCATAGAGAAAAGAAATACAGTAGAGGAGGAGCTGATAAACATGGTTTTCACCTGCATCAAAAATTAAAATCCTCTTACCTATTGAAGCATCATTGATTTTTGTTTATTTACTCTGTGTTAGACTACTGCCTCTTGTCATCATGGTATTATAGATAGAGTGGTACCAGTACACTCTGCCTCAACCATAACGAAACAATGAAACTGCCTTCTTAACCCTCTTAGCTTCGTTACGACCGCAGTCGACAGTTCCGCCCGCACTGCCTAGCGCTTCGTTACGGCTGTACCCGACCGTAAAAGTCGGCTGCGAGCATGGGCTGTTTTGATCACGCACTGATCACATGTTTCTGGCCCCGGGAGACTGACAATTGGTCAAACATTCTTGGTATCATCCAATGAGATGATCTTGGGAAAATTAGCACTGCACACACATCCATTAACTTGTGCTTGGGTGCGAAATGTGGTTGGGGTATTTTCATTCATGCCTCGTAGCGTGTGAAAAAATGGCGATGCACTCTGTAGCAGACGGTTTTCAGGATACAGATGATTCTCCAGATTATTCAGAGGAGGAATTAAATACTACTGTTCGTAAATTAGGAAAACATAAGGAAGATGTAGCTGAGTGAATTATTGAGGTTTGTGAGAGGGAAGATGATGAAAACTGTGATTTAGGAGAGCAGACCGACACAGAAGATAACGTGCCGCTGACCGCATTCCAGCGAACGTGGCACCCATCACTGGTTCTGCTGACAGTAAAGAAATTTGATCTCTGGGTCGGACCAACTTGTATACTGCCAGCTGATACCAAACCTTTAGATTATTTCTTTTTGTTTTTGTACAGACAATTAGTAATTGTATTATGAACATTGAATGTAGTTTTGTAGTGGAAAGAAAAATAATGATAACAACTACCTGAAAAAACTGTGTAAATACCTGAGGAGCACTTGGTGACATTTGGTGACCACTGTGAGTACTACCACATGGAAATGCTGTTAGACACTTTAACTAAGCCATACTCTAATTCATTACTCATCTGTATGTGTTGTGGTCACGTATAGGTGTGCTTCTCTTGTTTTCATATATATGTCACTTATTTATTCATGTTTGGTGACATCTTTGGTGACAATGACACGACAAGCAGTGGTTAGAAAGACATACTCACTTGGATATGGAAGTAAAGCATGTTTACCGACACCTGACAAATTTCTAGCTTTATATCTGATCAGACATGCTCACAGTGTACTCATGAACAGAGTAACCTTATTTTAGGGGAAAAAGCTTAAGAAAATTCGAAATCTAGGGGCAGTTCAGCTCTCTAGAATGCAAATACAAGAGGGTTAAGGTAATACTGGTTACAGTTTGACATCAAAACAGCTGATTCCAAAGTGTATGCTGATTACATTTTAATATCTAATCTATCTTTGAAGACAAAGAGCAGAGACAGCTACTGTCTAAAACTACATGTTTTCCCTGTCAGTTTGTTATCTACCCATCTCAAGACCTGTTCCTGCCAAAAGTGTAGTACGTGAACAAAACATTCTTTTGACTGAGGTGCAACAAAAGAAGTTAGGATAGAAAGGAAAGGCAAATCACATGGTATATCATTAGAACATATATGTAGTATCACTACAAACTTACCACTGTAAGTTCAATACATATGTACAAGTACACTGGTTGACTGTTCACATAAAGCCTGAACAAGGCAAACTGGAATAATCTTCTTTTGATAAAAATGCAATATTATAAAGATTTTCATTGTCTCACAGATGTATATATAGTATCTGTACTGTACTTGTCTGATAGTTTTAATTTCATTTTCTGGAGTTTCACTTTGTTGTGGATCCCAGTTCCTGGATGGGATTTTGCTATTGTTGTTATCGTTATCGTTTTTTTTTTTCTTGCAATAAACTGTGTAAACCTGTTCATGCACCAGTGCTCTTTTTAACTCTGTCCGTCCGGAAATCTCCTATAGGAGATGCTCAGTTCACAAACGTTTCGTATGAACATCCCCTGCAGGGCATTTACACTGTTTTGAATTCTTGGAGTCCTACCATGATGTTTACATGACCTTGTAAGTTATAGATAATTTCATTGGCCTTTCCACTATGGCTGCTTTAGCCAAGGCAGCCAGTCAGCACTGATTTTATTTGACTGTGTGTGTATGACCTGATATTGTTTAATTCCACTCATTGTGTCACTTTAGATAAAGATGGCATTTCACGCAAGTCAGTGACAGAAGCTTTTTACCACCACTGAAGTATTTGAAATGCATCAGACTGCAGATTCAGACATTGAAGAGACAGGAACAGCAAAAAGCACGAAAAAAGAATAAGAATGCGTATTTAATACAACCAGACAAAATAGGCAAATATTTTCAGCCAACTGGCCATTGTCAAGCATAAGATCGCAAACAAACAAACAAACACCAGATACAAAAATTAGGAGAAAAAGACTGAAACTTCCCTGCTGCTCCATCCAGTGTTAGAAAAGGAATAAACTGACTAAAATGACATCATAATGTGTTTTTTGAGTAAATGTGATGTCAGAGCGGAAGTGAGATGAGTTCTACAATTTAAAAAGTGGTCATGCCATATTAATATTGTTTTATCCTGAAGATGGTCCAGGACTAAAATTTAAACTATGATGCACTAGCTAAGAGTAGTGTTTGGAATGTAAAAGATCCTACAATCAAATAATGCATAAGAGAAAATATAAGCATGTGATCGACTGAATGGGAAAATATGTAATTAAGAGGTATGGCTGATGTAAATGGATCGTGCCTAGTGCAACGAATCCGGACATTGCAGATACAGACTTTGAAGAGACAGTTGAAGATGACAGTGATAATTTTTCTGGTGAGGAGAGTGATCAGTCATCCAATCCTGAACACCATCCCTTGTTGGTCTCTGGAGAAGAAAACAGTTCCGCTGTACCATAGGCATGACAGAAGAAGCTTTTATCAGTGTTGTGCTCCGTGATTAGCATCAGGACTTTAACTACTTTTCTTGCTGTGCTGCCTTTTGCTGGAGTACCAGGGTTGTACACGCTCCCAGAAAGCCACACTCCCATGATTTCGCCACAGTAAAAGACTAGCATCTTCCCCAGAGAGGTCAGATCCAGGTCTTTAGGCTAAGGATATCTGCTTTTGTTGCTTTATTATTCATTAATATTTGTGCAGTATAAATAATAAATGAATGAAATAAAAATTAGAAGAAGATGTGGGTCATTATTGATTAAAAACTCTACAGGCGCAAGCCTAATAAGGATAATGATAACAGCAATAATGATAGCCTAATTACAATGTTATAATTACAGTAATATAATAAAGACTGATTTATATATTGTTACACTATTTCTCATTGTTATTTTTAGGCAGACACACAGATTGTGACTTCTTCCTTTAGTGTGTTTGATTGCCTGGAGTTTCTGTGAATATTATGCACATACTGTCATGTTTTTGTGTGCACACTATATGCAGATTGAAGTTCAGATATTTCATTTATGTATGCAAAGAGACCTTTCCAGGCTTAGTATGTGTGTGTGTGTGTGTGGTTTTTTTTTTTTTTTTTTGCTTCAGTAAGTATGCATTATTTTGGAATGAAAATATGGATTTTTGTTTGTTGCCTATGCCCGGAACATCCAGTTTTCAGTAATGAAGTTTCATATTTTGTTACAAACTGATCCATGTGTTATTGATCAGTTTTAAAAATGTCATTACCCGAACTTTGAATGTATGTGCTTATTTCTCTACTAAAGAAAAAGTATCATTTGATACCCAAGGTTCAGTTCTGGGTCCAATCTTATTGTGTATCTATTCTCTGATAAATTCCATATTCTTCTTTTTTCTTTTTGTCTGTCATATCATGAAAAATGATATAGTGTGTATTGTATGTGGTTATTTCTTTACTAAAAGAAAAGTATCGTTTGGTAAACGACACAGCTCAATTCTAGGTCCAGTCATATTGTGTATCTACATCAGTGATTTTCCTTTACTCATAACACCTAATTCTGTTGAATGCCATATGCTTGCCAATGACGCAACTCTTAATACTTTAGGGAAAAACAGTTATGAAAGTGAAAAAAAAAACCCCATAAATATCACAGCTGTGAATGGACAAGTATCACACTGTTGTGATGCAAATAACATGAAGGTCAATTCTACAAAAAGAAAATAAGTGGTAATAACAATCACCAAAAACACCAACTATGAAAACCATATCTTCAGTTATCCTTAAATAATATAGAATGAGTGTCTGAACACTGTGTACTTGGTGTGTACTTACACAAAAACTTTCTTGTGAAACTCATATCATCTTCTTAATAAAGTTCAAAGAAAAGAAATTATTTCATTTCAAAGAAAAGAAATTAATTTCATCGTAGCACATTTTCATACTTTATCAACATTAAAGCAGAAAAACTATTTTACAATGCCCACTTCAAATCCTTTGTTAATTGTGCATCAGCAGTATGGGATGGTCAAAGTAAAATCATAAAAAAGTCCTTGCACAGAGGAACAAAGCTTCTTATAACTGACAATTATTTTTAAAATCCAGAAATAGTATCTCTCAAAACTCAACTGCAACAAAAGAACACAAATGTAAAAAATTGTACACTTATCCACCCCTGGATACCTAACAGAGCTATTTATCCAATGTCAGACTCACTACACAAATTCAAGGAACAGTAGAAATTTTCTCGTACCAAGAATAGACATATTTAAAGCAAACATAACCTTTTTCTGGAGCACATATCTGAAGTAACAACAAACATTAAGTTGTACACACACGCACACACACCACACACACACACACACACACACACACACACACACACACACACGCACACACACACACATACACACACACACACACACAGACACACAGACACACACACACACACACACACACACACAACACACACACACACACACACACACACACACACACACACACACCACACACACACACACACACACACACACACCACACACACACACACAACAAACATTAAGAGATTATTAATAAGACCAGATATTTAGTCCACATTCCTCCCTCCTTCTCAATCTGATTGTTGATACTCTCCCCCTCTTTGTATTCACTTTTCACTTCTCTCTCCTTCTCCACAACTAGGGCCACTCCCCAAACTCAAATTTCCATGAATCATCATTTTGCCACCTCTGTATTTATATGTCTGTATATATAGCTTGATATACAAATGTGCTTCTACACATACATTTTTTGAAACATGCATGGTACAAGTTTTGCTATTGCCTCTTTCCTCCTTGTTATTATCTTGTTCTTATTGTTTTTCTTGTTGTTGCTAGTGGTACATGTAATGTTGGTATGTTGTTTTGAAAAAGAACTATATATTTTAGAGTTATTTTTTATTTTATTTCTCTAATTTTGATATATGCATTTTGCCTCTATGTTTACATGCTTATGTATATGTAGAATAGCAAGGACTATCTGTAAGACAGATCCAGCTGGACTTAAAGATACTATCCTTGGAATTTGATAATAATGTTTCAAAGGAAATTGAAAAGAATCATACTGTATTGGAATGGCACATTTGCCCTATCTTTGCTGTTGTAAATTCATCTTTTTTTTTTTAACAAATTTTGAGGAGTTTGGCATGAAAAATATACAAAGAGATTATTAATAAGACCAGATATTTAGTCCAGTGGAAATGTGTTTTTATGGAAGTCTTAGCAAGACGATGTTTTTGTGCGCTTGCGTATTTTGATTGAATGACACAATTTTTGAACTGTTAATATTATTGAATACATAAATAGATACATCAGTCAGTAGGTAAATAGGTAAATAAATAAGTAAATAAGTAAAGAAATGAATACATGAATGATTAAATCATGACTGACTGACTGAATGAAAAGTATGTAAGTCAATAAACAGACTCTCCAACTTCAGGGCTTAGGGCTTCACTTTCTTGTGCAAGAGTATTGGATGGTTTACCTCCCCTATTTTTAAAACATTTTATTTCATTTTTTTTGGGGGGGGGGGGGGGGATGAAACTGGCAATTCCAAAGTTCTATGTTTGTGGTTTTTGACATTTTTATCTCCCCCTTTTTTTTTTTGTAAACCAGCAATTCCAGAATCTCCTTGTAATTTTTGACTTTTTTTTTTTAATGAATCCTTTTTTATTTGGTAGAAGAAAACAAATGAAAAGTTTTGTGATATAGTTATCCTCTGTGATGGCATAGAAAGAAAACAGTGTCTTTTAGTTTTTTTGTGTGTGTGGTTTGTTTGATGCGTGAATTTATGTGTGTGTAGTTTTACCGGTTTGTGTATTATCTTATTGTTTTTTAGTAATTGGCTGAAATCAGTGTTGCATGTCTTCTGGCATTCATATTTTTTGTTGTTGTTCAGTTTGTTTTATTAAGTTCAGGTTTTTGTACCAGTGTCTTTCTATGTGATAGTCTGAGAGATGTTGTGATGTTGTGTTGTATGAGTGTTACCATCAGTCTCAGAGACGCTTGTTTTGTAAGTATTATCGGAGCCAGGCCTCAGTGATTGTAATTTGTGAGGGTGTATAGGAAAGTTGTTGATGTATAGGAGTGACTTTAACCCTTTGACTCCCTCACCCTATCTACTAGTGTTCTGTATTGTCATCAGTGATAACAAAGCAAAACCTTTACCCTTTGACTCCCTTCACCCTGTCCACCAGGAAGCTGGTGGATAGGGTGAGGAAGTTAAAGGGTTAAGGTTTTGCAGCTGATAGACAGGAGTCAAAGGGTTAATTCTGTGAATTCTGTCACGTTCTTTGAGATTACAAGTGGGTCCAATCCCTTTTTCTTGTTAATGACTGAAGCAATTTGGATTTTTGAGGATATTGAAGGACCAAGAACACAATGAAATAGAATATAAACACTTTTCTCATTAACTCTTTGACTCCCGCACACTGTCCATCTGCATCCTGCATGTCAATCATGCTAGCAAAGTAAAAACTTAACCCATTGACTCCCTCACCCTATCAAGACAGGGTAAGGGAGTCAAAGGATTAAGTTTTTGCAGTTGGTGGATAGGGTGTGGGAGTCAAAAGGTTAACAAAAAGGGTGCAGGCTGGTCTTTGGACTATTGGCCTTTGTGAAGTGTACAAAACACACAGTAAGTTAAGTCATTACTCAAAGCCACAGGAAAATACCACAGATTTTGTTTTCCCGTGTTTGTGGCTTGGATGGTCTTGTTTATTCTATTGCCATGTTAATATTATTTTGATAATCTTGACCAAACCATTTAGCCAGACGTTTGTGCCTGATTTGTTTTATTAAGCGAATAAACATTTGTAGTCTGTTTCGTTGTGTTCTTTGTTTCTGTTTACATGAATGTTTGTAGTCACCGTGATTCAGGGCAATTCAGGGATTTTTTTCTTGAATCTTTATTAGCAACCCCATCATGCACATTCCTGAATATTCCCTCCCTCCCCCCACCCCTTTTTTTTTTAAGGGATTGCAAAGTTTTACTTGAACTATCCAATCTGTCAGTAGCATAAAGAAAGCTGGACAGAAGGTCCTCAGAGAAGAAGTCCTTCTCAAGCAAGTGTTTCAGCCCTAAATGCCCTACACTTTTAAGGGGGATGGGCCACATCCAGGTCATGATTCCTGGATACCTCTCTGCTGTTGCCATTCCTACCCCCCCTCCCCCACCTTCATCTGGTTTGAATCCATGCATCCAAGGTGATTGGGCATTTCAAGGGGAAGTCACATTTGTGAATGATGTCTTTTTACATAGCTATTGGACACATTAAGTACACAGCAAATTTAAGCCTTATGACCAAGTTCACTTTTTGTTCCTCCTCAGTCGTATCCAGCTGGAATTCTTTTCAGATGCTTCTGCCACTGGCTTTAGGGCTTTAGTCGTCTCAGAAGTCAAAAGGTGTTTTGTGAGGTCATAGGCAGATGTGCTTACCAATCCCCTTGCTTCAAACTGTGGCGAGGCATTTGACTCGGAAACTGGATTTCCTTAAGTTGCTAGCTAGACTGGCATATTTTTCAGCCTTGTAGAAATGGGCTTTCTCCATTTTTCATACTATACAGTGACTTCAAACAGAATTATTTGTTTCAGTGAATGGAAGTAGAGTACTGTATCTGGTCTTATTCCATGCATGCTGTGATTTCTGGGTGTTTTGCCATTCTGGAAGATCTGTGGTGCACTCGCAGCTTGTGCTCCATCCAGCAGACCGCACTTCCATGCTTGAAATATCAGAGCTTTTTCAGGTCATAGTTTACTGCCTCCTGCTGTGTAGAAGGTTGCCGAAGCCTCTGGTGGTGAGTTTTTTCCTTTGGCAGCACTGATTGATTGATTGATTGATTTGGTTTTTATGTCGGCACAATTGATTGATTGATTGATTGATTTGGTTTTTATGTCGGCACAATTGATTGATTGATTGATTTGGTTCAGTTTTTATGTCGGCACCCACCTCGGGTGATATGGCCGACAGGGATAACCATCCCAGGAAAGTTGGGAAAGGGGGACTTGTCTAATCCTATACCAACACCACCAAAACAACAATGATGTTAAGATGGGACAGTGAAATGGCCAGTTTTAATGTAGAGCACCCCGGGATTCGAACCCACAACCATTAGCATGTGAATCTGATGCTCAATCAACTGAGCTACCGAGGCTTGCTTGCAGTACTGATCGCTTGTTTGATCTCTTTAAGCACTGGATTATGCCTCCACATGTACCTTCCTTGGGTTAATGCTACTTTGCATGAGCTCAGATCATGTTCCACTGTTTACCCTGGCAGAGCAAGCATGCAGGATCATCTGATTTCCCCATTTCAACAACTTTGCATTCAAGGGCTGGAGGTCATATACAGGTCTGAGAATGAAATTGATCCTGGGAGGGGCCATACGCTACATATCATTTGGGCTCAGATTTCTCTGGAATGTATTTTCCCACATCGTCCATTGCCATTGTTGGCCCTGATGGACTCTTGGCATCCTCTTCTTTCTTACTGTCTTGTATTACCATGTCTCTCGTTGATTTTCCCTTGGTCTTTGACCACCATTCCATTTTAGTTGATCCTAGTCCCTGCTCAATGATTTCTATGGGACTTATTATTTCTCTGACCTTACGGCTTTGTTTTGCTGCATCCATTGCCTCCTAAACTATTTTCTGCCAGTCCTCATCTTGGTTTAATCTCGCAGCCTTAGCCAAGTCCTCAAGCATGCTTAGAAGTCTGACCTTTCCCACCTTGTGTTCCTTAACAGTGGATTTTAGGGGTAGGTTCAGCTTTGCACAACGACAATATAGTGCAACAGTAGTGAGAGCAGGTGAGACACCAAGCCATTTCCTTGTATATTTGTTGATTTTTGAGCTCTATCGATTCCACTATGCTAGTGCTGATACTGTATATCAATACTAGTGCTGATATTGTATATTGGTAAGAGGCCAGAGGAGCTTTGGAATCAGCTTGAACTGCAGGCACCAGACTCTGTATTGCAAGTTCTGTACTTGAACTATCTGATCTCTTCTTTAGCACCGAGGAAGGCTGTGATCTCTACTACCTCACTCCAGTATGAGATCAGGGTTGTGTGACAAACTTTGCATTTTTTAAATTTTATATCCATTTGTTTGTTGCCCATGTTTCTTATGGTTAGTGATGTTGTTCTATCTTGTTTATGCTCAAAAAGCAAAAAGACATTCAAAACCTTAGCATTGTCAAAGAGGCATTATCTCTGTCTTTATCTACCTTATTGTTTTTGTGGGCTAGTTGACTGTGAAACTTTGGACTTGAGATCTGGTATTTCAAGTTCACCTCCAGCTGGCTACATAAATTTTGTACATCTTAATGGCCACTGATTGTGGTGGTGCAGATTAATGTTTGGTAAAGAATTGAGGGACATCTCATATTGAGTATGAAGCACACTGTTTATTGGCTTATTGGATATTACGCAAATGTGTGATTAATGGATCACTTGGCAGATTTGAGTGGATCGTGTCCAGTGGAAGTGGATAGAATGAATATGTCTGTACAGATTCCAAATTGTGGTTTTACATGTGTGGCATCACTCATGAGTTTAGAAAAATCTTTGAATTCTTTATATCATATTTATCAGGATCATTGTTTCCTTTAGAATCTTATTCATAGTGACATTGGATATACCATGAAGGGTGAGTTTATGTGGTAATGTGATATCTGCTGGACTTACGTTTGTAACTTTGTTGCTGTTTTCTTTTTTTTTTTTCCTTTAGCACATGGTAGTTGTTATCTAATTGACTGATAATTACAAACAGTTGATTGTTTCACAAAAAGTGTTTTGCATTGACTGATATTTACAAAGAATGGATTGTTTCACAAAAAGTGTTTTGCATTGACTGATATTTACAAAGAATGGATTGTTTCACAAAAAGTGTTTTGCATTGACTGATATTTACATATGAATGGATTGTGTCTCACAAAAAGTGTTTTGTTTCATATCATGATGTGTAAAACACTGTTACCTTCCTTACATTTTAGACTTTGAAAGAAAGTATCATGAATTGTAGGTATAAATTGACATTTGAAATATTTTTCATTATTCAATGTTGATATGCAAACCAATGCTTTTAGTTAATATGCTGTTTAGAACAGTCTTTATAAAACTGAAAATTTACTGTTGATTTTTAGGTTATAGCCTTAAGATTTATATAAGCTACACTGTGCTTGGGCTAACCGTCTTGTCTGTTTGATCGAACTGTGAAACTGAAGAAATTTGTCATGTTCAGGAACTGATATTGTACTCTTATGTTCTGTCACCTTACTTGTTTCTTCAGTCTGATGCATCTTTACTTCCTTTTTTTTCCTCTTCTGGTTGTGTTCTCTTATTTTGCCTGCTAGTCCATTAGTCAGCATTAGAAAGAAATGACCTTTTACCACAGAATGAATCCGTTATCACCAGTTAATTATTTTCAGCTTATTTCAGAGCAGAATGAATTTCTTATTACCAGATAGTTATTTTTAGCTTATTTCAGATTTTATTTTTAGCTTATTTAGATTTTATCTGTAACTCATTTACTAATGATGAAAACCATTTGAAAATCAGGTGTTTACTCTCAGAGGTATGGGCTTTGAGAGGTGGTACCACACTCATTTGCCATTTTGAGAGAAAAAAAAGAGAATTGCAAATAATTTCCATAGCAACTAGGACCCAGTTTAGTGTGATGGGTCTACTATAGAAGTTGAAGGGCAGTTGGTTGTTAGAAGCAGGTGGTTTTTAAGTTTTTTTTTCACTTAAAAATAAGATGGTAAACTGTTGGATAATTTCTTTTATGTTAATTAGAAAGAATCACAGCATTAGGAATTTCCAGGTATGCAGGAAGAGTTACACTGTCTGTTTAAATCAAAATCCCAATATTGGTCTGAACTACATGTAATTCATAGAAATCCCTAAATCGACCCTCAACACCATACCTCCTATTTAGGCATGCTAGCAAGAATCTCTGAGATGATTGTTGACACATTCAGTGATATAAGCTCACAATTAGTTTGCTAAGAAGTGATGTTGTTGAGAGCTTTCTATTTCATGTTTTGTTTAACTGTATAATGTTGTTGAGATATTATTTTATGTTTTGTTTTAACAGATTTTATGTTTTGTTTAACTGTATGTTGCCGTTGAGGTAGTTAGTATTTTATGTTTTGTAGTTTGTATTGTACGTTTTGTTTTAACTGTGTAGTGTTGTTCACATAATTTGTAGTTTGTGTTTTGCTAAACTGTGATTGCTGACTGAATTTTTGCAGAAATTGGGCTTCTGTTAGGAAGTGGTTGCTGGAATCCTCACACAGGAGGATGACATTTTAATCTCTCTTTCTTTTGTGTTTAGTTCATTAAAAACTCATGACTGTTTTCTTTTGTAGAAATACATAAAGATATCTTGAGGACAGAGCAAAAATAAGACACGAACTTGCTGATCCATGATGAAATGATGATATTTCAACCCTTTGACTTCTGCACCCTATCGACCAGCTGTGAAAACTTGACCTTTTGACTCCCTCGCCCTATCCACTAGCTTCCTGCGGTAGTTGAAGGGTTAATACTGTTTACCTTTGATAAGAAGCCTGATTGGAGCAGAGGTAGAGGACTTGGCTTTCAGTCTAATTGCATGGGTTTATATGGGTGCGAATCATGCCCATGTGGTCTCCAGTCTGCACAGCTGTGAGTGGGTAAGTTGCCTGGTATTCTTCAACTTGGGGAAGGTAAAGCTTGGAGGAAGAGGAGATGGGCACCACCTTCATAATAATGCTGGCCCCTAGAAAAGGTGAAGCCCCCACCACCTCATTCTTCTATGATCTCCAGGTTATTGGATAACCTTTTTATTTTTACTTTTCTTAATCTCTCTTTTGAACAAAAAGGCAGCTTGTTGTGTGTGTTTTTCTGTGAGTATGTGTATGTGTGTGTATGTGTGTGTTGTGTGTGTGTGTGTTGTGTGTGGGGTGTGAATGGTGGCATGAGAGAGAGAGAGAGAGAGAGAGAGAGAGAGAGAGAGAGAGAAAGAAAATGTGTGAGCAAAGTTCTCAGCTGTTTCTGGGTGGATTTTTACCAAATTTGGGTCAGAGGTGTAGACTGTTGAGGAGTTGTGAATCAACAAGCTTGGAAGTCATGGTGCCAAGGTCAGGGTCATACAGACTGAAAAACACCTAAAATCAGGATGATTGAGGAAGGTGTGTAACATCACTTTCTCAGGAAAGTTAAACAATATTTTGAATGTGTTTTTTCTCTGTTGTGACAGTCTGCTGTACTTTATATCAAGTTTCATTTCGTCTGATGCTTCTTCAAAGACACATGACCTTAAGAATGACAAAATTAGATTTTATGTAAAAACGTTTGTATAAAATTGGAAATTGTGATAGAAAGTTGTCCGTTTTGTTTATCTTTTATCACTGACAAACGATAGTGTCTGGCACAGCTGTCACATAAGCTGTCCATTGTGAGAAGAAAGAATTTTGTTCTGGACTGGTGCTTTTTGATAATATATTTCTTACAGTTTTAATGATGCCTTTAATACTGTTTTCATTGATGTTTACAATCAAGAGATAGAAATGAAATGAAAGCAGTGAAATGAAATTATTGTCTCTTTTATATACTTTTCATATGATCATAATGAAAATAATAATAATTTCATTTGTGTAGTGCAAACAGTGCATTTGAAATAGTAAAGGATCTCTTCAGAATTTCTCAATGACAAGAACTGTAGCGAAAAAAATGAACAGTATGCACCAGCACTAATCAGTAAAAAATATCTCCATAAATTATCACACGAATACAGGTTTTTCACTCACACATACAGAAATAAACACACACATGCTTGTATAGATAAGTTACAATACAATCTGACCTAGAAAAGTCAACAACATGAATCTTTGCTGTTTTAATGGTGTTTTTGAAGGAGATATATTTGGAAAGTTTTTGAAAGTGAGCTGACACTCTTTTTATCTTAAAAACACCGTTATTAAATACACATGTTATTGGGCCAAACACAGAGAAGCATTTCTTTCCACAAGTAGTTGGAGAAAACCAATGTACAGTCAAGAGAGATGATTTTTGAGACTCAAATGCCATGGAAAGTTTGTAGGGAAGGACATGATCTGATATGTATTTTGGAATGGTATTCAGATGTAGATCTTGAAAGCAAAGTGTGGCAACTTTATCTCACTGCTTTGACTGGAAGCCAATGTAGCTTTCACAAGTGACTGAAAACCAATGAAGTTTTCACAGCAGTGCTTTTTCACTGCCCAATTTGTCTTCAAGCGTTACACTGTAGTTCATTCGTCGGAGTGTGGAGCCTGGCTACGATAGAGTTGCAGTCATCTAGTCTAGATAAAACAAAGCTTGTTTGTGCCATCTCTCATCTGTTGGCATCACTGGGTGCGGTGTTGGCCACTGCAATCAATGACACTGACAGGGTCATCCTCCTCCATTTGTCCTATTCTTTGCTGACCCTGCTGACTAATGGATTCTCATACCGCTGGATTTGGTGATGTTGCCAATGAGAGAAGCTGGTGGTCTGCCTCTTTATCTTTTTGCATCAGTTGTGCCTTGAAAGACAGTCTTCATAAGTCAGTCTCTTGGTTTCGTAATGCATGGCTTACATATCTTAATTTTCTTTCATTTATTAATGAGAGGTGATTTTTTTTTGCTGTTCCCAATTTGTTAAGTATGCTCTCATTTATTCTACTATCTGTTCAACTGACCCTGAGCAGCCTCTTAAAAAAACACATCTCAGCTGCTTCAATTCTTTTGTTTGTGCCATTAATGGGGGGGGGGGGGGGATGGGTGGTTTATACCTATGCCACTGGAGATAGAGGACTTCGCACAGATAATCATGGGTTTCTGTTGACAGGAATTCATCAAGAAAAACCCAGGTATTCCTTGCAGATATGCTGAAGTACAGTCATGGTCATCAGGTTAATCTTTCTATGTTTGATTTTGTACCTATGCAATATTCCTTGCAGATTTGCTAAGCTGCAGTCAAGGTCATCAGGCTAAATTTTTTTTGTTTGATTTTGTCTATGCATGAATTTTGTTTCTTCTTCATACGTTTTCAGCTTGTTTGCTTGCATCTAGGCAGTTGTGTTCTCAATGTTGTCTTTAAGTTTCACTAGTGTCTGAAATGTCTCATGGGAAAGCATTGTGGTGCAGTTGAGAGTCATTGACAAAGAAACAGAAGGCTCTGAATATTTTTGTTATTTTGAAGAAGTGAAAGGAGGGTATCAGCTATCTGTATAGTATTTTATCATCATGAACATTTTTTACATGAGCCAGTATGTAATGGTCATTGGTGGATAATGCAAGCTATCTGTAGTAGTATTTTATCATCCATGAACATTTTTTACATGAGCCAGGTTAAGTACATGGGTCATTTGGTGGAGTAAATGCTCTTGAGAAAAATGTATCCTACTTCTCTTTTTTTAAGTTTTATATACTTTTTTTGTATGCTGACTGTATCATACTATTGATATGTATTTTTAAGGCATTTGTTAGCTCTGCACACACACACCTCCTTATTTCAAGCTCTTGCCAGCGCATAGGTATTGTGCAGACTAGGAGGGTCTGCTTGATGATTTCTGTCAGATTTGGGTGGAGTGCATATGGAATTGTCCAGTTGCTATGAATCTTTCTTGAACAAACTCTAGACTTACTGACATTAGTGTTTGTATTGTTTAGTATTAATGAAATGGTGCAATTGCAATTTATTGTTTTTCTGTTTATGAACTGTGTGCAAATGTTGAGCTTACTCTGTGGACTTCATTTAAAACAGAAGAGTGTAATTTCTGTCTCTATGCATAAGCCTCTGTACCTGTGTGATCACTAACCATTTTTTAATTTTTTATAATTGAATTTTTTACCATGTTATTGCCGTTTTCTTGCATGTTTTGATTAGAAAGGCATGAATACTTTTAAATGAAAATGGCTTTATTCGGACCGGTTACTGTGGTGCTGTGGTTCGTGCAATGGACTACGAACTGGAATGTTGTGGGTTCAAATCCCATAATCATGTCTAAATCATTCTAGAATTATTCAGCCCCAACTGGCTCTTGCTCATAGTTGAGTGTGCTGTGGGCTAAAAGGGAAGACATGAGACCACACAGTTGAATGTCATCCATTTCATGGATGTATCATTGAGGGTGTTGTTTAAATCACATAGCCAACATCACAGGTGTCTGTATCTCTCAGGCCCTGTTGATGCCAGGATGTATCATGACAGTAAGCTTAGAGTACAGCCCTGTCACTTAGTCTCAATCCTAGACTAACTCCATGTTTATCATCATCACCACCATCACCATCATAGCACTGTGAAAGATTGTCCCAAATCCTGTGGCATTGACAGTGGGACAGAAAAAAAATGGCTGCTGTCCAGATTTTTGTTGTAAGTATTTTTGTTGCATTGATGATGCTGTTGCTTGTTTTTGTTACAGGTCATGATTACTAAAAAAACACAAAAAAAACCAACAACAGTCTTACAAGCTTATATTGTTAATTATAAGACAGAGTTACAGATTTCTCATGCAATTCAGTATACATTGTGTTGTTTTTCTTGTGTGTTGTTTTTATTTGCATGTTGTCTTCTTTTGTCCTTGTGTATTTCATAGATGATTTACAGTTTATGGTTTATAATTTCAAAGCGTTGATAACCGTATTACCTTCCAATAATTTTATTCAGTTGACTGAACTGTGTTGTTTTGATATTTGATTTGTCGAGAAAATCATGTTAATGTGTTTGTTACATATACATAGACAGACAAGTAAACACACATCTCTTTCTGATCTTTTATTAATCCTTTGTCTCCCGCACCTGTCCACTAGCATCCTGCATTGTCAACCATGCCAGCAATGCAAAAATTGTAACCCTTTTCCCTCATCCAGGAATCTGGTGAGTAGGGTGAAGGAATCAAATGGTTACATTTTTGCTGTTGGTGGATAAGGTGCGGGAGTCAAAGGGTTAATCCAATTTAGAAATTAATGTATCCAGTGGGCTCGCATCACACACCACAAGCACATCAGTCTTGTTAACTATTTAAAACACAAAGCTGTCATAATTATGTACCACAGTATATATGTGTAAAACTGAAAGATTTCAACAGAATAAAATCCTTTATTTGAAATAAAGCTTCCAGTCATGTAAGCTTCTCATGTTAATAAACCATGTGTAGTGTGTCTGAGGAGGTCATTTCCATAACAGACATTGACACAGTGTTATAATTGGTCTATTTTCTTCCATTTTTAAAAATACAAAAAAATGTATTGCCTGCCATTCTGATAATCCTTTTTAACCCATTAACTCCTGCACCCTGTCCACCAGCATCCTGTATTGTCAACCATGCTGACAAAGCAAAAACCTAACCCTTTGATTCCCTTAACCTATCCTGCAGGAAGCTGATGAATAGGGTGAAAGAGTCAAAGGGTTAAGTTTTTGCAATTGGTGGATAGGGTGTAGGAGTCAAAGGGTTAATATGACAAATTACCCCCAATCTCTTTTGTTTGTTTTGGATGATTTTTGTGTATTTTTAATTAACAATGAACATAACACATAATCACTGTAAACTGTGTCTGAATAGCATTATTCAAGTTTACGGATTGTGACCCAAATCTGATCATAGCTCCTTCAGATGTGTGATAAAGTCTCCTCATTTTGTTGTCCTCAAAATCTAAGTAAGTTTTTAACAAATTTCTTCCATGAATTGTGAAAACTCTTTAATGGCTAATTTGTTTATTCATTTCTAAGTGTATATAACACCAAAATTAGGTCCTGCTTGTTCAAAGTTGGGAGTCTTTTGTGACATTTGTGGCTTGTCCTCAACCATTATTTTACTACTCTCCCACAACCATGCCAAAGCAACACAAATCAAACCAAGCATGAAAAAAATGCTCCGCATTTAATCATTCAAGAGCACAACAATAACTGTGTACATGTGTCGGGTTCTAACAAAGGAGAATAAATGCAGCCAGGCAAGGCAGTATGTTACAATACTGTAACAGGATTATAGTTCATTATGCAAAGAATTGTTCTTCTGTCTGCACATTTACTGTCTTCCCACGAAATCAATACACAACTTTTATAGATAGCATGTATACAAATTCTGAAAACACCATATAACACTAACAGACTGCCACTTTTGTAAAAGACTGAAAACACTGAAGCAAAACTTGAAAATTAGTGTAACAGCAATGGCAAATAACTCACAAAGTTTACAATTATATGACACAATGTCTAAGAAATATTTTTGTATCTTTATTACCTTGCATAAAGCAAGAGAGAAACAAAGAAAAACAAACAAAAAGATGTCTGTGCAATGCTGCACACTCCATGTACAGCCAGTATGTGACCAATATCAATCTAAAATCAGATGCCCAAACCATTCTAACAAAAGAAAAATGCCCAGCAAAACAAGAAATTGCTGTGAACACAGCATTGAAAGAGACAGACAGAGAAAGTGATGCATGCGCCATCTTTTTTCATCTTAAAAAAAAAATCAGCAAAAATTCCCATCAGTGATTACATACATCCTCCCAGAGCAAAATAACTCGAAACTGATCTTGACTCTCCACCCCTCAAAAAACAACAACAACAACACACACACACACACGCACGCGCGCACACACACACACACACACACACACACACAATAAAACAAAACAAAAAACCCCACCACCACCAAAATCAGAATGCTTCAAAATTTGTTTCTGGCATTTCAATGCAAAGCATAATAATGTGGCACATATAAGGATCGTCCCAAGTTCAATAAACTGAGAACATGTCTACAAAAATGTGAAAAATAAAATAACGATTAGTACCTGTCTATATAATACTCCTCCAGCGTAAAATCTCTTCAACCAAATGGTTGATACCCATCTGTTTGACAGGTCCAAAATGTCCATTGCTAGGCAACCAAATATAGGCCTACTGATATATTGTACCTGCTTGGCCACGTTTACTTCCAAGATTCCAAGTCATCTAAGTCATAGAAATGAACAGAACAGAAAGGTTCTTTCAACTTGGGGAATAAATCAAAGTCTGAGGAACTCTTGTCTAGAGAATAGGCAGAGTTTGGCCCGGCACCCCATCAATATGACATCATAAGTGACATTATCCTCTCTTCTTTGAGGTAAGATGTAAGTATTACGTCACTGGTGTGGCATAGTGGTTGACAAAGGCTGGCTAACCAATCTCAAGCGCTTGTTTGTTGTAAGACAAGGCCATACATGGCAAGTTTGGACTTTTAGAAACAACTTGTTTGTACAAGGAAGAATTTCTTATGCATGATAGTAGATTTTGTTTGTATAGGCAATATTCTATGAGAGGGAAAGAGAAGGAAGTAGGCAGAGAAAATGAGTGAGTTTGTTACTGCTGAACATTCATTGTGAGCAGGTAGATTTTGCCATAGACAGTATTGTACAAAAGGGAAAGAAGGAAGTAGACAGGGAATATAAAAGAGTATGATATCACTGGGAATTCACTGTAGGCGTGTTTATTACATGTGGACTCTGTGTATATTTAGTCCCAGCTAAATTGGAATGGGATCATTAGCAGAATGCATTTTATTCATGGTACTATATTTGTTGGCTGTAGAAATAGCACGCTGAATGCAATGCTTGACAGTGCATTACTTAGTTAACGTGGTTCTGAAAATGTGGCAAACTCATTTGGGTCCACAACTTTTGATATTTCGGTCTTTAAAATACACACATACATACATAAAAACAATGCTCTATATTACAAGGATCAATGCTTGGTCAGTGTTCTCTTTCTCAGAGTGTTTTTCAGACTTCTCCCTTTCTCAGTTTCTCTCTTTCACAGAGTTTTTAACTCTTCAAGTTCTCTCTTTCTCAAACGTTTCTCTTCCCCAGAGTTTCTCTCAGTTTTCTCTTTCTCAGTTTTTCTCTCCAGTCTCAAAAGTTCTCTCTTTCTTGGAATTTCTCTCTCAGACTTCTTAGAGTTGTTATCATAAAAGTTCATAAGAGAGCACTGAGCATGTTTTATTTTGTAAGATTGCAACATAAATGTATTCATTCGAAGTAGACCCAGCATGACATATGTCAAGCAGAGGGGAGCTACACACTATTTCCAGTGCCCGCACAAGTAAAGAGAGCAAGGGGGTTGTGCATGTATGTGTGTGCTTATTTATGGATGAATCTTATTAAATGTGTACATTGGATCTGGCAGACTAATAGGCCTACATACATCTCAGAAGCATACATGTTTGAAATGGGCCTGGCATTTTTATTTTACAGGAAATGGGATGTTTCACCATCTCTCAGCTATTTATTTTTAAGACTACATGCATTACCAAATTCAGTCAAATTTTATCCTGAACGTTATGATTGTAGAAACACTACCAATTTTTAAAATAAAATATGTTTAAAAAATGGAGAACAATATGCTTTATTGGCTTTCTTTCTGGAGTAGATAATAGAGATCATGCATTCCTACATATGAGATTATAACAACAGGCAACAAAATGGCACTCAGTCACTACATAGTTTCTATCCTGATGAAAGAATTAACATTTTCTAATTTACAGCAGTAATAGCAAAATAAGCAAAGCAATGTTATATATACACTTCAATAAATAATGCTACTGACAACACACATTATTGGTGGGGATGTGATAAAGATTTCTCATTCTTTTCACACAAACACATGTACATGTACACACATAAAGTGCACACACAACAATCATGTATTTCAATGTCTTCAATCTTGCTTTAACAATCAAAATGCTTCACTCTTCATTAAAAACAACAGTTACACATGCAAAGGAATTCCTTTTAGTCAATAAAAATATTGACATGAGATCTTCAATTTGAGTCATGTCAACAACAGAACAATCAAAACCAAACGCCACATGACTTCAAATCAGACGAGTACTGTGGAGTTTACTCTATCATTACATGTTGACTCAAATACAAATTTTCTCTCAAGGCATCCTTAAAGACAAAATCGCTTCACTGAACATCTTATCTAGCCTGTTTAAAATAAATCACAAATCACTTCATGTACATGGAGTTTGCACTTGTGAAGACAAGCAAACGTATTAACCATACACAATATAAGTGTATTAACAGCAAACGTATTAACCATACACAATATAAATGTATGAACTTTTTGAGAGCTTCATACTTTACATAGCTAAAATGGTGTTATGACTGCCTAAATATGTAAGACACTCTCTCTGTTCAAAGCTGAATTCTTCATTTTCATGCTTATTCACAAAATAAGGCTATGCCCATACGAAACACAAATGTCCATCAGCGTTTTCTGTTGCCATGAATAAAAATATTGTGTGCACAGTGAGTCATGCTTTGCTCCTGATTGCTGTGTGAAAGCTGTGCATACCAAACCTGACAGAGTATGAATAGCTTTTGTGCTGCAAACAGGAACAAAGTGTGATTTGCCATGCACAATTTTTCAATGTTTTTGACACTTGTTCTCTACCACAATGGCTCTTGGAACAGAATGTTCACTACCTGTCCCTCCATCCCTCGCGATTTAAGAGTGAAAATCAGGAGGAAACTACAGCCCAATGGGTATCGTAAAGGGTATTAGCCACTGCAAAGGTGAAATGTTAATCAGGAATGCTTATGATTCCATTACAAATTAGGGAAAGGGAGAAAAAACAAAAACAACTAAATACATGTCTTTCACACATACACATACAAAGTGATGCACGCAAATACATGCAAAAAAACGCAAAACAAAATAAAACACACAACAACAAAAAACAAACACTGAACACGTCTCTTTCACACACACACACACACACACACACACACACACACACACACACACACACACACACACACTCTCTCTCTCTCTCTCTCAAACTTTTAAACTCTTTTCGAGTTTTCCAAGTGATCTGTCATTGGTGTCATTCAATAAAAAAATTTCCTCTTTTAAAATCAGAACAAACTCACATGGTATTCCTAAGTGGTGTAATGTGAAACTTGATATCAGCTGTTTCTAGTTGTTTTAAATGTATCATTTTTATGAATTTAATGAAGACAAAAGTTTAAATCTCCCTCTCTCTATGTATACACACATACATACATACAATATATATATACACACATATATATATATATATATATACACAGTACTGTAACACACACACACAGTAAACTGTACTCGAACATCCACACACAAATATAAAAACAATACATAGCCACAAATACAGTGCCAACTGAATTACCATTTAGCACGAATACCTCAAAGGAACATAGGTATCAGTGCTAAAACTGAATGGATTCAACAACAGTTTGCAGTCTGGAATTTATTCAAGAAAATGAAGAAAGAGACTTCACATTTAGACAACTTCGCAAGTGCTGCATCAAATCTGCCAGCAGTTATCTAGCAGTCTCCTAAACATGCACAAAACCCTATGCACTGGCAGGATCTTAAAATGGGGAGGGGAACAGGGCCAATCACCAACTGACACCACCAAAATGATTCATGCATTAACCCTTTGACTCGCGCACCCTGTCCATCATCATCCTGCATTGTCAACCATGCTCACCTGTCTCACCTGTCGGCGTCACCGGGAACAGTGTTGGCCGCTGCACATGATGTCCTCACAAGTTGCCTCCAGCACTCTCGATCTTGGCTAAGTCTGACCACCTCCTGGAGTTTCTTGCCACTGATGTTTGTGATGTTTCTAGCAAGTGATGCAGGTGGCCGTCCTCTGTTTCTCTTTCCTTCCACTTTACCTTGGAGGACAGTGGACATCAAGTCTGTTCTCTCATTACGGATTGCGTGTCCAACATATTTCAGTTTCCTCCGTTGTATGAGTACTAGAAGCTTGCGTGTAGTACCCAACTCATTCAGTATGCTTTCATTTGAGCGCCTATCCGTCCATTTGACCCTCAGCAGTCTTCGGTAAAACCACAGCTCTGCTGCTTCCACTCGTCTTTCATCCTCTTTCTTCATTGTCCATGCCTCGCAGCCGTATAACATCACTGGCCAGACAAGACATTTTAAGAGTTTTATCTTAAGGTCTGCTGTTATGCTGTGGTCTTTCCAAATATTGTTCAATTGAACCATACTGTTCTTGGCCATTCCAATTCTCATCTTTATGTCTTTTGAGCATGTTCCATCGTGTGTCTTGACTGAACCTAAATATCTAAAGTCCTTGACATTTTCTAGAGGGACTTGGTTTAGCATGATCTGGTCCTGTCTAGTGTTATATTTGCCTGCAACATGCATAACCTTTGTCTTCTTTGAATTTAAGTCCAGCCCAGCTGCCTTTCCAACCCGGTCTACCCTGTACAGGATCCTCCTAGAGCCTGTAATGTTGTCTGCCAGTAATCCTGTGTCATCTGCGTAGCGTAAATTTGACAGGTTTCTACCACCAATATTTACTCCCATGTCTTCTATGTCTGCTTCTCTCATGATATGTTCAGTGTATATGCTGAAGAGATGTGGAGACAGGATGCAACCTTGCCTTACCCCTTTAGTGATGTTAAAAAATTTGCAGTTTTGATTATTCCATCTGATTGTTGCTTTTTGATCATTATATAATGAAGCTATGAGGGAAACCAGATGTCTTGGAAAACCCATTTTGATCATGAAGTGGAAAAGACTTTGGTGAATCACGCTATCAAATGCTTTGCTGTAGTCAATGAAAACGATGAACATCTCTTGGTCTGTGTTTCTAATCTTTTCTATCAATATCTGGAGTACAAACAGCATATCTATTGTTCCCCTGTTTTTCCTATAGCCTGCCTGACAGTCGGATAGCTCTTCCTCTACTTTTGGCTTTAACCTGTTTAAAATTATTATCAGCAGTATTTTACTGGCATGACTGATCAGTGCAATTGTTCTATAATTGTTGCAGTCTTTGACATTTCCACTCTTATGTAACATGACAAATTCCTGGAGCTTCCAGTCTGTAGGCCACTGACAAGTCTTCCATATCTTGCAGCATAAGTGATGCATTACTTTGAGTCCACCATCACCTGAGTGTTTCAACAACTCTCCAGGAATATTGTCAAGACCAGGAGACTTTCTGCATTTTAGATCTTTAATGGCAGATTCAACTTCGCTGAGCAGAGGTTCAGGTTCCGTATCTCCAGGGATCAATTCCAAATTTGGCTCTAAATTATTTTCATGGCTGTCAGGCTTGCCAAAAAGTGATGTGCCATATTCGTTCCACCTATCCAAGACATCATCTGGTTCAGTCAGAGTGTGACCATCCTTGTTGTTGATGCATTGGTTTGTTGCTTTGAAATTTGTTTTTTTCACTTTTTTTATTTGTTTGAAGAGCTCCCTCGACTTCCTGTTTTCGTTGTGTTCATTGATTTTACTGCATTCTTGTGCCAGCCAATTTGCTTTGTCTCTTCTGACTTTACTTTTTATTTCCCTTTTCAGTGCTGAGTATTTTTCCCGCTCTCCCTGCTTTCGAGCTTGACTTTTCTTTTCTGCCAGATCTATCACTTCCTGACTTATGTAGGGCTTAGCTTTTTTCCTTTTTTCTTCTTTTCCTAGTTTTTCTTCAGAGATTTTGGTCAGTGTGTTTTTTATGTCTGTCCAGATTTCATCAGGATATGAGTCATTTTCATCCCATACTTCAAGTAACTTTAAGAAACGATTACTTGTTTCTATACTGAATTCTAACGCCAGCTCAGGGTTTTCTAATTTTGATATGTCGAACTTTGGCGTAGTTTTGGTTTTAGGCTTCTTCAATATTTTCATTCTTCATTCTCAACCATGCTAGCAAAGCAAAAACTTTAATTCCCTCACCCTATCCACCAGATTCCTACAGGAAGCTGGTGGATATGGTGAGGGATTCAGAGGGTTAACTTTTTGCAGTTGTTGGTTTGGGTGTGGGAGTCAAAGGATTATGATGAGCAGTAAACAAGCCAAATTTTATACTGCTGGGTGGGACTGAACTCAAGAGATTTTGAGTTTATGGTTCTATCAAATGAGTGAGACAGCCAGCCCATGTAGACCAACAACAATAACCCTCCGACTCCCGCACTCTGTCCACCAGCATCCTGCATTGTCTACATGTTGGCAAAGCAAAAACTAAACCCTTTGATTCCCTCACCCTATCCATCAGCTTCCTGCAGGAAGCTGGTGGATAGGGTGAGGGAGTCGAAGGGTTAAGTTACCTGGTGGATAGAGTGAGGGAGTCAAAGGGTTAAGTTTTTCTAGTTGGATAGGTTGCGGGAGTCAAAGAGTTAAAACTGCTTGTGATTAATACACATGAGGTACTATTCAAACTGAAAATCTAATGACAAACATAACAGAACCTAAAATTAGTCTGGTCAGCATTCTGAAGAGTGAATATGATCACTTTCAAGCTAGAACCTTTAATGCGCAGACCTTACCAGAACCTTTAATACACAGACCTTACCAGAACTACTCACATGCATTGGGTACAGTGGATGCAGAAATTGAGGTCCCCTCCTGTTTTGGAGCTACGTGAGTGATTTAGTTTGCGTTTAGGTAGTTAGAGGTTTCTTTTTCTTGTCATGCACTCTTTTCCTCACATGACTTTCTTATTTCTGCCTTCTAAATCATTCATCTGTAGTTCTTCCAAATTCTTTCCTAAGCTCACAAAAGACCAGATATGACTGCCTTCAAAGCAGGATAAAGAATCATACAAGCAACAATCCACTCCTTTTGCTAAGTAGGTAGGTTTGTGTGACTTAATATGCTTAGAAAGCCTAAAAAATACCACCACTACTCAAATGTGTGTGTGTGTGTGTGTGTGTGTGTGTGTGTGTGTGTGTGTGTGTGGTGTGTGTGTGTGTGTGTTTGATTCTCTGTGTGTGTGTGTGTGTGTGTGTGTGTGTGTGTGTGTGTTTGATTCTGTGTGCGTACAAGTGCGTGATTTTTTAAACAACATTTTTTGGGGGTGCTACCCTACTTCCTGCACTGCTTCTCTGCACTGCCACCATGCTCCTCATCTAAGTTCTCCAATATACCTCCCAACCCACCCAAACAGAGATCATGACAGGCAACAGTATCTGGGACAGTCTTTCACAATGCTGAGATGACAGCTGTGAAATTCGGATGAAAGTGATGTTGCTGTGGAGACCCACTCTAGATATAGACTTGGAGACCCACTCTAGATATAGACTGAGTGACAGTTCTGCACTCAACGCTTACTTTCATTATATATCCTGGCATCTACCAGGCCTGGGAGATACAGACATCTGGGTGTGTCGGGTCATTTTAACAACACCCTAAGTGGCAGATTACAGACATCTGGGTGTGTCCAGTCATTTTAACAACACCCGCAGCGGCAGATTCTTAAAACGGATGTGACTTCACATGGTCCCAGTCTTCCCAATGGACTCTAGCAAGATTAACTCTGAACAGGAACCACCCGAGGCTGACAAAAACCAGCCTGATATGAACAGATGGGGCTTTGAATCTCCAACCTTCTGACATCAGTTCCCTGTGTTAACAACTTCACCATAGCGAATGGCTGGCGCTCTTTTTCCCCACACTGACTGTTTTTCCCTTCATGTATTTATCCAGCGAGTGGGTCTTTTACACGTACGGGTCAAACATCTGGCCACTTTGAAAACGCCTGTTTACGTGAACATGGCTCAGTTTGGAGGGGGGGGGGGGGGGGGAGGGGGAGGGGCCACACAAATGAAAAATATGCAAAGAGAGACGACAGGCCTAGCTGTGGGAAAGAGACACCAGCAGTAAAAGCTAAATTACTCCATTCACCAATGTTATGAATCAAGATCAATTTCATCATTTCCAAAATTTTTGTTTTGTTTTGACAGGAGGAAATACAAATTGTTACTGTGGCCTCTAAATTAAGAAAAAGAAAAGCCATGTACAAACAAACATAACATACATAAAGGATAAAAGCACACACACATGCATGCACGTACACACCAAACAACAGTAAATGTGAAATCCTGGTTCTTCCTTTCAAAAAGCATCTCACACACACACACACACACACACACACACACACACACACACACACACACACTCCATTATTTAGGACCATGCATCTTTAGGACCATGCATCTAAATTGTGTTTGAAGAATTGCAGGTATCTGTGCAAATCAGACAAATATCACAAGAATCAACTGTAATTTTTCTTGCAAATAATACATTTTACACCTCTCCAGTTTACAATGGAAACTGAACCACTGGTGGTAAATGCATACAAGAACCTAATCAACAACTGGAAACGAATTTACCAAAGCACCATAATGGATGGCTCAAAACAATGGTTTTCTTTTCACAGAAAAATAAGAAAATACGTTATCATTCCCTTTCTCCATCTTGTAAGTTCTCATCATTAACAAACAAGAAAACTGATGAAATGTTCAAGTTTTACATATGAAGCCTTTTTCCTTTCATGCACTAGACTATATTTTCTTTTCATTCACAGTAATCACTGCTTGAGTTTGCCTCAAAATTCTGCAGACTTTCATTGATATTATTCATTACTCACTGCTAGACTTTATTCGTTGACTTATTCACAGCTAACATTCATTCATACATAACTCATTTTACAACAACTAATAAAAGTTATTAAATTCATTTGTAACTTATTCATTGCTAAACTTGATCATTTACTCATGGTAAATCGACACTCATGAGTTATTCAGTTATTTTTCATTCTTAAGTTATTTCTTCTGTCAGCAGTAAGAACTTACACAGATATTACCTTCACTCATAAATTACTCACTAGCTATTGTTATAGTTATTTTTTTAATCTTACTCAAAAATCGGTGTAGATGTCATGCATATGAAGATACCTTTTGCATGTCATTCTGCATGTTATTATCCCTTTGACTCCCACACACTGTCCACTAGCATCCTGCATTGTCAACCATGCTAGTAAAGCAAAAACTTAACCCTCTAATTTCTCATCCTATCCACCAGCTTCCTGCATGAAGCTAGTGGATAGGGTGAGGGAATTGAAAGGTTACATTTTTGCTGTTAGTGGATAGGGTGCGGGAGTCGAAGGGTTATACAAGATCACATCCGCACAGCATACGTCTTCATAAAACACAATTCACCCTTACGTTCAACCCCACAGCCTTGGCTTGAGAATAATGGGTTTCACAGATACAACTCACTCTGGTCGTCTAAACCCCTGATGAACAGGGCATAAACCTGAAATAAACAGACAGCTACCTAAACAATGTAAAACACCATCGATCCATCACTCCAGGCCCAGAAGCCAGTTGACGCCCTGCACGATCAGAATGATGACAGGCTGCCAGGCCACCAGGTATCGAATCCAATCCAGTAAATTGCCATACAGGACATGTGGCCTCTCCCATCTGTTGACATGTTAAGGTCAATAGAGCTTGAGATAGTCTGTATTGTGTGGGACTATGTCGAAAGTGTGTTAACACACAGGCAACATTTATAGGACATTTTATGAGGCAAGACAAATTACAGCACCTAGTCACAACAAGAAAGCTGGAAGGAAAGAGATTGATTGATTGATTTGGTTCAGTTTTTACGTCGACACCCACCTCAGGTGATATGACCGACGGGGATAACCATCCCGGGGAAGTGGGGGAAGGGGGACCTATCTAATCCTATACTGACACCACCAGAACAACAATGATGTTAAGATGGGACAGTGAGATGGCCAGTTTTAATATAGCGTACCCCGGGATTCGAACCCACAACCATTAGCATGTGAATCCGACGCTCAAACCAACTGAGCTATCGAGGCCCGCGGAAGGAAAGAGAGCACCAGGTAGACCCTGGGAGAAAATGTTGGATGGACTTGCAGAGTGGCTGAGGACAGACAGGGTGGGAGATGTACTTGCAGCAACACGGAATACATTTGTATGGAGGGCCATGATTGCCAACGCCATGCGGCAGGGCACATGATAATGACGAGGCAACAGTTTGTTGAATATTCATGATTGCTTTTGATCCTCAGCACATCCAAAGCCATGAACAGATAGACCAGGAACTGAACAATTTTGATCACTGTCTAGCTTTATCAGTGCCAATGTTTAATCTCCTGTTCCAGCATGCTTCAAAGTCTGTGGTTTGTACTGTCCTGAGCCCTCTGCAGTACTGTGTGCAATGAATTATGAGTCATAACAGTGAAACAGACAAAAACTGCAGGGCTGAGATTTCCTGGTAGCTAGTGGTTATCTGTGATTGTGTTGGGCTACCTCAACTCACAGTCTAGAAACCCATCTGGCAACTTAAACCTTTCAGAATTAGAACAAGCTGAAAAAAAAAGAGCCCAATGTGTGACTTGTGTTGCACCTGTAAATCTGTTGGGCTATTTCAACTGCAAGTGTGGAAATTTCGACCACACTGACATGCTTATAATAATGGGGAAATCTATACCCCGAACCATGAGCCACACAGAAAGTTACGGGTACTTATCTCTCCCTTAGCTGATCAACTTTCTGTTAGATACGCTGTGTGAGTGCACATGCGTGTGCGTATCAGCATGTATGTGGGGAGTGCAGGTCCAATGTAAAAATGTTCATGTGACAAGAGACAAGATTCTAACATAATATGTGTGTATGTGTGTGTGTGTGTGTGTGTGTGTGTGTGTGTGTGTGTGTGAGTGTGAGTGTGTGTGTGTGTGTGTGTGTGTGTGTGTGTGTGTGTGTGTGTGTGTGTTTGTGTGAGTGTGTGTGTGTCCCCAATTTTGTACATGTTAGAAACATGTTCATGTTTCCCTCTATCAACATATCAAAGTGTTGCATGCTTGATGGTGCATATTGCTTTTATACTCTGAAGTGAATATTCTATTTAAAACAAGTACTTAAAAAAGAACCCACTATAAATTACTGACTTACAATAAAAATTCCTAAGCAGACAACAACAGATGAATGACTATATATACAAGGATACGGCCCAGGAAACATGCGTTTGAGATCCACTTTCTCCTTGCAGTACGGACATGTTTGCTTCTTTCCAACAATGCACCAGCCTCTTATGCAGAACTCGTGAAATCTAAACATGAAGTTAAGGAAAGAAAGACACAAACTGATGCACTTCACTTCACAATTACACACTTCTGCATTCACAATTACACACTTTTGCAATGTCCAATGCAATGTGATTCATTAACACAGACACAAGTTCACAATGTCCAATCTTACAGATAATTATTCACATGTGATTTACTTCATGATTACAGCACAGACACACAATATCAATTTTATGTTAAACTTCTGTATTATTCACACACCGTTTCAAGAAAGTCAGAAATAAAAACCTCAAAGTCCAAATATGAGTGTGCCAGTGGTACTAATCTAGTTTAAATATGGTGTGCACTAATACAATGATTATACAAATGAAGTTCAGCAATGACTCACAACATACCACTCACATTTGCTGTGTGTATAACCGAGTCCTGATATGTGTACAATTTGAATAGCAACAAGCACAATATCACCAACTGATGACAAATCAACAAACTGCAATGTTCAGCTGCCATAACTTGACATTATTCAAGTTGTGCTTAGTGACAGTACTGAAACAACAATATCTGAGACACCTTTAAGCTCCTGTTACAAGCTGCAATTAATCCTTCAAGATTTCCTCCAATCCTCTCCCTTCTCTTGTCTGTTTTATCAACATATTGACCGAAAGCTCAACAGAATCACTTAACAGCACACAAAACAAATCATTATCCCATTTTATATTTCCCTAAACTTTTGACTGTAACTTTTCGTTTTCTTTTTTGGAGGTAGGTCTAAATTCTCTTCTTACATGTGTCTTCCTCATCGTCAGTTTCATGAATCACCTTTGGCTCCCTCTTTGTACTGGCCATTTTCTTTTCTTTTTTTTAATCTAGGGCCTGTACACGGCCAAAGTGCACCCAGAGTTGGTAAAATTTGCTTAATGCAGAGTGCCAGCAGCGTGAAATGGCTGAACATGTCTTTCAACCACAAAAGCAACATCTTTTCATCACAAAAAGTATATAAACGGCTCAAATTACATCAGCTCAAATTTGCATACAAAAAAAAACGCTAAAATTTTTGTTTTTTACATCTAAAGAATGCAATAAACAAGCCTGATATACTTGGCTGATTTTTAAACTATCAATTTTATTACCAGGGAATTACTTAAACACTGTTGATAATATAAAAATACTGAACATAATCAAATCTATTATAGAAACATGATACAATTAAAATTTCTATTTTCATTTTCTTTTCTTTCTTTAAGACCTATTCAATATATGTGAAACCATTGCTGACAGTAATATGTAAACTTTATATCACAATGCACTGCTTCACACTGAAGCTTTCCAGGATACACATGACCACAATTGAGCTTGATGGTTTTTTCAATGACGGCATCTTCATTGTTCATGACGAAGATTTCGTTGCCACATACCGCACACATATTACGGTCCAACGTTTTGGAAGGTAGGCCGGTAGTGGAATAATACTGAAACAAAACCATGCTAGAGTTAGCTGTCATAAACAAACTTACTGATATTTTTGTTTAGAGCCCAGTTGACTGCATAGAGCAATATCAAGGCTATAACTGTTTCAAAACATACACAATACTTCAACAGGAGAAAAAGGAAAAGAAAAATCAGTACACATGTCAGAGCAAATGCGCACATAATCCAAGGATACGTCCCTGCCCAATTTATCACACAGGGGATTAAAAACAAAACAAACTTGAATACTAACTTAAACATAATCAATTATGTTTAAAAAGGCCGCCGGGCGATCACTTAGTTTTCGGACACGGTGCCAGCGATTCGCACGCGAGAGGCGTGTTTTCCTGCTTACCTGCTGCGCTACACGGCCCGTCAGCGGTTTTGAGCTGTGAGTCATCGTAGGCAAGCGGGACTGTGTGGCTGTCTTTGTGTGCCGTGATTACTACTGTTCCTACATTTCCCGCAATACTGCTTAAGTCATTTAGCCATATATGTAATTATCAATCTTACCGAAAAGTAGACTCTCTCCCCTACACACAGATATCAAACACGAACTGGTTTGTTGCCATAATGCGTAAAGGGATTACACAGAAAAGGAGAACGATTCTGAAAATATCGTGCCTTCACTGTTTCATGAGAAAAATAAGCCCAACTTTCAACAACGAAAACAAGAGTTCACCAGTTATTACAGCAGAAAGAAACACATACAGAGGAAGAGTAAAGTATGTTTTAACAGACTGATTTATCAAACGGATCTTTTTTGGCTTCTTGTGGAGGTAGCGGTGGGTAAATCGAGATCACTGATAACGGCATAGACTCCATTATCCTTCACACTAGCACCAACATTTCACTGATAGTCTTGTATACCGCAATCTCCTTACTGCCATAGTAGGAACGTATGCACACATGTCCATGCAAGAGTCAAGATTGGGATCACGATACTGAGACGACCATTCATTAAAAAAAAATGGAAAGACACAGAGAGCAATAGAGAGAGAGAGAGAGGGGGGGGGGGAGGGAGAGAAAACTTAATACATTTATGAGAACTTTAGGTTCACTGGTATTAAAAAGAAATAAAAACTCCTGAATATCATACCCACTTAACTACACTGAAATCTTTCTGTCTGCCTGTCTGTCACTTTCCCCACACACACACACAAACAAAAACAAACCCATGCACAAGAATACTATGTATTTTGCTTAACAATGATAATAATACTCAAAAGTCTTTAATTACTTATTTCATTCATGAAATGCATACACATAAACATCCAAGCAGACAGACAGACAGACAGACAGGCAGATAGACAGACAGACAGACAGAGAGAAAGAGAGAGAGAGAGAGATAGGAATACTTTGCACTTCGCTTAATGTCTTTGGGCCCTTATTGTCTCATGAAATGTGCGCACGCGCGCGCGCGCACGCACGCACACACACACACAAAAAAGAAAATAAACAGAGATAATCAACGACTACACCATGCAAAACCTGACTCTGGTCGTCTCAGTACACTGATATTTCAAACGAAAATGTCCAAGGCAACACTATACACAATTATCAAGCACAAAGGAATTCTGCCACAGTGTGTACATGGTAAGCGTTATCCAGAGGATTGAAATGATACCAACATTCACTGAAGACTCTAAAGATTAATGAGCTGCCAGAACCAGTAACCACCAACCGCCTCGCCGGCATCCCTGTTTACCTTAGCTGTCACATGTGTTATTACGATACGCTATACGTGGCCGCTAAGCCGCGAAACATGAAAAATGAAAAACAGCCGTCCTCTACAGACAACATTCTTCTAATGTGTGCCTTTACTTAGCAATGCCGCATGAAAAATTGAAATTGGGTTTTGAGTTAAAAGATTTATATGGTTTTGAAGATATTGTTGTTCTGAGTAAAAAGCAGTTTAAATTTTTCAGATCGGACTATTAGTTCACAAGATATTCGAATTTGAAGCGTAAAAAATTTCTTAAATTTTGGTACCACGTCTTAGTGGGACAAAGAAGGACCAGCTGTCACAGAACAAACCATCAAATGGCATGGTATGCTGATTTTGCTGGAAATGACATTCATTTTGTAATTGTGAGAGACAGACAGGACCAAATGTCATAAAATTTTGATCGTTGATGTATTTTTGTATGCCGAATTGAATGAAACCATTATCGTAACTCTGCGACGAGCCATTTTTGTCTTATTACAGGAAACATGTGATATTTGGCATGTTTTATCTGTTTTTCATTAATAATTGCCCAAATTGTATTAATAACAGACAAAAATGAAGCTAGAAACAAAACAAGGATATATAATCATTTCATGAGATAGATATAAAATCATTTTGCTCATCGTTCAAGTGTCTTATTACTGCAAATTAAACCAAAAAAGTCACGACTCGCTACTTCAGTAGTCTTGTGAATAATTTGTAATATTTCATCAGTTTCTGTACATATAAAAGGAAATCTGAGAATCAATGACTTCTGGAATCACTTAAATAGTTGAAATATTAAAAATTATTGCATGCTTTTATGCTGCAGGCTATCCAAAAATATCATCTGATCAATATTCTACTAAAAAGTAAATACACACACATACACATACACATACAACACATACACAAACACACACACAGAGGAAAACATATCACTTATCAGACAAGATTTTTGCACAGTACATTTGATTTTTATTTTATTCATCAGTGTTTAGAAAACTGACTGACTGACTGTGGATGAGTCAAGTCCCCGAACACTTAGCACAGCCAGCGTCCAAAGAAAACTTCTGGGAGGATATGGGACCACTCACCATTCAGGAACAGGTCACTTAACTCCTAGTCCTACAATAGAGAAATATATGAATTTCTGCATAATATATACTATTCATTGAGAGACTGGAAAGGAAAGGAAACCATAATGCATAGTCTCCACATCAAAACATGTATTACTTTAACATTAAGCCCAAACTCGCGACTTTGATTTTTAGCATATTACTGGTAAAAATCCATCAAAGCAGAGCAATCCTGCTAAGTGTTTCCAATGTACTCTTGCCCTTTAATACGAATCAATAATAGGCTACTACTAAATAAGATGCAATCTTCCCGTTAAAACAAATTAATGACAATAGGCATATCCTTTCCAGATACTGACTACAAATTGAAACAACTACGTAAGCTAATGGATGGCCTACTTTACAAATAATACAACTCACAGCCTTCTATTCAGTTTCAAAACCTAAATAAAGAATATTATATAAAATTATAACAATAAACAATGAACAGAAGATTTTGTTTTGTGACATTCTAAATCTCTATGTGTATTAGTGTGTGTGTGTGTGTGTTGTCAGAGAGAGAAAGAGAGAGGATCATGCCTGTTAACAATGACTTGGATATGAATGTACTGGGGCCTATTTACTTATTCATTTTTTGTTATTTATTCATTTTTTGTTCTCTGAGAGAGAGAGAGAGATTCATGTCAAGGAAAGTACATTGACTTGCACAGAATTGTTTGTTGATTTGAAAAAAAAATTATTTAGATCTGTTTATTCATTCATTTAAAATTTGAGTGAGAGAGAGAGAGTTGGAGGACGCGGGTTACCCCTCTGTTTGGGCAAACCCATTTTCCACGGCCCCGGGAAGCCCGTCGATCACATAGTATTTTTAGTAGTAAGCTCGCCCGTCATGGGGTGAGCAAGTCTACACAGCGACATGCGAATTAGCATGACCTCGGGAAGGAAATGGTTGACAAATCAAGCTTCGGCTAACAACTCCGAATCGAGTTCAAACGCAGTAGTCTTTTTCTTGAAAAATACAATGTTACAGATAAAACAGAACTTGATCTGTTGATTGCTAGATCTAGATCTAGTCTTTGACAGCGCAAAACTTGCCGATCTGAAACTTGCACAGCGTTCTGTTTCGCGTTGTAGGCCTACTCAGGCTACTGGCGTCGGCACATTCCGACGTTGATCTGGTACAGATCCTCATGTAAAAAGTTGGCGTACGGCCGTATTTTAAATCAAATTGATTTCATATTACACATGCATATAGAAAAAAGCATGTAAAATCGAATCCCGCCGACGACAAGTTCCAAAAATGGCGACTTGCCTGCAAACTTTTCCGATGAAAAAAAGCAAAACTTTGGAAGCGTCGATCTCTGTTCGAAACTGGCACACACAGGTGTCGTCGGGATATATCATTCTGTTACATTAATTCTCATTGGCTGCAAAATTACAATGTGATTGGTTCACAAATATAGCCGTACCGACCGAAATAGTGAAGCATCCCGAAGAAACTTCGATTCTAAACGCATACCATATCCGCGATTGCGCCCGAAGCGCGGATTTTCGACTTTCTCATCAAATAACTAATTCCATTTTCGCTCTAAGTATATAAAAAGGCAATCATTCAAATCTTTATTCATTTCTTATTCACATAAGACAAAAAATAAGAATGAAACACCGATTAAAGAGGCAGCAATACTTGATTGAACCGAAGACCCCCCCAGTTTTGCGGCCGGCCCCGGTTTTCCCCAGTTTTTGGTACCACAAATTTGACGTCGCGTTTCGGTTCGCACGGCATTGCTACTTTACTTTTATTCGAGAACTGGCATTTGGATTTTACCGGCGTTGGAACATTGATCATTTCACGGTCGAAGATTGAAAATCATGTCAACACCGTCTTTCATTCTCTTTCTTCTCTGTGCGTTTAGTTGGACACTTACATGAACGTAACGTGTTGAGTTACATATCATTTTATTGAGAAAAATCTCAGCTTTTTAATGATGCACATTACAGACCAATACAAACAAAGCTCTTGAGAAAATAAGTGGAAAACTGAAGTTACTTGTTTGTAATAGTTACTACTGCGCTTATACGGCGTAGCGAGATCGCCGGTAACAAGGGGAGCTACGAGCTCGTATTTCTAGGTCAGGGCAGCACTCAGTGGGCTTCGCGCTGCTACAGCTGCCGCCGCGGGACGAAACTAAGTGATCACCCTTAAACAGCCGTGAATTAAGGACACTAAAACATATATATAAAATGGGCTCAAATTAATAATAATAATAATAATTACAATATTTATATAGCGCAAAATCTTGATAAAATCAAATCTCTTTACCTGTACAAATATCACATACATGCATGGTAGACACACACATTTCAACAGACAGACAACGTTCAATATTAACCCTTTGACTCCCGCACCTTACCCATCAACTGCAAAAACTTAACCTTTTGACATCTTCACCTTATCCACCAGCTTCCTGCAGGAAGCTGGTGGATAGGGTGAGGGAGTCAGAGGGTTAAGTTTTTGCTTTGTTAGCATGGTTGACAATGCATGATGCTGGTGGACAGGGTGCGGGAGTCAAAGGGTTAAGGTAGTCAACATTTCATTGTCCTTCAAGGAAAAATCTAAGACTTCTAATCGCTGTCTCCATCTCCAGCTTCACCTACCCCTCAGTATGCATCCTAAACTGAAAGCAAACTAACCCCTACACTTTTACCACTTTTGACAAGAGTGTATGCTGTGAAAATTTCCAAGAAAAATGAAAAACTACATCTAAAACTTGTTTACTCACATCTCTAAATACCATAGAAATAAAACCTACATCTAAAACTTTTGTTGACTCACATCTCTAAATACCATAGAAATAAAACCTACATCTAAAACTTTTGTTGACTCACAACTCTAAATACCATAGAAATAAAAACTACATCTAAAACTTTTGTTGACTCACATCTCTAAATACCATAGAAATAAAAACTACATCTAAAACTTTTGTTGACTCACATCTCTAAATACCATAGAAATAAAACCTACATCTAAAACTTTTGTTGACTCACATCTCTAAATACCATAGAAATAAAACCTACATCTAAAACTTTTGTTGACTCACATCTCTAAATACCATAGAAATAAAACCTACATCTAAAACTTTTGTTTACTCACATCTCTAAATACCATAGAAATAAAAACTACATCTAAAACTTTTGTTGACTCACATCTCTAAATACCATAGAAATAAAACCTACATCTAAAACTTTTGTTGACTCACATCTCTAAATACCATAGAAATAAAACCTACATCTAAAACTTTTGTTGACTCACATCTCTAAATACCATAGAAATAAAAACATCTAAAACTTTTGTTGACTCACATCTCTAAATACCATAGAAATAAAACCTACATCTAAAACTTTTGTTGACTCACATCTCTAAATACCATAGAAATAAAACCTACATCTAAAACTTTTGTTGACTCACATCTCTAAATACCATAGAAATAAAACCTACATCTAAAACTTTTGTTGACTCACATCTCTAAATACCATAGAAATAAAACCTACATCTAAAACTTTTGTTGACTCACATCTCTAAATACCATAGAAATACATAAAAAATAAATTGATTCAGAAATCTTTTGGTAGTAATATAGTTGCAATTACTTAGCCAAGAAATCTTCCTGAATTACCACACTCTCCTTTAGTCACACATTCCTCTCTCTCTTTCTCTCTCCCTCTGTGAACCTGCTGTATTCAGGAAAGAAAAAAACTGTCATGGGAATTAAATCTTGTAGCACATAGCACAGTGGTCAATATTTTTGCAAAGCTGAACAAATAAACAAAACAACCTTACTGTTGTACTGCATTAACAGAGCACTGGTGATCACGAAATCATGACCTAAGTGCAGAACTTAACAAACGATCGAATTCTGTATTCTAGTTCTACCCTTACCCCTATATGAGCTGCCATGGTATCTGCACACACTTCAGCAATGTCTCGCGCCACCACGCCAAAATAAAGTCCATAGAACATAAGGAGCAGGCCAAAGTCCATGGCAGTCTGCGGTTTGATCAAGAGAAGAATGTTGAGCCCAAAAATAGTGAACATGATGATCAGATAGCCAACAATGCCTGCAGTGTAGCTCATCTTGTAGATCAGCAGGAACCACTTGTACACCCATCTGGAAACCACCACATGTTTTGTAAATATACACTGAGCGCAGACTTGTAAAAGCATCACTTGAACAAATTAGTTTTTGTTTAATCATATATTTCAGAGAAAACCACATGTCAAATCTATATTTCTTACTGAATCTAAAAAAATACTAATACACTATAGGCAGCAAACTTGACTGTCTTGTTTCCTCACATTTCTGGAAATTATTTGCAAGTCATTTTTAAAACCCAGAGCGAGATGCTTTGTGAGCAGACATGCTTTTTGCAGATTAAAAAAGTCTGTTAGCTTATTTCTTGGGGTCAGTGGCAATAGCTTATTTCAAGGGGTCAGTGGGAACTATTTTCAATCAATCCTAGACTAGTTAAAAGTTGAAATGAAAATCAGTGTGGATAATGTGGCTTTCACACAATGTACTGTGCAGAGTAGATTGCTATTTATGATCCTGATAAGGTAATGGTAAAAAACTCAACACTACACCTCTGAACACCACACAACACCATACAATATTATACTATCCCATGCCAAACTGTACCATACCATACCATACTATGCCATATTATGTCTATTACACCACACTGTACCATATTAAAACATACATCATAGAATACTATACAGTGATACCAGACCATGCCATACTATACCAAACATTACAACCAAGAACTCAAAGCTTTTGTCTGAATGTTTACCTTGGTGTGGTTCCAGAGAGAGGTTTGCGTGATGCCTTGAAGAAAACAAAACTGGTGATGATTGTAAAGATGGTCCATATCACGAGGAAACGTATCCAGTAAAACTTAACACATAAAGCCACTGGTATCAACCACATGCCAAGCAGAGTGGCTCGCTGAAACAAATAAGTATGGTGTGCACAATAGCTTAAAAGAACAAACACACAAAGAAAGAAAGAACAAACAAACAATCAAACCAAAACGAAACCAAACCAACCAAACAAAAAACATTTTAGACTCTGCACTGATCTGCTGGTTAAATTTCAGTCTCAGAGGCATCAGCGCAAAAGGAATTTATTTTGAGTGCAGAGCTGCTACCTTGAGAAACTGAAACTGAAAACTAAGAAACTGAAACTGAAAGCTAGTTCAAGTTCATATTGCTTAAAGCCCAGTCGACAACTAGAGCGATATGGCTTACACCATGTCAAAAATGACAACCCAGTTAAGATAAAAGACAACAGTTAAAACCCATGCTCACCATAACTTGAAAACTAACAGAAAGCTAACAAACTAATAATAGTAGATCAAAACGATTTCCATGAATGTCTTTTCTTCGCTGACCATGATGAATCACGCCCCACTCTATATTCTCAAGTCTTGTTATAACATTAACATTCTACAATTTTCTGATAATGTACAAACTGGGAGATGAAGTATCCCTTCAAAATGTAAACAGAACGACAGATACAGTGTATGAAGATTCTGCCCAAAAAGGAAGCTGATAGGTGGAGGTCATTTCTGACTACCTCTGCTTATCTGAATCAAACTGATTGCCAGCGTTCAAGCAAATATGAACCAGAAAAACACTAAAACAGAATAAAAATGCATACTTCATAACAAAACAAGAGAGGTGCAAATTTCTGGCCAATTGTCCTTTGTCAAGCGTATCAAAAAACAAAATAAAATAAACAACACTTAACATAAAAAAAAACGCCAATAACTGCCCAAGCGTAGTGTCTAGCAGGAGAAAATGGCAGATGTGTATGAAATTTCTTTCATTTCTCTGCTTTTATTGTCCTTCCTATTTCATGCCAAGTAAACTCCATTCTGCAAACTGCAGCACATTACAGCTGACTTTAAGAAAACACTGGCTAATTTATTTTTGGGGCTAAAAATGTTCACAATCACCATGCACCAGTTACACATGCCAACTGCAACTTAAAGTTTAACAGAACTTCTGCTTTTGCCTTTGGGTACCAAAGTTTTCCCTTTAAACTATCACAGACCTCAAGAACCAAACCAACCTGATAAGACTTGAAGTGGCGCATTTTCCACTGCACCAGGACAATCTGAGCGCCAATTAAGATAAGTAACAGAATGATGGCCATCTCTGCATGCATGGCTTCGTGGCCACGATGTTTCTCGTGAAGACGTTGGTGCTCGATCCTGTGTAAAGAAAACTGAATAGTAATAGTATGCATACATCCTAACTTTCACTTCAACAATTAAAAACAAATAAGCAAACACAACAATAAAATGTCTTCCTTTTCTTCATCATCATTATATATTCTGATGTTATTGTTGTTGCTATGAACTCTCCCACATGAATTTCCAATTTCTTTCATTATAAGCAAGTGTAAGTGTTAAAATAATAGGATGTGCAGACAAAGTACTTTCTGAAGGAAGAACTTTCACCACTTTTAACCATGCAAGTCTTTGAGATGTCTGACATTCAAACAAAGCATTCTAATCGCTGTCTGAAATATCACCATCATCATCTAAATAATCATTTTTTAACTGACCATTATCACTATCACTGCCATCATCATTACATGTTGAGCTATGAAAGATACATAAATTCTGCAAACTGTTTTCATGTTTTATGTCTGACATTCACTGGCAAGATATCCGGAATTTTACATCTTAATTCAAAGATAAGACAACATGTTTACAATGTATGATTTAGATTGATTAATAAAACCAATATGATCAAAATCAGTGACTTTTCCCCCTTTCAACCCTTTGCTTTGGTGATGCTTTTGTCAACATGCCCAAGCAACATTACTATAAATTAAAAAAGCAACACCCTGACATCCCTGATATACCATATGCCCAATACACCAATACCAGTTTTTCAGAGATCCTACTTCACTGTATTCTGTGTACATCTCTCTCCCTCTCTCTCACTTTCTCTCGGGGATTTCAATGCAAGAACAGGTGGGGTACAAGCAGAAACATTGGGGATGACTTTTTGTGATGTTCATTTAGATAATGACAAGGAAGATAAACATGATGTCCGTTCATCAAAAGATTTTTCTACTAATATGTTTGGATCATCTTTACTTGATTTTTGTTTCATGTTGGATCTTGTCATTGTAAATGGTACCTGTAATGGGGATAAAGAGGGTGAGTTTACATTTGTCTCACCAAATGGGTGCAGCATTATTGATTATTTTGTTGTTTCTGATGAACTGTTAGAAAGGTGTGATTTACGTGTAGCTGATAGCCTACACTCGTGGCATTTTCCTGTAGAGTTGACCTGGGTGATTGATGATGGGAAAAAGGGAGAGAGTGAAGTGAGAGAGGAGGGAGGAGGAGAGGGAGGGATGAGAGAGAGGGTGGTGTGGTCAGAAGAATGCGTGCAAATGTATAAAGACGAGACTGACTCAGCCCAGTTCAAGCAGTGTTTGGAAAGGGCTAAAGAAAGAATGATAGAGGGGGTGGATGAATGCATTGATATGTTTACACAAGCCTTGTGTGGAGCTGCTGCATGCATGATTCGTATGACTGGGAAAAAGAAAAGAAGGACTAATGATTGGTTTGATGAAGAATGTGCACGGAAGAAAAGAAATGTCAATCGTATGTTGAGGAATTTTAGAAGGGCTAAGATAAATCTAACAGAACGCAGACAGTTGTATGTAGAAGAGAGAAAATCGTATAATAAATTGAAGAAAGAAAAGAAAAATAAGTATGATGAAAAAAGATTACAAGAGTTAAAAGAATCTATAAACGACCATAAATTATTCTGGTCAACAATAAGAGCAGTAAATAGAAAAACAGTATTGTACAATAATATCAGCTTGCAACAATGGTACGATCATTTCTCGCATGTCTTTGATGAGACAGAAGAGTCAGAACAACAAGAAAATACAGTAATTGAAGAAGAAGAGGAAACAGATGAACCTTTATTCAATGACCCAATATCTAAAACAGAGATTACAGAAGGCATTCAACACTTGAAAAACGGCAAAAGTGCGGGCATTGATATCATCCTTGGAGAAATGCTAAAACATGCAAATAAGGAAGTGCGTAGTTTTTTGAAAGACCTTTTCAACTTTTTGTTCATGAAAGGATATTTCCCAGCAATGTGGTCAAAGTCTATCATTATACCTATATACAAAAAGGGCGATAACAACAATCCTGATAACTATAGAGGAGTAGCATTAACAAGCATAATTGGTAAGGTTTATACACACATTTTAAATAGAAGACTTACAAAATGGGCACAAAGGGAAGCAATGATAGTGGAGGAACAAGCAGGGTTTAGAGCAGGATACAGCACTGTAGATCACATATTTACACTTTATGCTCTAGTTCTAAAGTATCTTAATAAAAATTCTAAACTCTTCGTTGCATTTGTCGATTTCCGGAAAGCGTTCGACTCAATAAATAGAAACAAATTATGGAACGTTTTAAGAAATAAAGGTGTAAATGGTAGATTATATAAGGCAATAAGAGGAGTATATGATACAGTTATAGCTTGTGTTAGAGATAAAAACTTGTATACTGATTTTTTCAACTGTCCAAAGGGAGTAAAGCAAGGATGTTTGCTCAGCCCCTTACTGTTCTCATTCTTTATTAATGAATTAGCAATAGAACTATCAGCTAAAGGAAGACATGGAATACAAATGCTGCCTGGACATGTTGAGTTATTTTTAATGCTTTTTGCAGATGATATTATACTCCTTTCGGACACAGTGATCGGACTCCAAAACCAACTTAATGTTCTAAAGCAGGAAGCAGACAGACTGTCTCTCAACGTTAATCTCGACAAAACAAATATTATTGTATTCCGTAAAGGTGGACATCTTTCCATTAATGAAAAATGGAAATATGGAGATTATGAAGTTAAAGTAACTAACTCTTACAAATATTTAGGGTTAACATTTACCACAAAACTAAGCTTAACCACAGCATGGACAGAGATGTGCAGAAAAGGGAAAAGAGGGGTGATTGAAATCCTTAGAGTTATGAGAAAATTGAATACTATAGACCCAATACTATATTGGAAACTGTTTAATACACAGATAGAACCTATGATTACATATGCAGCAGAAATTTGGGGCTTATATGACAATAAACAGATGGAGATTGTCCACACATTTGCAATAAAACGTTTTTTAAACATCCCTCTTCACTCCTCCAACAAAATAGCTTACGGTGAAACTGGTAGATATCCACTTAAATTACGAACAACTATTAAATGCATAAAGTACTGGCTAAAAATACTCAAACTTCCGCCATCACGATTATGTAAACAGGCATATGAAATGTTACTACAGCAACACGAAAGAGGTAAAAGAAATTGGGTCGATAATGTTAAAAATGTTCTTATGCAGAACGGATTTGGTATTGTTTGGCTAGCACAAGACGTAGGGAGTGATACTGCTTTCATTTCAGAATTCAAAGATTGTCTTATAAACTCTTATAAACAAAACTGGCATTCAGATATTGAAGAAGGCACGAAATACAATTGGTATTTTTCCTTCAAAAACATTTTTCAACCGGAAAAATATGTAACAGTAATACAAAATAGATGGCACAGATCTCTGCTTGCGCGCTTTCGATGTAAAACGCTGGGATTAGGAGTAAATAAGAAATGGTTTATTAGTAATGAAGAAAATAATGACTTATGCAAACTGTGCCAGCTGACCACAGAAGACGAAACTCATTTTATTTTTTATTGTACAGCTCTAAATTCATTAAGAGAAAACTCCAAGTTATTTGCATCCCATTGTGTAGTAAGCAGGGATCTCAAAACAGTACTATCATCTGAAAATGAACAAATACTCACATGCTTAGCAAAATACATAGCCGATGCAATTAAGATCAGGAATGAAAAGCTATCTGTGTGAAAAGAACACCTTGGAATAAAAGGGAAATGTTGGATGGTCAAAATATTTGACTGTTTATTTGCTTTATTTCAATCACATTTTGTGTGTGACACTAAGGTAAAGTGTCTTAGAATTATTTCATTGATTGTCTTTTTGTTTTTGTACATAAATAGAATCATTTTTCTCCATTCTGTTATTGTTTTTTCAATGAGACTTACTCAACAACGCCAATGTATGAGGGTGAATACCCCTTGGCAACATAGCTGTAAAAAGCTTTTGTCAATAAAAGGCGTGCTTAGCGCGTCAAGCGTCAAGCGTCTCACTTTCTCTCTCTCTCTCTATATATATATATTTATACATTTATCTATGTAGATATATATATATATATATAGATCTCTCTCTCTCTCTCTCTATATATATATATACATATATATCTATTATATATTATACATATAAATACCTATCCAGTATTCATGAAAATGGATTATTTCTTTATGTTGTCAGTTTATAAAAAATGAAAAAACAAGCAAAGCAAAGGCCTAACACGAAAATAATGTATAATTGTATTGTGTATACTGATTTTTTCCCCTGAAAGATTGATCCCCCCTTCCCCCCCCGAAATACTGATAGAAGCACATCTACAAGTTATATTAACAACAGAATACAAACATATATATCTACAAGTTATATTAACAACAGAATACAATCACAAGATTTCAGTCACGCCTTTCAATTTTATACTCATGGCAGTGGTTTGGTTAAGAAATAAAACAAACTTACCTCCATCTTTCTTTCTCTGGTAACTGTGACAAATCAATGGTCTGAAACAAAATTGGGGACCAACAATAAATTAATACAGCTCAATAATGACACCTCTATTTACATGAGCCAAAGCTATGCACACACACACACGCGCGCGCGCACACACATACACACGCGCGCACACACACACACACACACGTGCGCGCACACACACACACACACGCGCGCGCACACACACGCACACACACACACACACGCACACACACACACACACAATCTCATACAGTCATAGTAAAATATGAGGATTCAGACCACTGAAAATCATACTTCAAGAAAAATGAGAAACTGTCAGATATGAAATGAAATGTTATTTTCCAATATGGCTATTAGAACATAGGCCAATTTACATGATATATGCTGTTGCTCCTCTGTCACCTGTCGGCATCATCGAGTTTGACGATAGCCACCGCAGCAGACATCACAAGTTTCCTCTATTCACTTGGGTTTTCACTTCTCTGTAAGCCTACTTTGTAGACCTTCAGACCACTGTTGCTAATGTTGCCTGGATTTCTTTTGGCTTCAAAGTTTCTTGACAAAACTGTTGTCATTAGAGTTGGACTGATATTGCAGGTTGTACAGTTGCTGTGTTTCATTTTTCTTTCACTGATTTCTGCCAGCAGACGACACTGGACTGTGAGTTCATTCAAAATACTTTCATTTGTTCTTTTATCTGTTTATACTGTTGCTAATCTACTAATAGTAAAACAACAGAAGATGATACTACAAAAGAATTAACTATTAACCAAAGTAGACCGCTGCCAACGATAAAATGAAACAAAACAACTGATTATCAATGCATAATGTGAACATACTTAATGGAATGCAAGCATGTGTGCCTGTGTGTGTGTGTTGTATCTGTGTGTGTGTATATGTGTGTGTGTGTGTGTGCGCGCACGCGCATGTGTGTGTGTGTGTGCGTGTGTGTGTGTGTGTGCGAGAATGTGTATGTGTAAGTGTGTGAGTAATGTGTGAGTGGTGTGTGTGTGTGTGTGTGTGTGTGTGTGTGTGTGTGTGTGTGTGTGTGTGTGTGTGTGTGTGTGTGTGTGTGTGTGTGTGTGTGTAAGTGCGCGTGCGTGCATGCGTGTTTGTGTGAGTGTGAAGGATGTTCAGGCAATTGCGGGTCTACAAATACACTGACACAGGAGATCAGAAAAATCTCAACTGTTATCCACCTGACTCAACTCACGCAGGATTGAAGTCTGATTGATTGGTCTAAAATCAGACATCCTCACCACTTGACTATCACATCCGCTGACTACTTACACCCAAGTGCTCACATCACCAATGGGTACAATGACAGCCACATAAGAAACGTTTTGATCTGATGAAGGGCACATGAAGGGATCTGAAAACTTTACTAACTTACATATAATATATGAAGGTTATCCAATCAAGAGTGAGAATATCCTAACAACAAAAATAATCGTCCAAGTGCTTAAAACTAAACACAACTCGCCCAGTAATTCTGTAATCTACTTCTAAAATTACATGAAAATATTGTGATGGCATTTGTTATGACGCTGTATTAGGTACAATCATTTGAAGCATCTTGGCCATGTTTAGTGCTGAAGAATAGTATGCTTACTGTAACATTAAAACTTGATTTTATACTCGAAGTTCTGGCACAGATTATGTATATATTACACAAACTGTATCAGTGTATGTGTGACACAAAAACTCTTTTTTGAAATGGGTGTCATTCTTCAAAAATGGACAAAATGATGTCAAAAGCTAACATAGTCTGGGGAGGTCAGTTGAAGCTATCGACAAGAAAAAACATTCAAAAAGTAGGAATATTTTATTTAGGAATGAAGACTGCTATGATGCTGGTATTGCTACTAGTCATGGAATAGTTCAAATGATTTTAACAACTAAATTTGGAACAAGTTATGTTACAGCCAGGTGGATATGGTGCTGCCTTATTGAAGATAAAAAATATGCATGAATCATTACTGCAGATACTTTACTGAACAAGAAAAAAAAAAAAGAGTCACAGCTTTCCAAATCAGATAGTTGCCATTGGTTAGGCACTATGAGCCAGAATTAGAGATATTTATCAGAATGGCACAGTCTCACCTCTCCAAACCCCATCAAGTTCAGAACAACACAAGGAACTATGAAGATGATCATGGTACGTCCATCACATGAAAACAAAAAGATACTGACGGCACATCATTTTAATGAGACAAACTTAATCAAAACTACTACAGAATGTTTCTGATGAAAATACAAGCACCTGCAATCTAAAAGAAACGTAAAACACTTAAATGACTTGTCACTGCTATTACATGACAATGCATTTTTCTATAAAACAGAGTAAGTAACACCATTTACGATATCACATTAATTTAATTGGACGCTCTGCCATAACTGCCTGTTCTCCAAATACAAACTTGTCCCCTACGCTTTGATCTATTCCCGAAGTTGAAAGAACCCCTCTGTAGTATACATTTCTATGACTTGGATCACATGGAAGTCAAGATAGCCGAGCAGGTACAACTGTGGCCACCAAGCAACAGACATTTCAGACCTTCCCAAGAGAAGGAAGCTGGTCATTCAGGAGAAGGGATGATATATATTGATGGAAAACAGAGAGGTATTCATCACTACCTTATATATAACCAAAAAGTTACTTTTCACCTTTTATCTATTTTGAGGATGACCTTCTGTACATGTAACAAATAAAATAGAAATAAAACATGTGTCTGTGACTATGAGACTGGTGACCTTGTGATTTTAAAATCACTGACGAGGGGTACCCCCCCCCCCCCAAAAAAAAAAAAAAAAAAAAAAAATCAGGTTCAATCAGATGAGATAGGGAATTCTGTGTCTCCTCCACTAGACCTTGACTTCAGTGGTTATTTGGGTGTTGTCTTTCTAAATATAGGTCCCATGTGCAGCACACACTTAGTGCATGTAACATGAGGCAACAAAGAAGTTGCCATGGGCAAAATCCTGTAGTAAAAGTCTTAAAACCAACTTTCACATCTCCTTCCCCCCCAAACAAAACACCAAGACATACACTGATACAGACTAACACTACAGAGTGGCACTCATTCAGTATCACTTATAACAATAAATCTCCCTGTTGAAAGCAGCTTGAATTCCAAAATTTTAATAATCTGTTTTGACACACATAAAAATGACAACACAAACAATACAAGAAGACTGTTTTAAATGATAAATCATACCGACCAGCCAGCCCCCCCTCCCCCATCCTCTACCGCACCACCCCACCCCCAAAGCCCCCCACTGCCAGTTCTACATGCCAGTTCTACATACCAGCGTCCTAGCCAGCGGTAACCCCCAGCCAGTTTCTATACACATCAGAACCATCAAAACGATGATGGTGGATTTCTAAGAAAGAAGAAGAAGAAGAAGATTTACTATCAATATCATAATCCTTCGCCTATTTGCTATATATATTACAATTCTGAATTCGGCACTACGCGTACGCGTACGGTCGTACGGATCACCCTTCCAGGCACTCAACATGATTATGCCTACGACATGCATTCAAAGTAAGAGAGAAATTAATCATCGATCGACAGCTTGTTCATGATCACATGCTTTCCTCCAGGCGATGCACATACTGGTTTCTGTGGTAACGCACGCAGTTACAATTTGATCACTGATATATCATGATGCCTCAAATAGGTTGCTTCCAAGCATCAGGGTACCGGTTTGTTTGACGCTGTCACTTTAAAAAACGCTTGTCTGTGAACAAATAGAAATTCATGGCTGAAAAATAGGCCTACTCTACTGTGTACTTTTATGGAAACACATACGCAGCTTACCTTGTTGCCAATTACCACTTCTTTCGGAATTCCATGGCTGTCTACGTGGTGATCGTGCGACATGTTCGATCCGTACACATTACTTGTAACTTCCCTTGCTAGTCATACAGCCAGGATGACCTCCCTTGTGCTTTTTGTTGACGCTACAACGCGACAAATTTATCTGGATGTGGTAATCTTTTGCCTTGCATATGACAGTTACAATTGTGCGTTTATAATTCATTATCGAGATCAGATATGTTAATCTCACACTGTGATGTGGTTACAATGGTCTGAAAAAATCCAGAAAACTTGCGGGTCTCGTTACCCAGCTGATGAGTTCTAAGCTAAGCTAATCACTAAATAGCTAAGCTTTTGGTTACATGAGATGATCTAAACGAAACAAGTAAAATTAAAACTGCAAGTTGATAACATAAGATTCCAGAAAAACAAGATGAACTTAGTCTGCACTGTCACACAATCTTCCGACATACGGGGAAGTCGTCACATGCACAAGTGATCTCGTCACAGTGATCTCCTCAAAACTGACCCTCTTGTGAAAAGGGCCCTGTATGCAATAAAACAAAAAATCATGAGTTGTTCTGAAATCTAAAATGGTATAAGATGGCTGGCAGCTCCAGAACCTGGCGGGCTGTCCTCTCCCTGGTCACCAGGCGATCCCAGATCCTGAAGAGCCCTTTGGCATTGGTGGACCTGGCATCAGCTCTTTGGCGCCTGATGATTGTTGACTCCTTCAGAAGCTGGCATCCCCTGGTCACAAGCCTGGATTCTTCTGCCAGTAGCTGCAGCATCAGATACAGGTTCAGGTTTCCTGCACTGGAAGCCTTGGAGTTCAGCCGGCGATGCCATCCCTCCACATCATTGTTGGTCCGTATGCTTCTGTAGAAGCAGGACCAGCTGGAAGGTGGCCAAACTGCTGACTCAATCCATGTCTGGTGTATGTAGGTGCAGAGGCGGCGCTGCCCTTCTGTTGTAGCCTCCCCTTCTAACTCTGCTAGACTGCCGTCTATCTTCTCCCAAGGAAGGTATGGCAGTCCAGGAGCTGTCGGCAATAAGTGTGGAATGCTGGGTCGTTTTGGTAGGCATGTTGCATCCCCAGCTCCTGCATGTGACGCCATACTGCTTGCCCCCAATGGAAGGAGCATCCACGAACATCAACCTCTGGAAATGCTAGCACGGAAGGCAGCCCATGCAGCAGCTTCAAAGTCCATGGTGACGCATTCCAAGTTCCAGGAAAGATCCCTGTGTCGAAGCTCCTGTTTCAAGGCCAACAGCACAGCCAGATAATCCCGCCGACGTTTCCCGGACATAACTGCAAAGGCGAGTGGCAGCTGCTTTGTCTGGTCCTCCACACGGACAAAAGCGTGAATACTCCACAACTGTGCGAAGGGTGCCCTGACCATCTTAACCCTCTAGCGCCGACCACTACAGATATGATAAACTCAAAATCAAGCGCCTGTAACGCAACTTTAGTGATAACCTGATGCATCCGCCTGGAATATCCCGTTCTAGACAGGCAAGAACTACACTAACACCATGCCACCACACCCTGGCGCCGTGTCTATTATTCCTCACACTTCATTTTCAACACTGACCGCTAGCAGTTACCAGCTTCCTTACAGTCCCCTGTTTTTGAGCCTCTGGTACACAAACATGTGAGTACACATCTATTTTCAATTGGGCTTGATAAATGCATAGTAGTATGTAGATTTCAAGCATATAATAATTTTGTATGAAGCAGATTAATGTTAGCCATAAAAATGACATAAAAACGTTTTATCATATGTGATAAGAACGGCCTTTGTGGAAACTTCAGGAAAAGACAACTCGTCCGTCATTTATCAGAAATGATAAGAGCGGCGTTAAAGGTCGCAAGTGCCCTTTTCTAGTTGTAGAAAAGCTAACTTTGGTTGTTGCTTTGAATGATTCCTTTGATTCAGAAATGATTGTTTTAGTGATTGTCTGTTAGAATGTTGCATATTATATGTAATATGTAAAGAAAAGTCAGTAAAGTTTGGATCTTTCATCTATTTTCAGCATGACAACATGAGTTCCAGTGACAAACGTTTGCCGGTTTGTTGCTGGTGATCAGAGTGATTTTGACCCTTCTGACAGCAGTGGAGACGAGTGGATGCCAGGAGATGACTTTGAGGTTTATCAAGGATCAGTGGATGGACAGAGAAGAACGCCTGGAGGTCTTGGTCTTGGAGGGGAAGTAGTCATGAAGATGACACGCGGATCGTCAGAGAGATTTGAACTATAAAGTCTTCGCTGACAACTTCTTTTCCAACTTGCCTCTTATTCAAGCCTTGAAAGCCAAATCCATCTACTTTGTCGGAACCTTTCGAGCCAACAGGTTAAAGGCCTCAGCCTGAGTCTGAGGAGCTGAAGCAGGAAGGAAGGGGAGCCTGTGATGTCAAGGTAGAACTGATGTCTAATGTTGTAGCTGTGCGTTGGTTGGACAACAAGACTGTGAACACTGTCTCTACCTATGTGGGTGTGGAACCTCAAGGTGAGGCATCACGATACGACAAAAAATAGAAGCAGGAAGTCACCATTCCCCAGCCTGGCATCATCAAAGAGTACAACAAATTTATGGGTGGGGTGGATCTGCTTGACAGCCTCACAAGCCTCTACAAGTTCCCGCTAAAGTCGAGGCTTTCTACATGTACATTTTCTATCACACCATCGCAGCTGCTGTTGTTAACAGCTGGCTGTGGTACAAGAGGCACTGCACGCTGCTGAACCTCAAGCCAGTAAAGTTCTGCACCTTTCAGAATTGCTGATGCCCTGGTGCTGACGAAGAATGCAGTTGGTCACCCGAGTGGCTGTGTGACGTCACCACCTCTAGCCAAGATTGCCAGTCTGTTCCCACCCCTGATGTCCGTCTGGATGGTGTTGCCCACCTGCCCCAATGGAACAGCGCCAGGACATCGTGCAAAAACAGAAACTGCCAGAGCCTGACCTACGTCTTCTGCCCAAAGTGCAAAGTGAACCTTTGCTTCAACAAGGACAGAAACTGCTTTGCGGAGTTCCATTTGCTCAAATAACTATGAAATCTAGCACAAAAAACGCTTGAACAGAAATGAACTGCATTGATTAGAAATTTGAAAACAATTAGCTGAATAAACCTGCAAAGAACTGCTGTTCCAGAGACAATTTATCATATATGATAAGATCAGTCTTGGTACCGCAAAAGCCGCTCTTATCATATATGATAATTTTTCTAACTTTGTAATTTTTTCACTTTAATTAAAAATAACACCGAAAATGTTTTCTTTGTTGCATCTAATGTTGTTTTTTCATAAAAAATAATTTTCCCTAGTCTAGAAGTACTTTCAGGCTCTAGAGGGTTAAATGTTCCGTCAGCATACCACCGCTTGGCCTGGCTGAGTAGAGTCAGCTGTTGCTCTGAGAAGAACAACACATGACGCTTGTTGCCCACAGTGATATCCACTGGATCTTCAAACTGGTCAGGCCAATGGCGCATATCCAGTTCAAAGTCGAGGTCCTGGGGATGGCATGGGCGACTGTGCTGGCGGTGATAATTGGCAATACGGCCGAGATAGTCGGTGCTGCGCTGGTTGGGAATGGGCCGTGACACCTGGAGCAAATGCTCAGCAATGGTAGTATGCTGACTGGTATGGTGCAGCTGCAGCTGTCTCCTTGACGTTTCTGACCAGCTTTGCTTTCACCCCGCTCCAGATTCTGCTGCATGTAGATGCTCCTGTGTGCCTCTGGTGAAGATGTCTCCTTCTTGACGACCATCACCTGGCACTTACAGGCAGCCCGACGCCTGGTGCATCTCCATGTGTTGCACCATCCTTGGATTGCCTGTGGATGCCATAGGTAAAGCCCTCAGAATCAACAAGCAAGGGCTGACCTCGTTGTGTGCCTCTGGCGATGATTTCAAACGTCAATGGCTGGTCCTCCATGATCGGTTCTGTTGTTACAGGATCGTCAGCCAGTGAAATCTCCTGCACTTCCACGGGGACCTGGAAACTGGCACTGCTCGTGCTGGCATTCATGAGTTCTTCCTCTACACTGACGTCCATAGACGTGGTTTCTTCTGGAAACGTAGGGTTCCTCTCCAAAAATGCTTCTGCCAGGGCAGTGGCCTCACAGTCTTTGCATTTCCACTCCAACTCTGTCTCTCCTCTGACAGCTTGTCTGTACACTCTTCGGTCAATGCCAGTGCCGCAAATACGATGCTGCCATCTTCTGCATGCCCCATCACACAACAGGGCCTCTTGTCGTGGTGTAACCTCATGCTGGCAAACGATGCAGATAGCAACTTCCATGATGACTCTGAAGTGACTTGCTGAAACTGTTGGAAAGCGGCTTTTATACAGGTAGCTGAAGTCGAATTGTGAGTAATTTGCTCAGTGCTGAGAACTCCTGTTATAACTAGTCAACACTGTGTGTGTGTGTGTGTGCGTGCGTAGGTGCGTGCGTGATGACTTCACAGTGATCACGGTGAACTCGCCACACGTTTTTCAGCTGTGACGACTTCACCGTGTGACGAGTTCACTGGTATCCGACATACCTCACTCCACTCATTCTTATATTCTCTCTCTCTGTCTCTCACTCTCTATCACATTTTTTATCATAATCAAAAAATGTTAAGAGTGACACACGACACTATTGACCTTGTCTTACTCAGGAACGAAAGAATGTCAAGGCTGTTAAATCTTGTAACTTAATGCTCAGTATTTCTGCAGTGCTGAATGAAACAGTGTCATTGCTTTATGTTATGTAAGATGTATGTCAAAAATGTATTGGTAATCGTGAAATCATGACATCTGTTGTATGTCAGTGGTGTAGCCAAAAAGTTGTCTGCCCATCCAAACCATCAGCTTGTATGTGTAGTGTTTTTGACAGGAACTGTCTCCAAAGATAAGGTTTGTTCAGCTACAGCTGACACTGCTCCTCATCCAACTGAATTCCATTTTTTGCATCCACTGTCTAATCAGGCAGATGGAGCCACCATCATCATCATCATCATCATTGTCATCATCATCATCATCATTTCCATAAGAGAGGAGAAGAGAGAAGAGAGAGGAGGGGAGAGAGAGAGAGAGAGAGATCACTCTAAACCTTCATAACAAAAACCTGAACATTAAGTTTCAGCAGATTTATTGCACAGTGTTATGCAAACAAACATAACCAATACAGTTATTCTGCAAAGAAATTGTTTAACACAGTTACACATTTTCAAAATGTACACACTTCTATCTTTTTCATCTGTTTTCAAATCCAATCATCTTCATTCTTTCATTCTTCATACAGGCACCATCATTGTTCCTTCATACCACTCTCTCTTTAACTTAATTCTGTAGTTAAAAACAAAAGTGAAGTCAACAACTATTCCGTTTTCTTTCCTTGGACTGTTAGTGAAAATAGAATCAACAAATCTATTTTGCCAATTAAACAAAACTAACAAAAGAAAGTCATCAAATAGATACAATGTCTAAGTCACATTAACACTACCGGTACTTTGTTTCACAGGAATTTTAGGCTACAAACATCCACAACATGGAAAAATGACAAGGATTAAACGATGAATCTTGGTCTAAGGCAGTCCTCTTATCATGACAAAACCCCCAAACTATCATGATTTATATATATAATATATATAATATATATATATATATATATATATATATATATATATATGATGATGTTGCGCATAAGAGCATGGTTATGGTAATGATCATTCAATAGATGGCTGATGTGATTATGCCAACTGCTATATCTTTATATATGATTATGATGTAGGTGGACACTATGATTATGATACAACGATGACTGATTACAAAATGACATGATACTTACGACATTACTAGATGACATGATACTTATGATTATATCTGATTACAAGATGATAATTACTTGCATCTTTTTATTATGTATTTTATGAATATTTTTGTTGTTGTCACAATGGATTTACCATGAGAAAATCAGGCTCTTCCCCTCAGGGAGAGCACACTGCTGAAGTATAACACCAGCCATTTTTTTCATTGGGTCATCTGACTTGCCTTTCATTGGATATCTGCTGTGCCTTTCTTCTTTTTTTCCTTCTGTACATTACCTGTATTGATTAGGTTTGCCAATTATGAGATGATAGCATCTGTGTCTGTTGGTCTTTCTAATCTGAAGAGTCCATAAATGTGTAAAGTAAGCACTGTATGCCATAAACTGGATAAAGTGACCAAGTCTATGGGGCAACAAAGTATATAAACATAACACAGACTAACTTTGCAGAGGAACAATACGCCAAGATAGATATACAGCAAGGTTATTGGCCTTTTCTCTATTTTTAGCATTCTGATTTTTTCTTGGATGCATGTATGCACATTGTTTTGCCCACAATGTGTAGGCGGAATGTTGATGCACAGTCTGTATATGCTGTCTTCGGGGATGTGAATATTTGTTTTCAGAAGCCACTGGACACTGATATGATGTTACAGAATCTTTAACATGCACATGATCTTTAACCCTTTGACTCCCGCACACCTTATCCACCAACTACAAAAACTTAACCCTTTGACTCCCTCACCCCTATCCACCAGCTTCCTGCAGGAAGCTGGTGGATAGGTTGATGGAGTCAAAGGGTTAAGTTTGTGTTTTGCTAGCATGGTTGACGATACAAGATGCTGGTGGACAGGGTGTGAGAGTTAAAGGCTTAAAGTGCATATTTGATGCTCTGCATGCATATACATAAAAATCCCCATTCTTTACCCACCAGGTGACAGGCATCCAGGCATGATCAAATCCCAAATCTTCTGATGGAAGTCTGATGTGTGTTACCTGTTTGAATACCTTGGCCTTTGTGTAACAGTCAGGTGGTGGTGCACAACAGGTAAACCATAGACCACCACTACTGATAACAGTATAGACTCGCAACAAGGAACAATTGGATGAAAACATATTGGGAATGATGATAACATACCCTACATAATGACTGTCAGCGTTCAAGCAAATATGATCAACAACAAAAAATGGACGCAGAATTCATATCTAATATAACAAAATAAGACAGGCACAAATTTTTGGCCAGTTGCGCCCGTCTTGTTCTGTTATGTTAAACACATGTTGTACTTCTATTTTTGTATTTTTTGGTTTGTATCTGTTAACAAACAAACAATATTATGCTACTGTGTTTATATGATTTTGAACAGTTCCTCATTAATACTTTAAATTGTTGCCAAGAAATTTAAACATAAGTTATCTAATTGATGAAAAGAAAATGTACTGTACTCACCTTTGGACTTTAATATAGTTCACACAAATACAAAAATAAACAAATTTTTTTCCCCATAAGTGTAGCCTGTAGAAGACCCAAAGGTTGAAACCAGTAGATGTTTTGTTTGTTTTTGTGTTTGTAAGAACTATGCTCAATTTCTAAGATGAGTACAGTACATTTCCTTTTCATCAATTATTTCTAATCTCACCTAAGTCACTCATATTTTTCTTAACAAGTTATTTAATACAACAATATCAAGCATTCCAAAAGAACAGATATTAACAAGACATTTCTAAGCTATGATTCATATGCTTCAACCAGTTCAAAAGTTCAGATGGTTGACATTATTGCATTCAACCCAAAGTTGTTTCATTAGGCAGTGATCATTAACTGTAGCTCTTGACAGATCATACAGTTTACGAAGTAATAATTATTATCCCAATGTCTTCTCTTCCGAAACATTCCATTCCACAGTTCATCCTCATTGCCAAGTCTTCTATTGTTCATTGGGTATCATACAGTCAGCTGCTGAACAGCCTGTAAACACAAAAACAAAACTCTGTTAGTCTAACAGCTTTGTTTCACAGACATATATTCTCATTTCTGGCTGTGCAGCTTTCAGCTATGGCATGTTGTCATATGCACAGTAATATACTATACAACACTTTCACACAAACAATTCTGCAATCTAGCATGCTGTCATATACATAACAATATATAACACTTCTACATGATCAATTCTGTAATCACACATCTATGATATCAGCATTATCTTCAAACCATACAACTTTACCAATGTTCACTGTAAAGATGTGATTTTTATAACAAATCATGAAATCAGGTTTCACTGAAAATAAACACGTCTTTTCTGTCATTTCTTTTTTTTTACTCAAAATGAATAGGCCATTTTCGACGTTACCTATGAACTGTTTCTACAATTGGACTATTTTTTTAATTGGTTGGTAACAGAAGTACTTTTTCAACAATGAAATGCAGACTGCTCTCTCTGGGGTAAGCACATCACCATAACTCTTTGGCACCCACACCCTATGCACCAGCATCCCGCACTGTCAACCACGCTAGCAAAGCAAAAACTTGACCCTCTGACTCCCTCACCATATCCACCAGCTTTCTGATAGGATGGCGGAGTCAAAGTTTTAGGTTTTTGCAGCTGGCAGATTGGGTGTGGGAGAGAAAGGGATAATATAGCATCACCCATTCTTTTCCTGTGGACTTATATTTTTGTTTACTTATGGCAATGCATTATTCTACAGATTTTTGCCAGGGATTTTTCACGTACGTGAAGTGCACATGACCCTGGTTATCACCTCATCTGAAAGACTAGCATCCTGACCACCACTCAAAGGTATAGTGGGGGGGGGGGGGGGGGGGGAGAAAAATCCCTGTCTGACCAGGAACTGACCCCAGGTTTTTTTGTGACTTAGGTGGGTGCATTATCCACTATGCCACTCCACAATCATTTTGATTTGCATACGTGCGCTACAATGAGTACCATACAGTGATCGATCTGTGTGCCAGAAAACAATATTTCTTCTTTAAAAGCAGAACCATACAAACAATGGTGCAAAATGGTAGCATGTACTCTACTTTGTCAGTAAATACATATATATATACTGGATGACTATCTGAATTATCATACATGAAAATGCTACTGGATGACTATCTGAATTATCATACATGAAAATGCTAAAAATGAGTGTGACAGTAATATTGATAAAGCAAAATTCAATAACAGTAATAACATATGCATACTTTTGTAAATGTAGACATGTACATGATTCTGCCCTACTTGATGAAAAAAGTAAATTCGCATCAATCATCTTCAATTTCTTGCTGGTGAACTTTTAGTCTCATCACCAAACTTTCCTCAAACCAGCAGTAAAGGAGGCCAACAAAAACAAATTCAATCACACAGCTAGCCCTTTAGTCCGCACAAGGCCCCCAGATGACATCAAAAAGAGAGTATGGACATTTTTTAATGAATATCTTTTATTCACCAATATTGATACCAACCACAAAATCAAACTGATTAAGCAACCAATAACACAACAGTTACAACTAAACAATAAAACAATCAATCAAAATCCAATTACCTTGCTACAACCTTCCAGTGAATTCAGGAGCTTTTTCAGGTCTTCATGGTCTAATTCAATGGCCACTTGTTGACTGTCCCCTGCACCATCCTGAAGGTCAAGGTCAACATTCAGCAAAGGTTCATTCAGCGTGGCCAGCCTGTCTGACGACATCACCAACTGCACAAAAATACTCCTTTCCTTATCTTTTCTAAGCATTATAAGCTAACATGTTTAAGAATAAAGGAAAAGGATGTAGCAAATGTGCTAACAAACAATATTTCTTTTATGTCTGGGTAAGGTAAACAGTAAAAGCTGTCCCATAACCCTTTAGTCATAAGACAGTAAGATGGTAGAGGCCTCAGCTTTTCTTGACACCAATGTTGCAATGGGGATACCCATCTTTTTTCCCCTTACTGATCTCCTTCTCCAAAACTGACCAGAGTTAGGTACTCATTCACGGGTGAATGGACAGGATGCTGCATGCACGAACTTCTTCTCAGCCAGATTTGTACCCGAGCCATGAGATTGGAGAGCAAGAGCTCTGCCACTATGTCAACTACACCTCAAACTGCTATTATGCAACTTTCACTGACTTTACCATGTTAACTGGAATTCATCTTGAGTATTCATTCTGTACATTAATGAATTAATATCTGATGAAGATGATCTGTAAATCATTTATGTGAGGTGATCACCAAATACTCGTGCTGTAACTATTCAGCTATGCTTACCGAACATAGGGCTGTAAATGAATTTTTGTATTCGTCATCATAAGACTGGTAAAACATCTTGCAACATGGTCACTAACAAATGCTTTCAGTATGTTAAATTTCTTGCATTTATTACGAATAAATTATGCCTAGAATTGTATTCATGCTTTGTAATCTATATCATGCTTAAAATTGTGTAACATATTTTGCCAGGATAACGTCTGTGAAGTGACTGTAAACATTCCCATACAGTATAGTCCCAACATAAATGTAATGCAGTTCCAATGGACAATAACAAATGTGGCTGTGCTGTCTGTAAATTAATTTTCCTGTATGTTCACAACTACAACCTAATTTATCAAAGTGGCTGAAAACCTTGCTTTTGTCATGCTCCAAGCACTTCATACATTTTGTTTTTTAAATTCACTGAAAGCACCTATTTTCAAAGTACTAACAGCTTATGTTTGGTATTTATTTCTGAGTCTCTTCAGAGCCTTTTTAATGGTAACAAAGTGAAATTTATTATTCAAAGATAGAAAGTAGAAACTGTAATCAATTGCACACACAGTTTTCTCTGCATGTCAGCACAAACCACCCATCCTGGGAACAAAGATGTCATGTTATCGTTCATTGTCCTGCCCTAAGCTTGACCTGTTTACACCTTCCCTGTCAGACTAAACAAACCTATTCTGCACAGCCATGTCCTCCAGCTACAAATCTTGTTAATTCTTTAAATTTTCAACATTCTTTCCTAAGGAGCTGCAAAACAACTCATACTGACCTTGAGCTGCCAGTCAAAGTCTTGCAGAACACATTGTGAAATGGCAGTGGTGTCATCTAAGAGACATTGTCGCAGTTGATCCCTATGAACTGATGCTGCTTCAACAATGACTTTCCTGTATTCCTCTGGTATGGCTTTCATTGACTCTAGCATCTGCAATACATAAAGTCACCTACATAAATCAGTATCTTATGTATTGATAGTAATGAACTGAGTCAAACAAATACAGCACCTGATAAACAAAATTACAAGCATTTTCTGTCACCTAATAATAAATATCACATGCACCCTTTTGTAGAATTAGTTAATACACACATTCTAAAATAGATTGATTCAGATAACTGTAAATAAAACAATCCTTTATGTTTTTTTTTCTGCTAAAACAAAATTTCCGCTGCCTAACAATGAACAAATACTGAAATAATAAAAAACATCCTTGACGAAGAATCTGCTCATGAATACCTTCATTTGAAAATGTAATGTCCAATTACTAAATTGAACTACACTCTGAAATAAACTCAATACACATTATATGTTCGTAAATCTTCAACAGTACTAAAATGTATCGTTCAAGCTGAGACACTATAATCAAATACACAAGCATATACTTCAGTCTTCAGCATTAAAGCTGGCTGATTTAATCAGCAGAAACCCCTGCATATGAAACAAGCATAAAATTACAGATAAATTAATCAAATGCGGTACATTAAAGTTGGAAAAGGTCTATTATTGCCTTATGGCCATGACAGTCGATGACTTGTAGTTTGTACAGATTATACCAATCAATAAATGAAAAACCTATAATTCAAGTATGAGACAAAGAAATGAAGTGAACTGGTCACCAATACTGTACTACAGATGTATCTGTTCATACACAATAATCATAAATGTATCAATAATATGGTGTTAGAAACAGATTCTCTCTCTCTCTCACACACACCACACACCACACACACACACACACACACACACACACACACACACACACACACACACACACAAGTAGCCTACAATTCATCACCATCCACCCCCATATAGTGAAACGTCCATTATGAACTATATAATGTATGAACACTCTATAGCCCCCTATAACCACCGTCCCAAAAAACAAGTGAACAACAACAAAAACTATCTTCATCATATTACCTGATCTTTTGTATGGTCATTTTTTGTGGAGGAGGTGAGAAAATTTCTCAGAATTCCTGTTACAGTCCACCATTCCTCCAGTGATAGTGATTTTAAATATGTGTCTGGTACAGGAACTCGGTTGTGGCAAATCTGTTCTGCTAGGGCATGGCAAAGCTGTTGTGAAAAAACAAGAAAAAACATAGTAAATTCTTCTACTCTCTCTCTCTCCATCTCTCCACTCATTCACACAATGAAAAAAAAAGGACTCTAAGAAATTTATTATTCAAATGCCAAACAGTTCTTGATACAAACAGAAAGGTTAGTGGCATTCTTTAAAGAAAACAGCAAATACATGACCCACTATGACAAAATGATCATTAGGTTCAGTCTGTTTCAGGATTTTGACATGATTAAAATGAACAATTTCTTAGCTTTCATTTCTTCATTTCAACAGTGATTTAAATATTCTTATAATGTTAAAACATACACAAAATAAAACAACAACATCTGTATACCATTCACACTAGTTTGTTTTAAGGTTTTAACTTACACATGGCAACAACAACAAAAAACAAAAAAGTTCTAGATGGTGAATGTATCAAAAGGTCAAAATCGAGCTCATAACAATGTTTTGTCCCCACTGTGGGATAAACTTATAAAGGGTGTGCAACTTCCTGACCCCTTTGTTGGAGTGGATAATATGATTATAGGAATATTAGAAACAATTATGGAACACTTCTCAAACCTTAATGTAGCATGTTATGCTATCACATAGTCTCAGGCTAAACTTGAGGCACTCAGAAATGGTCTGGCCCCCCAGATATGCGGCATGTAGGCCCATCAGCATATGAACATGCCCTGGTGCTCATGAACCAGACCTCCAGCTATGTATATATATCACCACTGCCTTGTGGGTGTCTCGGGAGAGACCAAGGCTAAGGGTATAAACCCTGACAGAAAAACACCACTGCTTTGCAGATATCTTGCGAGAGACCAAGGCTAAGGGGGTAAACCCCAATAGAAAAGCGATGAAAGGCAATGGGAAAGCACCGTCATATATTCCCAAAGATAAACATGGCCACCCAAAAGAGAACAGAGGTAAACAACGTGAATAGGGGCTCTTATGGAGCACCTTCGCCCAGTAGGGACTGTCATGCTGTACAGGTGACACCCAACCATGAGCATCCAGGAAGACTCAGGGAGAAAATATTGTACGGGCTTGCAGAGCGGCTAAGGACAGAGAGGGTGGGAGATGTACTTGCAGCAACAACGGACAGATTGGTATGGATGACCATGATTACCAGTGCCATGTAACATGGCACATGATAATGATGATAGTTTCTCCTTTGGCTAATCAATCAGATATGTCATCAAACTCACTAGCAAAGCTCATTCAAGACTTTTTCTTTACTGTGTCACAGAATTCAGGAATCTTCTTGATGAAGATACGAATGTGGACAATCTTTTATGAAATTGTAAATAAATTATCTTCATCTTCAAAGCAGCCTACAAACAGTCATAGAGCTAGTTGCAAAAAGCAATTCATCAATCCACAAAAGATAAAAGAAAACAGAGAGAGAGTGAAGATGTCATATTCAAAGCATATGATGGTGTCACAAAGAAAGTAAAATTCACAAACTATAAAATTTGACTGAAAGATGGCTGAGAATGAGATCACACCATTTGACCCCCTCAGTCCTTTGCCCTACTGATCAATTGTAAGTGTAACAACCCTTTCATTCCATCACCATATCGGTGGCAGCCTTTTCACAGCTGTCTTCAGCCTCAGTCGCCACCCACTCCTCTTTAGTCCCAACTGGAGCAAAGTCGCACCCAATATTAGGATCTCCTCCAGGTGGATGAATGGAGCATTCAACTCCTAAACACCAAAACTGACCAGATCTTGACAAGCCCAAACCAAACAAAGCACCTTGTCAAAAAAAAAAAAAAAAAAAAAAAATCTTTTAGGGGGCAATACAAACATCTCCAAATGCCATGGTCTATGGTCTGACTTTGTTGGCTACCAATGTGTCATTTGTTAGTGGCCAAAAAGTGAACACTGTAAGCTCCATTCTGATCGGCCACTGTCTTCTGACTGAGTGAATTGCTTTTCAGAATATATATACCAACTTCCATGCATTAAGAGTAACTTTTCTGTCAGTGATTCTAGGCACTTTGGCTGAAGTGATGAAGACAGGAAACTGAACTTTATACATACAGTTTAGTTGATTAAGGTTGTAGGAAAATACAGGCTGCACCTACCTGATGAGAGTGACTAGTACGAGGGTTGTTCAATTTAAGATGACACTAGGCTTGCCGTTTGAAAACGAAGCAACGCACAGAAAAATGTTTATACCAAACACAACTTTAAAGTTTACCTGATTAGCATGCAGAAAATAAAGTTGACATCATGACGCAACTCGGAGTATGACGTAATTACAAATGTGTTTCAAATAGCTGAGCCTGAAAAAAATGGACGTCACCAATGAGCAATTTCGTTTCTACACTTTCACAAGGCTACAACTTGGTGACGATTGTAGGAAGATACACGCAGATTTGCAAGCTGTTTACGGAACGGATTGTGTGTCTTACCGCACAGTTTGCAGGTGGGTCAAACAATTAGGAGCAGGTAGAGTGCCATCTGATTGGGGTAATCGTGCAGAGCGAGCTTTACCAGCTCGGAACGAACAAAACATTGCATATGTGAAAAGACTGATAGAGGAGGATCCACATTCGACTGTGCGGGAATTAAGCGAGGCATGTGAGCTTTCAATTGGCACCATTAACAACATTCTGCACAAAGACCTTCACATGAGAAAACTGGCTGCAAGATGGGTGCCACATCTCTTAAGTGATGATCAGAAGCAGCAGCGGGTGGCATGTTCACGCAAACTGCTCGATGAGTTTGAACCCAACGGGCCAAAACGACTGTGTGACTTAGTGACGGGAGATGAGAGTTGGCTCACATTCTACGGCATCCCCAACAAACGCTGCAACCGCATGTGGGTTGGCCCTGACGGAGACCGACCAGTTGTTCTTCGCCCAGGATTCCAGAGTCGCAAGCGACTGTTTTCTATTTTTTTCAACACGCAAGGCCTTGTGGCAATTGACATTTTGCCTGAGAAATCAACAATCACTGCCTCCTACTATACCCAAGTTGTGCTCCCCAAAGTTGTAGGAAAAATCCATGAGCAGCGCCCAACCGTCGGCACCCAGAGGACCCTTCTTCTGCATGACAATGCCAGTGCCCATAAGGCGAAGGTCACCACAACCTTCCTGAGCGAGCAAGGGATCCAAGTTTTGGACCACCCACCCTACAGCCCCGACTTGGCCCCATGCGACTTCTGGCTGTTCCCTGTTCTGAAGGAAAAGCTCGCTGGGCGTAAGTTTGACCGGGTACAAGACCTCGCCAAAGCCGTAAGATCAGAGTTGTCTGGTCTGCCTAAAACCGACTATCAGAGGGCGCTTGAGAATTGGCGTAGGAGGCTTGAACTTTGCATCCTAGCCAACGGAGAATACTTCGAGGGGATGTAAAAGTTTCAAGTTGCTGAGATGAGAGGTACGTTTTTTAAGGGGGTGGTGACATCTTAAATTGAACAACCCTCGTAATAAGCAGACTAAAAACATAAAACTCTTATTACAGGAATTTCGGAGTTTGGAAATTGTTCAACAGAGATTCATCGCACTCAGATATGATTCCATATGTACTCCACCCAACTCATCAAGCAATTTCCCAGCAGACTCCCTCAGCATACATACAACCTATGTGCTGGCAAGGTCTTCAAATGGATATGAAAAAATTAAGCTGATGTCACCAGGATGACAGAAACATTAAGATGGGCAGAAACAGGCCACTTTTCAATGTTGCCCACTGAGACTAAACTCCAGATAACAGACCGAGTCCACTGCCCTTGGCCCATATGACTATAGTACAACTGTGCGCAACAGCAAGACAAGTTGATATGTTCAAATATCTGGGAACAGTCATCTCATCAGACAGCAGATGTACATAAGAAATATTCAGCAGAACTGGCCAAGCTGAAACAGCATTCAAGAAAATGAAAAGCGTTCTTATCAACAAATGCCTATCAATTGACATCAGTAAAAGACTTTTTCAGTGTTATATAGAACCAATACTGTTATACACATGCAAAGCTTGGACAATCAACAAGCAAAGTCAAAGCAATATTAAGGCAGCTGAAATTTGGTTTTTAAAAAGAATGTTAAGAGTTCCAAAGACAGCGAAGAAAATAAATGAGACAGTCTTGAAAGAAGCAAACACAAAAAGAACATTAATGAAGAAGATCAAGAAAAGACAAGCAACATTTATTGGAAAGACTTTGAGGGAAAAGGAATCTGAGCACCTAGTCACAACAGAAAAGCTAGAAGGAAAAAGACCTAGGGAGAAAATATTAGAGTGGGTGGAACAAAAAGGGTAGGAGAAATACTATCAGCAACAAAAGACAGATTCGTATGGAGGGCCAAGATCACCAATGCCATGTGGCAAATGCACATGATGATGATGATCCTGAGCATGGAAGTGGGGTCCGCTGAATGGACTACTGGGAGTTAACAGCAGATTTTCCATGACGGAAAACATACAGCAATCATCAGCAAAAGTTCTCCACTGCGTTCATCAAAACAGTTGTGTCTGATTGAACTCACTGTGCATGTTAAAGTATAATGGTAAAAGCCTGTATCTACAAGACTGAAAAATATGATAGTCTAGCCAACAATTTGAAGAAATCCAACTTTCAAACAAAAGTCCTCACCAAAGGAATTGGAGCAAGATGGCTGATAAGCATGTACCTACAACCCCAAGAAACAGCTCTTAATTTCTGGGAAGAACAGGACCAGAGCCCAAAAGGCAATGGCAGAAGCAGCTGAAAAAGTATTCCAGCTAAATCTGGTGAAAGAGAAACAAAATAGAAGCAAACTTCATCAGGCTTACGATTCCCCTGAATGTTGCCAGAGTCCAATAGCAAAGTGGTTAAGACATCTGGCATAAGGATGACTTGGCCTTGAGAGTTTGATCACCTTGGATGCCCAAGTTTGAATAATGGTGGATGACTAATTTCCAGGAAAAAAACAACAACAAAACATGGTGACAGCAGAAGGGCATCCAGAAGTCATGATCAGGCTGTGGCCTGGTCCTCTGAGTGTGAGGAGTTTAAACGTCAAAACGCCTGCTTGGTGGGGGTTTCTCCTCTGAAGACCTTCTGCTGTCTGACGCTCCTCACAGTTTATTACTACACAGAAAACAAAGACATGGAAGGGTGTGTCACTTCGTCTTAGCGGGCAATACCTTTGTTACGTTTGTATGAAACTGAATTTTACAAGCGAATATCACATTCTCATAAATGTCTCTGTCATTGTCTCTTACTGAAACAATTCATTTTCAAATTCGCGCAATACTGTGTCTCAATCGTTGAATTAATGCTGTACCAGTACTAGTAGCAAGACTGAAGATGTCTTTTAGTTTTACTCATTGTTTACATTTTGATTACAGAAGTCTGAGAAGAGCTTCGCTAATCACATGACCTTTTCCACATCAGGCTCACAAACACTAAAGCAGGTAGCTGCTGCAGTTTCTTACAAACTGTTTAACAACTTAATGCTAAATGAGTTATGTAGTACAAATACACTCATACATCACTTGTTTCTGCAGCCGAGATCTTGGACAGCGAAGGTAGAACCTCCCCCAACTCCACATCCGCCATGATCGCACCTGCTACGTGAACTTGTTAGAACAATTTTGATTCGGGCCCTCGTTTTGGACTATCCAATCACAACTACTGTATCATGAACACTATGACAGAAACTCAACGTCATAGAGTTTATGAAGCAACAGCACACACAATGCGTTGCCAACTATTGATCAAAGCTGTTGTGCTGTCTTTCATTTGAGTTACACACTTGTCTTTCAGAACTGGATCAAAATCTTAGATAAAATCGATGACACTGGCCTTGTGAGGCTTACAAGCATTTGTGCGAATGAGGCTGATCACCGATACAGTTATATGACAAATGGCTTTGGTTGCTGTTGGGACACTATCAACACTTCCTCCTGTGTGGCCCACGAAGTGAAGTGTTACAAGTACTTGGAAAAATGAAAGGAACTTAAGTCTTTCTCCATTCGTTGACAGTTAGGCATGATGACCGTTCAGAGAAGCTGCAGTAGCCACATTGTCATCGTGACATTCAGAGAAGCTGCAGTAGCCACATTGTCATCGTGATAGAACCAGTGAATGTGTATTTGATTCCGTGAGAAGCAGGAAAGTACTTTTCGCATAGACCAGATTCCAGTCAGACGGCAGACACTAAGAAAAATTACACGTTTTCAGAGAAAATTGGATCTGCTGGCTGTCATTAAGCATGGGTAACCTCTTTGGAAGAGGAAATGTCCGTCCGAAGGAGAGGCCAATTGTATCAAATCATTCAGTTCCAGCAGAGGTGCTGCACAAACACAAGACCCACCCAAATTACGGTTATGCAGCCAACAGAATCAAAACCACTAAATACTCTGTTCTGACATTTTTGCCCAAAAATTTATTCGAGCAGTTCCATCGATTTGCTAATTTGTATTTCATTTTTGTGGTGGCCTTGAACTGGATTCCAGAAGTGAATGCATTTGCAAAGGAAGTAGCAGCGGTGCCAGTGCTGTTTGTTTTGTCTGTGACGGCAATAAAGGATGCATTTGAGGATTTTAGGAGATATCGTTCTGACAAGAAAATCAATTCCCTGACTTGCCGGGTGTACTCAAAGTATGTATGAATTTAAGTATATCGCTAGTTTTTTTTTCATTTAGAAAATTTAGGTCATGATGGTATGTCTGTAGAGACGTGATAATACTTGATATAAATCTGTCAAATGATTTTGGAAACATGATTTTTGTTAGTTGTGCACATGTGGGCCTGTAGATGCATTGTATAGGGTGTGCTCAGGTATTGGTACTTTTAAAATAGAATACAGATGGAGACCATCTGAAACTGATGAAAACTGACGAGATAAATTTAACAATGATAATAATTAATGTTTAGAATAAAGCTATAGCTGCTTTTGGTATTGATTATGTCTTGGAGAGCTGGCAATTCAAACAATGGACGGATGAGGAGAGTGAGAATATTGTCACCGGTGTCAGTGTAACAGGCAGCGTGGAATATCTGACAGACTTTTAGAACTTTGTTTTATTTTGGCACACTGTTGAATTTGCACTTCTACTGTTAGTATTATACTATAGTTAATGAACTTATGAAGTCAGTGGGTGTTAAAACAATAATAAATGGAAAAATGCAGTTTTTTGGTATTTATTTTTGTTTTTGAGTTTGTTCCTTGAAAGATTAAATATCTCTCCTTTTGGACAGCGTGAGAATACTGAGATTCAGAAAATATTTGAATGCTATACTGTCTAAGAATTCACAACATAGCTTGCTGCTGCTGTGCAGATACGTAAACAACATTTTTCATGCAATTTTCTGATTTTGTGTAGTATTTTGTTTGAATTCTGTAGTACTCGGAAATTGACTAGTGAAAAAAGTGTAGGAATTATGGGTAAACTGTACAACAGGATATGTATGTTTTAACAACAACAATTACAATATTTATATAGCGCAAAATCTTGATAAAATCAAATCTAAGCGCTGAAGCAGACACATACGCACACACGCACGCACGCACGCACGCACGCACGCACGCACGCACACACACACACACACACACACACACACACACACACACACACACACACGCATGGCTATAAATGGGGAGAAAGAATAAAAGCAATAAATGCAAGAATAAAAGCAATGGAAAATTATAGAGAGCATAGCATATACAATTATATATTATAACCATGTGATTCCCCTCCGAGCGGAGACAGGCTGCAGAGGGGGGGGGGGGGGGGGGGTTGAGTGAGGTTAGGATTTTATGCGGAGGAGAAAAGGTGAGTTTTGAGAGCGGACTTGAAGGAGACAAAAGTAGGTTGCTGACGGACTGAGAGAGGAAGTTTGTTCCAGGAGAGTGGACCAGAAACAGAGAAGGCTCGTGGACCATAGGTATTGAGCTTAGTGCGTGGAAAGCGAAAAGTCAGAGGATCGGAGGCAGAGCGCAGGGTACGTGAGGGAAGATAGATCTCAAGTAGGCTTGACAGGTAATCGGGGGCTGCGTTATTGAGGCTTTTGTAGCACATGGTGTCTAGTTTGTACTGTATGCGCTTTGATACAGGGAGCCAGTGAAGTTGTGCCAGGAGAGGAGATATGTGGTCAGCTTTTTTCTTTTTGAGTACAAGGCGTACAGCATTGTTTTGAATGCGCTGTAGGATGTGAATGGTGGAGGCAGGAAGACCAGACAGGAGTGAATTGCAATAGTCAATGCGAGACATTATGAAGGAGAGAACGAGTTTTGCAGTTGTTTCGACAGAGAGATACTTCCTGATCAGCCTTATAGTTATACGATGGAGATGATAGTAGCAAGATCTGGCAGTTTGAGAAACAAAGTTGTTCATGGAGAGGGTAGAGTCAATGCAGACACCAAGGTTTTTAGCTGAATCAGAAATTGGGACTGATGTGTTACATAATGGGAGAGAAAGAGGAGGCAGCTGAGAAAGTTTCTGACGGGTGCCAATGAGGATAGCTTCTGTCTTGTCGTCATTAAGCTGAAGTTTGTTGAACGTCATCCAGTTCTTAATGTCCGAGTAACACTCAGTGGTGCGAGTCAAGAGGCGCTGTATATTATCAGGTGAGTCACTGTCTAGAAGTTGGGTGTCATCAGCATAGAAGTGGTGTTTTATAGAGTGGGAGTTGATGATGGTGGACAGGGGGGAGGTGTAAAGAGTGAAAAGAACAGGGCCAATGACAGATCCTTGTGGAACACCACAGGTCAGGTATGCAGGTTGAGAGTAAGTGCCATTGATGAGAACAGTTTGTTTTCTGTTTGATAAATACGAAGTGAAAAAGGAGAGAGCAATGTCAGAGATGCCAAAAGTATGATGAAGTCTAGAAAGGAGAATACCATGGTCAATGGTATCGAAGGCTGCAGACAGATCAAGGAGTGTGAGGAGAGAGACTTTGCCAGTATCAGTTGCAAGGAGGAGATTGTTGAGAATGTGTAGTAGGGCAGTTTCAGTGCTATGGCACTGGCGGTAGGCTAACTGGAAAGGATTGAGGAGATTGTTGGCAGACAGGTGAGAGTTCAGCTGGTTGAGGATGACTTTTTCAAGGAGTTTTGACAAGAAAGAGAGATTAGAGATAGGCCGGTAATTTTTCAGTTCATTTGGGTCTAAATTGTGTTTCTTGAGGAGAGGGTGAACAATAGCAGACTTGAAAGAATCTGGGACAGTTCCAGTTTGAAGAGAAGTGTTGATGATGTCAGTGATGAATGGGAGGAGAGTAGGGAGACAGTCGGAGTAGAGAGAACCTGGAAGAGGATCCAGTTCGCAGGTTTTGAACGACGTGGATCTGATTGTGTTGAAAATTTCTTCTTGTGAGACTGGGGTAAAAGTAGTAAGAGGTGTGCCAGAGAAGGAAGGGTCAGGTGGGCATGGTTGACAGGGTGTCCTGTCAAGCCTGTCACGAAGAGTTTGTATTTTGGTGGTGAAATACTTGGAGAATACAGATGGGAGTTCTTCATTTGTATGTTTTGTTGGGAGAGGTAAATCTTTTCATGTGCCAAGGAGATAATTCATGGTTGTAAAGAGTTCTTTTGAAGAAGAGGCATTCAGGATTTTGGTTTGGAAATAGCTTGTTTTTGCTGATGCAATGAGGGTGGATACTTTTGTTTTAGAGGCTTGGAAAAATTGCCTGTGTACAGTGAGTTTGGATTTGCGCCAACGGCGCTCTGATCTGCGGCGGGAACGTTTTGCACAGGCAATCTCATGAGTGAGCCAGGGGGTAGGGGGGCGGTCAGGTAAAAGACGGGTTGTGGCTGGAGCATGAGTGTCCAGAAGATGGTGGAGAGTAGTATAGAATTCATCGGCAAGGTTATGTGACTTTTCAGAAAGGAGACAGGAGGCATCAGATGAAAATGTGGAGAGGTCGATAGATTTGAGATTGCGTCGAGTCACTGTGCGCATGGTACGGGAAGGAGGAGAAATGTCGAGAGAACAGAGAATTGCAGAGTGGTCAGATGGAAGGGCTGAAGTTAGACGGGTAGAAAGAACTAAGCAGTTGTCAGTAGCGGAATTGTGGTGATCACGAGAAATGATCCAGTCAAGAATGTGACCTTTTTTATGGGTTGGTTCAGAAATGTGTTGAGTCATATTGTGATTGGACAGAGAGTTGATGATATGTTTGTGTCATAACCGTGAGTGTTGTCATAGTGGACATTGATGTCACCTAGAATGATGAGATTACCAGGTAAGAGGCAGTAGTGGTCAAGCAATTGGTCAAAGTCAGAGAGAAACGTGGATGTGGTGAGTTTGTTGGCAGAGCTAGGTGGAGGTCGATAGACACAGGAGAAGGTGATGGGGTGAGGGGTGGATTGGAAGGATACTTCAACGTGCTCGAAAGAAGGATGGGAGAAAGGCAGAGACTGTGAGAAAGATAGGCGGGAATGGAGTGAGTCGTTGTAGAGGATGGTGATACCGCCACCTCGGGATGAGCGATGGAAAGAAGCAAGCCTGTAACCACTCGGAGTGAGGCTAGCATGTATAGGTTCGTGACCAAGGGGGTTAAGCCATGTCTCTGTGATAAAAGCAATGTCAACATGCTCATCTGCGATAAAATCAGCAATGACTTCGGCTTTGCCATCCTTGCATGTTGACTGAGCATTAAAAAGGCATAATTTTAGTTTATCACAGTCATATGGTGGTGGCCGGGGTGGCGACGAAGCGCGGCACCGACGGGACAGAAGGTGAAGGCGGCACCGGCGGGACAGAAGGTGAAGGCGGCACCAGCGGGACAGAAGGTGAAGGCGGTACTATCCGGACAGAAGGCGAAGGCGAAGACGGCAGAGGAGGAGATGAAGTTTGCAGCAGCGAGGTTGAGGGCAGGGGCAGTGGAGGAGACGAAGAAGCAGGAGACGAAAAGTGGCGTCGGGCAGGAGGCAGGTTGTGCCAAAGACGGTGGAGACGTCCACCACGACAGGATCGCGCAGTGCGGGGCTTATGTCTGTGTTTGATTAGATATTACAAGACCACACATATTTTGCAGTCCCATTTCCTATGCTGCATTGGGTATACAATCAGTGGCAACAGAATCTGGGACAATTCTTTAGAATGCTATGAGGATGATAACAATAGGCTTGATAATCATCATGCTATGGACTTCCACTCTGGATTGAGACTGGGTGGCAGGCATGTATTCTACGCTTACTTACCTAATTTAACCTGCCATCAACCAGGTCCTAATTTAACCTGCCATCAACCAGGTCCGAGCAATACAGACATTTGTGCTATTGGTCAGGAAATAAGAGCAACATTTTCGATGACACATCTCTGAAGTGAAGTGGATGAGACTCACATATTTGGTCCCAGTCTTCTGAACAGCCCATAGCACACTCAACTCTGGGGAAGTTCTGGATGGGGCCAAAATATCCTACAGTGGTTTTGGTAGGAAAGAGGGCAATTGAGTACACAATCTTCCATTTGATAGTCTGTTGTGCTTTGAACCATTTCACTGTGGTGACTGGTCGACTGCATAGCATCATAATTAGCCCGGCTACTCAAATGAAAAATTGAGTTAATACATATTTTTCTGAAATATCCAGGTCTGAAGAACGCTACGTGAAAAAAGAGTGGTCACACGTTTTCCCAGGTGATTTTGTGCATCTGTCCTGCAATGAGATCATACCTGCAGACATATTGCTTCTACGGTCCAGTGACACAGCAGGCATCTGTCACATAGACACCAGTAATATTGATGGTGAAAACAACCTCAAGCAACGGCAGAAAATCAGCGGCATTGAAACAGAGGTATGAAATATCATGCATAATATAGTTTACAGTGTTTATTGTTTCTTGTTTGAAAAATTGTAAAATTTGTATGTTATTCAACATTGTTATTGTTGTTTAAAGCCCAGCTGACTGTGTAGAGCCATATCAGGGCTATAACCAGTTCAAAACATACAAAACTTCAACAGGAAGAAAAAAAAAAAGAAAATTAAGTACACATATCAATGTATTTGCGCACATAATCTATGGACATGCCCCTGGTGGGACCACTCCATCCAATTTATCACACAGGGAATTTGAAAAACACATCTGAAACAAATGTAAGCATACCTAAGGGCACCAAAACATAACGTGAAAACATCATAAATTACCTAAAATTGCTTCCGCATATCTCATCTTCCTAGAGCCAAAAATCACTTTATACGTATACCCAATTATCAGTCCTAAGAAAAAGTATGTAAGACTTTATCAAACACATACAGGTGATTTGATCTGCAAAGCAGAAAATGATAGGAAAAAATGACACAAAGCAAAGGAACAAGGCAGAAACGAAGAGAGTTTTCCAGAAGGTGGGGATACTGTTTATGGTGAAAGAGCCCCTGGCATCACCACATGGGGGCGGTGGAGGGGGGGGGGGATCTGTGTGTGTGTGTTTTTAGTACTTACTGTTTCTTGTTCGAAAAATCATAAAGTTTGAGTGTGTAGTTACTCAGTCTAACTCTAACGTCTGTTTCGCTCTTTGTCTCTCTGTCTCTTGTCTGTCTCTCTGTCTGTCTCTCATTATTGCTGTTCAGAGATTTTTCAACCCTTTTGTTTCTGTCTGTCTCTCATTATTGCTGTTCAGAGATTTTTCAACCCTTTTGTTTATGCTTGTCAGTCTCTGTTTCTATCAGTTGTCATTTTGTGACATTTCCTCAACTTGTTGGCTGTGTGTAAATCTAATGCTGTCTTGTTGGGTACATTAGAAGAGTGATGGAAACAAATGGATCAAAAATCAGACAGCAATCACTGCGCCAGGCAAACCAAAAAAAATAAAGAAGAAACCGCCAGTCATGTGACTTCCCCTTGAAATGTCTCGACCATGTGCTTTGACGTCTCAGACGACCTGCAGCAGAAAAATGGCAGTCATTGATTTTGAGCTAAGGAGGATGGACATTGACATAGCTGCACTGCAAATGACCAGGCATCTGTACTGGCTTCTTGCAAGGCAGATCTCCTGAGGAACCTCGCCTACACAGTGAAGGCCATACTGTCAAGAAGGGCCTGCTAACCTGATGATAATCAGTTCCAGTGGCTGTTTAGAATGCATCCTTTCCCTTAGTCTATTAACATCATCCAGCAAGTGGACATCCTAAGTGTCTATGAATGCTGTAATGCTGCTTCCCTTAGAAGAGAAAATGTCAGTTCTGTGAGGATCTTGATACTGTCATAAGCAGGATTTTAGAATCTGAGCACATAAGCAGGATTTTAGAATCTGAGCACATCGTTCTGCTTGGTGATTTCAGTGCTGAGTCGAAGCGGGCCTTAGCACATTGCCAAGCTGTCTTGGACACTTTGGCATTAGCAAGATGAATGAATGACATCGGCCAGAGACTGCTGGAGCTGTGTTTCTACCACAAACTGTGAATCACCAATACGTTTATTAGGACAAACGTTTACCATAAAATCTCCAGGAGATACCAAGGTCTCGACATAATTATCAACTGGACATGATCACTATCAGAAGAGCTGCCATCAACAGTGTGCTTCTTACACACGGCTTCCAGAGTGCTGACTTTAACATGAATCATTATATGGTATACAGCAAAGTCTGACTGAAACTAAAGAGGATCCACCATATCCGGTCAAAAGGATACTCATGCTTGAACACTTCTAAGATGCCCAATTCATAGCTTTGCACAGATCTCAAGGGCCAAATAGAACAGGTTTTAATGAAGTAAATGCAGCTACAATCCTAGTGGAGAGGTGGCAATGCATTGTGACACCATCTACAACACTACCATGTCATCTTTAGGAAGAAGGAGAGGAAAAACTAAGATTTTGCCGGAGTAGACCTGGAGAAACTGCAAACACTAGCAGATCGCATCTGCCCAGAGTCCCACAGTGGGTACAGGGCAGAGAGATCCCTCGCTGACATGATCTTCTCACTCAGAGAGAGTTTTACGGGAGAAGAGCCAGGAACAGAGGCAGCCTTTATATGTTGCCTTGGAACTTCATCCTGACCAAAGCTTTTCACCTAGTGAGCAGAAGTGTGGCCTCTTTGCACTCCTAGAGAAGATCTGATGCCCACCAAAGCTGCTGAATCTCTTTGTCTCTTTCTATGATAGCATGCAGGGGACAATGCAGTTTGACGGATCATCCATAGAGCCAGTGCCCATTCAGAGTGGAGTGGAGCAGGGCAGCATCCTTACCCTGATGCTCATTGGGAACTACTTCTCCCACCTTCTGTTATACGCTTTCAGAGCATCACATGACAGAGTGTGTCTACACTCTAAGTCGGATGGCAGGCTCTTCAAATTTGCATGCTTCAGAGCAAAGATCAAAGTGCATCAGATCCTGATCTGACTAATACTGATGATTCCACCTTGACATCTTGTGCATAGCTTAGTCTTCAGATGCTAGTCAGCTCCCTAATGCATGCTTGCCAAGAGTTTGGCATCATCATCAGTCTAAAGAGGACTGAGATCATTGGGCAGAACACCAGTGAGGACCCCGACATCAGCATTGACGAATACACTCTTCAAATGGTAAATGAATTCACCTACCTAGGGTCAACAGGCTCCATCAACCTGTACCTCTACCCAGAGCTCAAGAAGCAGATCAGGAGAGATGGACACTGCCAAGGCTAAGCTGTCTAAGAGAGTGTAGGAAAATAAGTTCACTGCAGGCACCAAGATTGGAGTGTGCAGAGCCAGCATACTGAGTACCCTTCTCTGTGGTACTGAGAGCTGGACAACCTACATGCTTCAAGAGCAGCACCTCAATAGCTTCCCCTATCAGTTTTCACTTGTACTGGATCTAAGAATCTTCTGGACCAGGCGGATATGTGAAACATGTGTGCCCTTTTCACACAATGACAACTGTGCTGGCTTGGCCTCATGCAGGATGGTCACATCTCAAAAGATATCCCTGTGTGAAGAGCTCGCTGTGAGGTCCCAGACCACAAGGGTGCCCACTGCTGCAATATATTTTATGGATGTTTGCATGACCTGAAGTCTGCTGGGATGGGACAGTTACAAATGCTGTGCCTGGCAACAGGCTGTTTATCCAGGCATTACCCTTACAGAGGAGAAGTGAACTCGACTGTGATGAAACAAAAGAAAAAGAAGGAAAGCTGCAGCAGCAACCATCCTTCCACATCCATGAGCCATCATGTACATCAGTTGTGCCAAGGACTTGCCTCTCAAGAATTGACTGTTCAGCCACAATCAGTGCTTTTTCACATCTAACTGAATCTTTACAAGGTGCATCCATTGTCTAATCAGACGGATGGAGCCATTCATAGTGTCATTATGAATTGATCATGAATAGATCTTTCAGTGCAGCTTGATTCTGCTAATCCATGGTTAGTAAATTTGACCAAAGGAAAGGTGTTTGGAGCAGATAAAAAATTCCCATGTGGGGATGCTGGAGGCTCTTTCAGTGTAATTAGTATCCCCACCTTCTGGAAATTCTCTGCTAGAAATGTCCTCTTTTCTGTCACTCTCTTTGTTTCTTTTTTCCTCCTTTGCTTTCAGTCATTTCTTCCCGTCATTTTCTACCTTACTGGTCCATTTACCTGTATGTGTTTGATAAAGTCTTATGTTGGGCCTACTTTCTCCTAGGATTGATAATTGGGTTATATGTATTGAGTGCATTTTTTGTTGTGGGTAAATGAGAGAAGCGAAAGCAATTTTTGGGTAATTTAGGTCCGTTTTTATATGTTTCAATTCCTTGGTTATGTTTATGTTCAGGAGTGTTTATTAAATCCCCTGTTCGATAAATTGGATGGAGTGGTCAACGCCAGGGGCATCTCCGTAGATTATGTGTATGATTGCATTCATAAATGTGCTTAATTTCCTTTTCCTTTTCTTTCTGTTGAAGTATTGTGTATGTTTTGAAATGGTTATAGCCCTGTTATTGTTATGGCTCTACGAAGTCAGCTGGGCTTTAAACAAACAAAAAAGTATAGTAATAAAAAAAAGTAACAGACAAAAAATATGATAAAGAAAGAGTACATTTTATCATTTATGTACATCTTCATTTTGATTCAGTAACTCAACTGTAACTGTAAGCTGTTTCAAAATCATTAAAACTCAAAGACCAGCATGGTACGTAGAAAACTGCTGAAGTGTGACCAGCACTGACCACTGAAACATGTTACAGTTTGTGAGTTACACTTACAGTGTGGTCTGTGGAACTTTAAAAAAAAAAAAGAGTTGCACAATACACTAAGAAGCAAATCAGGACTTGCTAGGATTAACTGGGTGGGGTGTATTCAGATTGTTATTTTGAGCAGGACAAGTGCAGTAAATGTGCACAAGTGAGATTGCAATCCATGGGAAGTGAACATGTAAAGAAGTATATTATAATCTATTTATCCAACATTGTGTAGTAAGTCCTTACATAACTTGTCATAAAGTAAATTATGTGGCTTGTGATCATTTTTGTGTGTGCATGTTTAAATAAATTGTGTTTGTGTAGCATGCGTTTATCATTTCATGGTAATTCTACAACAAATTTTGAAGAGGAAAGTAATTATTTGCCCATACATTCTGAGTCACTTGTTCTTTCTCTCTCTCTCTCTCTCTTTCTCTCATCATTTCAGTTATACAAAGTATTTACTGAGAGCAACTGAGTGTCCTTTATACATAGAATCTAAGAGGACGTAGTGCATTTTGTTCATAGTTGCTAAGCACTTGCTCCTATTATTTTTTAGAGAAAAGTTTATTAAGTAAGCACTTGATCTTATTACTTATCATAGAAAAACTTAATAAGCCTGAAAAGTTTATTAAGCCTAAGTATTGCAGACATCCTTGCTTTTTTAAGCTAAGTTTATTAATGTCATCAACGAACGCTGAAGTTGTGTACATTTTCTTGTTATTTCTTTGCAAATGTGTGAAATTCAGAGAAATAGCAGTTTTATAATAATGGTAATTATTTTGTCACTTTCAGAACTGTTACAATCAATCAAAATATGTTGCTTGTAATCAGTAAAATGTTCTGTATTTGTTTCTAATTACTGGGAAAGTATCATGCTGTATCATGCTGTATGATCCATATCATCCATCCATCCATCCACCCTGATCCATCCATCTCAGTCACGACGGACGACAAGACAGCACATCATCACACACCATCACACACACACACACAGCAACACACAGACAGACAACAGACACACACACACACACACACACACACACACACACACACACACACACACACACACACACACACACACACACCACACACACACACATACACACACACACACACACAAATGCAAAACAAAAATCCAACAGTGAAAAAGGAAAACAAAACACATAGCAACAAAATACTGAATTAGAACAGTTATAACAAGTCAGCGAGTTTTTGATTGAGAGGCTACTTGATGACCATGTTACTTTTACTTTTCAGCTCAGTTAAACTGAAAAGCTCTAAATAAAATGTATGACAAACTATTTCTAAGTCATGTTCTTTAGAAAGTGTTTATACAGGGATTTACTATGTCAGGCAAGTGTCTGGCTTTATGTTGTTGCATGCCCATCTGGGAAATGCCACACATTCTTTTCAGCATATTTCCTAATCTTTACAGCCCCACACTCACCTCTTTTTTTCATTTCCTAATCTTTACAGCCACCCCCCACACACACACTCAATCTCATCTCTTTGTTCTTTTGGAGATTAAAAATGTTATGAATTTGTAAGAAAATTGAAGAAAAGACATGCATCACTGTCTGTGAGTTTAAAAAAAAAAAAAAAAAAAGTAAAGAAAAGAAAAGAAAAGAAAAGGAAAAAAAAGAAAAAAGGAACATATTTCTTAGAAAGAAATAGATGTATCTGTTAATATTATGTAGTCTGCCTGAATGTCTGTCTGTCTGTCTAAAAGGAAAGAAAGAAATAGATCTATAAGGGATCTGTTAATATTATGTAGTCTGTCTGTCTGTCTAAAACTAGTAAAAGGAAAGAAAGAAACAGATCTATAGGGGGATCTGTTAATATTATGTAGTCTGTCTTTCTCGGTTTCTGTATAACTATAAGTCTACTAGTACTATCCTTGTGTCTTCAAGGCCAGAGTTTTTTTTTTTAACCCGGTAAACTCAGTTTAAAGAATCAGTTGTGTGTTCGGCCTTCAGGTGGGTCAGATTTTTTTTTTTATGTAGGTTAGTTCTGTTCGTAGAACTGTGGACTCACGATCTTATGTCCTGTTCAATCCAAGGCCAGAACATTAAAAAAAAGCTGTTTTCTGCCCATCGTTATGCTTGAATCATTCTGGTCGTATCAGTGTTTCATAGGTTCAGTTTTTTTTACCCCATCCCCACCTTCAAGACCTTGTCAGCACATAGAGGTTTGTGCAGACTCAAGGAGTTTTGCCAGATTAGTGAGTTGGGTGGATCGTATATGGAATTGTTTTGAGTGCAGTGAATCCTTAAACAAACTGCAAACTAATAACTATGATAACTATGCTTTGATACAAAATTTAAAAAGATTCCTGACTGTGATATTATGCTTTAATATTTTTAAAATATGAATTATAAAAAAGCAAAGTTTACTATTTTTTCTAATGCAAAACTGGACTGAAAGAAATGAGAAAGAAAAAAAGAAAAGAAAGAAAGAATGAATAAATAAATGGATGAATGAAATGAATGAATGAATGAATCAGTAAGAAAGGAAGAAAGAAAGAAAAAGAAATGAATGAATGAATGAGAAAGAGAAAAATAGAGAAAAAGAAATAAGAAAGAAATCTAAACATGTACACATCCACTCTCCCCATATCATGTGCTTTTCACATAGAAAATTAGACAAGTCACTGACATGCATGAAAAGATGATTAATCTAGTGAACAGTATCAGGAATTCAGTAATTCTCGAAGTGGGTCTACTTGACTTGGCATGCCTTTAGACCAGGAACCTAGATCTCTTTAATTCCAAAGGCTACAGCTACTATTACTAGTGACATCATCAGACTTAGCATGACGCACTGAACAGTAATTACCGTAAAGTTCAAAGTACCATTCACATGACAAGTACTCTACTTACTGATGTGCTGAACTTGACCTCGGTCCAAATTTATGGGGCAGTAGTCCTGCCAAGTGATAGCCAAGTAAATAGCAGATGGAGACCTTATTATTGTTATTATTATGAATTGTTTTTATATCTCGGTTGGACTCATTGCGCATTATGTGTAGTAGACTGTTAGTGATGCATGGAAAACTCAGGCTGTTAGATGAGCGGCACAGTCAATAACACTAATGGGTTGTGATGCTGGGTGACATTATTTTCAGAATTTTGTCTTGTTGTTTTTTCCTTTTCAAAAGTGTAATTTTGCTAACATATGAATAACTATTTAGGTAGCTGGTATACAGGTATAGTGCTTCAGTAATTAGTTTTGTTAAAAGTAAACAAAGAAAGAAGGGAAATTATGACATAAATGGAAATATTCATGTTACAAATGAGGCTGCCATTTGATGGTAATTAATTGTATCAGTTGCGGATTTGGGGACAAAGGGAGGGAGGAGAGATCAATGAAGTATCATTACTAATAAAGTCATGAATGTAATTTACTATTTACACTTTTTTTTTATTATACTACTTTGTTTGTATGTTTTGGAAGTGACATAAGATAATTTGTAGTACCTTCTTTTTGACATTCTGTTGGAATTTGATACAGGAAAATATTTTATTTATTGATAATAGTAATACTAAACTATCAAATAAGCAACATCAAAAAGGCCTCCGGGAATCATGACTTGGATGCAGCCCAGCCCCCTTTGAGAATAAGGAGGTTAGGGCCAAACCGTGTCCCGAAGGCCATGGGCAAACTCCTGCTTGAGGGAGGCTTCTCCTCTGAGGACCTTCAGCTGTCCAACTCG
>CM060314.1:43979101-44044101 GCA_030674185.1 Monoplex corrugatus | reverse complement strand
TACTTTTGAATTTGAATTTTTTTTTTGAAAGAGGGATTCATCACATTCAAACAATTCCATACGAGCTCCACCCAAATCTGCAATGTTGATTAGGCAGACTCTTCGAGCTTGTGTAAACCCTATGAAAGACTAAGCAGACAATGTCAGAGTGATTGAAGTCTCAAGATGGGCAGCAAACAGGCCAGTTTTTATGTTGCTGGTTGAGATAGAACTCAGGGCATCAGATCTTGGGCTCAGGGCTCAATCAGCAGAGGCAGAAAGTCTGTGTGATGTAATGTGGCGAACTTATGATTTCCACTCTGTCAGCATGGTGCTTTAACCAACTGAACTAATGGGCCCCACAAAATACTTTGCTCAGTGAAAGTGAACAGGAAGTTGTTGATAATCCTCATGTCTAAATAAACTGAGTCATTGAATGTGTATAATTACATTACTGTAGTGTGTTTTATATGTGTAATATGCATTAATTTATGGACATGGTAAACTCTCCTCCCTTTACTTGGTTTTAATCAATTTTAACATGCAAAATGCAACGTGTATCCTTGCACATGGCATTTTGTGCTGTACAAATGGAATTGTTATTATTAGAAATGAACATTTCATTAATAACATTTGACACTGCCAACTTTCTGCAATATTTTCAAAACAATATTAGAATATGAAAGCACATGGAAATTTGGAAATCTGATGCTAAAGGGTTAAGCCTTTTAATTTCTAGTTTTATTGCCTAGTGCTGATTATTTTCTGTGATATTTTGTGTTTACAAGGTTTGTATATTAGTCATTACATTAAAGTCTGTAGAAAATCTTAGTTGGTAAACAAAACTGACATGGTTACTTTGTCCATTTGCACTCTTTAGCTCAAAGAACTGTATTTACGATTCTTTCATGATGAAAAGGTAGCACCATACAAGTGTATAGTATGCTGTATAGTTTATGTAAAAGGTATATATGCAAAAATGAAATAATAACAACAACAAAAGCTTTCCTAAAAATTTGTAGAATCCAAAACACAACAAAATCGAGCATGATTGTTTATGGAAGTCAAGAAGACACATTGACCTATATCAAACATACAAAAGAAATACAAAAATCAGCATATTGAGTATGCAAAGAGTAAGAACAGAATGTACTTCCTTGTGTAGCTGGTATTTATCCTGCCTCACATTATTCTGTAAGTGATGTCTCCACAGTCACTTTTGTTGTGCTCTGTATTCTGATTTCATTGGCGTGGTGGCGTAGTGGTTAGAGCAGCCACCAGTGGGAAGTCCCATGTTTGATTCCTGGATCAGACAGGGATTTTTTCCCTCCTCCACTACCTCTTCAGTGTAGTCTGAGTGATATGATAATCTTTTGGATGAGAAGATAAACTGAGAGAGTGAAGTTTTGTGTGAAGTGTGCAATTTCGAGATGTGAAACTGAAAGAACCATAACAGCAAACCAGTTGTTTCTGACAAAATTCAGTGTAGAAACATTCACTTTGAAAAAAACACAAAAAACCCACAAAAAGGCATGGACTGGGGGAGGAAGGGGGCAGGGAGAAGTGGCCTATGCCTGTGGTGACACACTTGCACACAGGCTGGCTGGTTCTTTTGATAGTGTGGATTTGTGGCTGGCTTTTTGATAGGGCCTTGGGATTGAGATCTGGGTTCAGTCCCAGCCCACATCATAAAAACTGGCTAGTTGGCTGCATCAGTCATTCTGGTGGTGTCAGTACAATGTCTGATAGGTCCTGCATCTCCCCCCCCCCCCCCCCCCCCCTAAAAAAACAACAACTCTTTCCCATTTCAGTGTCTTGCCAGCACATAGGGTTTTGTGCAGGCTTAAGGGGTTTTCCAGATAATGTCTGACAGATGTGGGTTGTGGAGTGTGTATAGCATTGCCCAAATGCAATGATTCCCTCATGAACAAACTCTAAATTTTTAACTGTCTCCAGTGGCATCAGCCAGTGTTTTACACAGAAAAATTCCTTTTTCATTTTAAGTTAATGCAGTACAATACAATACAATACAATACAATACAATACAATACAATACAATAATACAATACCAGACAATACCAGACAATACCAGACAACACAGTACAACACATACAACACAACAAACACAAACAACACAACACAACACAACACAACACACACAACACACAACACAACACAACACAACACACACAACACACACAACACAACACACACACACAACAACAACACAACAACAATTCAACATAATACAGTTCAGTTCAGTTCAGTTCAGTTCAATACAATATAATACAGTGCAATGCCATGCAATGCAGTGCAATGTAATGCAGTGCAATGCAATGCAATGCAATGCAACACACCACAACACAACACAGCACAACACAGCACAATCCAACACAACCCAGCACAACAACACAGCACAACAACCCAACCCAACCCAACCCAAAACCCAACATACAGCACAGCACAGCACAGCACAGCACAGCACAGCACAGCACAGCACAGCACAGCAGCACAGCAACAGCACAACACAACACAACACAATATTTTACTGAAAATGATTCCAATATAGTACGAGACAAAACAATCCTCTAGGCCTGACAGTATCGTCACAGCTGTACTGTAACTGAACTATGTCAAAAGACAATATATATCATATATTGGTTACAGGACATGAGACAAAAGCCATGCTGAATAACAGAGGACCTCGCTACAAACGCAGTCAGCTGGAACGACGCATCAACCGTGATGTCATTTGGTGTGTCATTCTTCTGCTCTTCCTCTGTTTCTTCTGTGCCATAGGTGAGTACAAGAGGGAGATCATATTGTTTTTTTTATTTTCACCTTATTCTGTGCAATGAAGTGGTCCCTCTAAGAGAGCTATGTATTTGATGAATTCTTGATTGTTTTGTGTGTGTAACTAAATCCTTAGACTTTCTACTGTATCGACTTATGTATGAGCTTCCTACAAGAAGCTGGTGGATGGGCTGAGGAAGTCAAAGGATTAAAAAATACATCTAGCTGTTTAGTTGTTGAATAATGATATAGGAAGGTGAGGTGGCAAGGACATATTATGGGATGGGCATACTACAGGCAATCAAGGCTGATTGTTGTTTTCTCAGCTGTGCAGTTAGATTTTTTTGTAATGAAACAGACAGCTATTTGAGTGGCAAGGACACAGTTTTTCCAAGTCAGTGAAGAACATTCATTGTGTGTAAACATTAATTTAAGATGCATGAAAATGAATTCATTTATAAGAGAATTTGTATTTCTGCCCTTTGACTCTGTGTAGGCCTCCAGAATCCCATCCATCCCCACTCAGCTTATTTTCTTTTTCTAAAATCACAACATCACTGTAAAACAATGGAAATACCTTCTAACCATTTCAAACACCAGTCTTTTGTCATATTTCATTGTTTGTATTCTGTATGGTATTGATTTATCTGTTCTTGTTTATATATGTACGTGTATCATAATTGTCAGGAAAGGTTTAAAAATGCATTGTTATCAGTTTTTGAAATTAGGTTCTGTTTTGCTATTGACAGAATGAGGCAAGATTGTATATGACAGTCTTCTTTGGGAGTAGATAGTTTGCAGGGGATCGGAGCCAATGGACGCTGAGTATTGTCAATTTTTGAAATCACTCATGTGGTAATTGGTGTTCAGTATTTGTCAATTTTTTTAAATCACTTATGTGGTAATTGGTGTTCAATATTGTCAGTTTTTTTCCTAAATCACTCGTGTGGTAATTTGTGTTCAGAATTGTCAGTTTTTAAGAAAACCATCCCTGGGATTGTTGCAGGTAGTGGCATCTGGCTAGGAGGCTTCAACAGTTTGACAGACAACACAAACCTGGTTCCATTTATCCCCTTTGGGGATCTGGACCAGTACAGCCCTCTCTACCAGGGATTCATCGTCTTCTGGACCTACATTGTCATCTTTCAGGTAAACCACATTGACTTTTAAAATGCATTTAGTTTTAACCCTTTCTCTCCCTCATCCTATCCATTAATTCTCCTGTCTGGGCAAATCTGAGGTGGGTTGGAGTGATGGTGACCTAGTGGGGATAGGGAAAGTGGAGCTGTCAGTACAGATAGCGGTCTGTTGACACAACCTGCAGGCAATTGGAGAACTTGCTACTACGCGCTTGCAGCGTCATGATGCTTATTTTGTTCCACATGTTAGTGTTTCTAGATTGCCAACTTAATTTTCTTGTTCATATAAAAAGAAACTCCCAGTCTTTTTTCCGAGTCGCACAGCCATTGTGGACATTTTCAGAATGTCTTTTCTTGCTGAAATATGTTGTAATGTTTACACTTTTGTTGTATGAATTGGTCAAATGAATGATTGAATGAATGAATCAGTCTTCAAAAACAAGTCAGTGATTGACCAAAGGGAAATATTTTGAATGATGAAAAATTATTTAATACTGACAAATGTCCTTGTAGATATGGTGCCATTTTACATTTTCTGCATTAATGATTTAAAATCAATAAAGCTTACAGAGTTCCTGCCTTCTAACCTGACTAATAAGGGTCAAGTCTGGCATAAAAAGAAACTTCGTATGAGCAGCCTCCAGTGTGTAAATGAGTGCCAGACCCTGTTATGGGTATGGTAAGTTTAGGCTGGAAGGGAAAGGAGATAATCATGGCTTTCAAGATGTTGTTCAAAAGTAAGTTGAGGTTTCTGCAACATAACTCCCCTGTGACCTCAACGATCATGAACGTTTTTTTTCCTTGGTTCATATAGGCCTGGGTGGTGTAGAGGAAGAGCTCATATCTTTTGATCAGACTGCATAGGGTGGGTCCGGCATGAGAAAAACTTGTTCAAGTAGTTTTTACTCCACCCAACTATGAATGGTTGCCTGGCCCTGTTGAGGTTTGGGGAAGATAAAGCAGCAAGAGAGAGGAGATGGGCACTGCTCTCATTATACAGATTAAATCTTTGACTCCCACACTCTGTCTACCAACTGCAAAAACTTCACCCTTTGACTCCCACACCCTATCCACCAGCTTCCTGTAGGAAGCTGGTGGATAGGGTGAGGAGGTCAAAGGGTCGTTTTTTCTTTGCTAGCATGGTTGACAATGCAGGATGCCGGTGGACAGGTGTGGGAGTCAAAGGGTTAAAAAAAAGGATTGAAGTCTCTGTCACTTCCCTATAGCCTCAAGTGTTATGGGACAACCTGCACCTTAGTTGACTAAGGCCTGGTTGCTTTCTAGTCTGACCGCCTGGGTTTGATCTGGCATAAGAAAACTTTCTTCTCACCACCCTGTGAAATTTGATTTTGCGGACCACTGTAGTTGACAAAGAGTTTTGCATGAACAGTATGCTGGCCTTGATGTTGTTGACAGAGTGTGATACCACTTCCTCTGTACGTGTCGCTGGAACTGGTGAAGCTGGGTCAGGTGTACTTCATCACCCAGGATTTAGAACTGTATGATGAGGAATCAGACAAACGCATGGAATGCCGCGCTCTCAACATCACAGAAGACCTGGGTCAGATCGAGTACATCTTCTCAGACAAGACAGGCACTCTGACTGAAAATAAAATGGAATTCAAAAGTTGCACTGTTGGGGGTGTGGACTACCCTCACTTGCCAGGTTAGTAGTTGTATGTAAGGAGAATAACAAATTGATATTGCCTGGAAGGTTAAACATATTGATGTGTGTGTACAGTTAACCTGTCTGTGTCTTATTAGGTCAGTGAGTATTGTTATGCGATTGATCACAAATGTATATTGCAGGATTTGTCTCATATTAATGTTATGGTGGTTTAATTGTGGTTTAACCATACAACAGTACATAGACAACAACGTCACAAACTCAAATTCTCCCAAGGAACTTTTCCAACAGACTGGCAGGATGATGGGGTGCAACAACTAAAATTGTCCTGCCTAACAATATTTCACCCAATTGCCTCGCAGATGGATTCATTGACTTCTTCAAAGAGAAAAATAGAACAAATGAGAAGACATTTTTTCTTCCAGTTTTAATCCTCAGCATCTGCTGCTTTTACTGGCACTACATTAAATTTTTTCAACCAGTCTGTCTTGATCAAGTAAAAAAAAGTTATCCTGGCAAGGCCTAAAAAATCCTGCAATCATGAGCCCATCCCTGCCTCTCTTCTTTTTTGACTATACTGAAGAAATTTTTCCACTTGTAACTGTAAAGATGACTGTTCTTTAAACACAAATGCCATGCTACAGAGCTTTCAACATGCCATAGTCAGACCACTGCTCAAAAAGCCAATTGTAATCCATACAATCAAAAAACCTATCGGCCTGTTTCCAGTCGTCCAGACTTTCCAAATTCCTTCGAGTATATCATCTTCTGGCAGCTGATGAGTCACCTAGAAGCCAATAATCCCCTTGAACCTTTTCAGTCAGCCTATTGTAAAGCCCACAGTACAGAAACTGCGTTGTTAAACATTTTTTTGTCTGTGATCTTCTGCTGGCTTCTGATTATGGAAAAGTGTCTGTTCTATCACTGCTGGATCTTTCAGCTGCATTGGACACTATTAATCATGACATTGTGATCTAAAGACTGCCATCTACATTTGGCTGCATTGAAAGTGTTCTAAAGTGGTTTGAGTCATATCTTTCATGTTGAAGTTGATCTGTTGTCACCAGTGGCATAAGGTCAGCTCCATTTCTGCTGTAGTATGGTGTCCCACAGGGTTCTGTTCTGGACACTGTTCTCTTCACTGTGTATTTACAACCAGTCAGGAGCACTTAACCATTTCTTTGTTGATGACTGCACTGCTCTGCTTTCCTGAGCGACATCTTGAGCACTGCTAGAAAAATTAGAAACACCATTGAAAACAGCTGCCTGGATGAAAATGAATGAAGAGAAAACAGCTCATGTACATTGGCATAAAATCAAATTTAAATAGAGAAAATTATTTCAGATTGTACTATAGCCTTCAGCAAATCTGTATGGAATCTTAGTATTTTTCTTGATCAGTCCCTCTCTGTGGAAGCTCATGTTAACTACCTGAGCAACATTCTGTATCTCCAACTATGCAGAATAAGCAGAATGGGTCCCTTTCTCTTTGCTGTTGTCACAAACAAATTGTATGTATCTTTCATTATATCCAGACTGCTGAAGCTTTACAAACTCCAACAAATCCAGAACATTGCACGACTTGTTCTATGAGAGAGCTAGAGAACAGGAGCAATGCAAAAGCACTCCTGCGAAAACTACATTGGCTACCAGTCAAATCAACAGTCTGCTTTAGTGTCTGAGTTTGAATACAATGCCAACAATCAGATCTCCTCCTGCCATACAAACCATCCAAAGCTCTCAGGTCTCAAAGAACTTCTCTGTAACCATATCTCAGTTCTCGCTTACAATCTGTGTCAAGAAATCTTTCTTTGTTTTTGGTCCTGCAACATGGAAGTCATTCCCGGTATCATTAAGAGAAAGTAATTGTCTGCTTACTTTCAAAAAGCACCTTGGAACACTGCTCTTTCAAAAATCTCTCCAAAATCCATCAGTTAATGCTTGTGGCTGTTCCAGATTCAGTGGTAATGTAATTTGTGCGTGTGTATATATAATGTGTGTGTGTGTGTGTGTGTGTGTGTGTGTGTGTGTGTGTGTGTGTGTGTGTGTGTGTGTGTGTGTGTGTGTGTGTGTGTATATACATGTGTATATGCAGAGGGTCTGTGTATGCATGTACGTATGTTTGCCTGCTTGCATATATGTGTATTTACATGTGTATCATTGTCACTGATAAATTGAAAAATATTGCTGTTATTTTTGATGAATCATGTTTATGGTACATTGATATATTGGTGTATATGTGTGTCCCATATGTTTGTACTGCATTATAATGTGTTGATATGGTAATGCTTACGCTAACTGATGTGTTGAGTATGTATCCAATTATTCATACTGCATTTATAATTATATTAACATTGCAATGTTTAAGCTGTTTGTAAAGTGCAACGAGCATTCTCTGACATGTATGTTTATACTGTATAAATGGAATTATTACTGTCATTATGTTTATCATTATTATATTTTGTTGACCTAAATTAAACTATTAAAGAAGCTTACATGATTGTTGATTTGTAGTTGAACTTGTGTAATATTATGAACTATTTTTCACCATGTTTATTACTGTTCTGCTATTATTCCTAGTGCCTGTAATTTTTTTTTTTTTTTTTCATGTCTGACCTGCTATTAGCCTAAAATCTAAATCATGCTTGAATGTTATTGCTATTTAAAACGTTTTGCACCTTTTCAACAATTTTTCCTTATCTGGAATGGTCTCTACTTCTTACAGTTGATTTGTTTTGTCCATGAATTTCCATGACATATGAAAAATGTGCCCTTTTGCATAGGTATGAAACCAGAATCACACTTAGAATGTATTTGAAAAAAATACTATTGTGTTGCAGGTGAAGACAGTTATACAAGCTACAGTGACTTCGACAGCCGGATGTCTTTAGCTGGTGTCAGCAGGACCAGCTCTGTATGTACATGATTTTATTTTGATATTAATAACATGAATGATTAGTTACACATTGATCAAATGACGGTTGAAATGCCTCAGTGGATAGAGCCTTGTTAGAGGATTTTCCACATAGTCACACAATGATCAAATAACAGTTGAAATGCTTCACTGGCTAGAACCTTGTTAGAGGATTTTCCACATAGTCACACAATGATCAAATAACAGTTGAAATGCCTCACTGGCTAGAACCTTGTTAGAGGTCTTCCACAGTCCTGTTCTGTTTGCTCCTTTCTTTTCTTGTGCCTTCATACTGTTTCCAGCAGGATGATCTCATAGAGTCCTTGGATCTTGTTGCATGACCACCATCTCAGCTTTCTCATATTTATTGGGTGATTGTTCTTCATGTGTTTTGTTTGTGATGTGGTCAGTGTACGAGATGCTGAGGAGTCTTTAGAAGCATGTTGATTACAGATCATCTGAACAGTTTTGAGATGTTGTTTGGTCAGGATCACTGGTGCTGGCACCAGGAAGTGATCATTGTATATGTTGTGATTTTGAAGTGTTATGGTTTTAACTTATTTAAGATTTTATAATCCTGTTTCCTTTAATAAAGCCTCAAAAGTTCTTGGCTTATAACTTTAAATCAGTCAGCTATTACTTATTGTTAGAAAACTTTTGCATTCATTTCAGATCATAGAAGATCTTTTGCATTCATTTTAGATCATAGAAGATCTTTTGCATACATTCCAGATCACAGAAAACCTGTTGTGTTCATGTTAGATTAGAGGAACCTTTTCGCATTCATTTTAGATAATAGAAAACATTTTTTCAGGACATAGGAAATTTTTACCTTTCGCATTTTTTTTCTGGTGATAGAAAACAATTTGCACTCTTTTTAGATCATAGAAAGCCATTACCTTTCACATTCATTTCAGAACAAAAGAAAACCTTTAACTTTTGCATTGTGTTCATATTATAGAAAACGTTTTGCTTTCATTTCAGATCATGAAAAACCTTTTTGTGTTTAAATCAGATCATTGAAAACCTGCCCCTGGAACCAGCACTGCAGCGAGAATTGTCCAACATGTGTCTGCGCAGTCTGGACAGTGTGGAACTGACCATTCCGCCACATGTGAAGCGCGTCCAGGAATTCTTCCTTCTGATGGCTGTGTGCAACACCGTAGTTGTTTCGCATCACCCCCACGAAGATGCTGTGAGTTGATAATCAGTGTCTGCTTTGGGACGTTGATTTATGTCTATTCCGTTAATACTGATTTTATCCATGTTGGAGGAGTCAGAATTGTTTCTGAGTGTTATTTGAAGTGGATTCTTTGTTTTTGTGTTCTGTGTGTTTTGTTTTTATTGTTCCCAGGAAGTTGCATGACCTTTTGTTAAATCTAGGTAGTGACTCAGACCTGACCACATTTAAAATGACAGTTATGAACATACACTCTACCATATCAAACTGATGCAGAGTGGCTGTATTTTTGGCTGTAACCTAACCAATGTTTACTGACAGTTCAGTCTAAAGATACTTCCAGGTGGCACTCCACCCCGTTTGATCACTCAGGTCATGCGAAAACACGACCATCCATCCTCTTTCTCTGTCCACACGCAAGAGTGAGCAGACATACTTCCTCACGTTCTACAAACTTCCACCAAACACAGCCTGTGATCGCAATCTCCACTGATTGCCACATCAACATTGACTCCCTGATCAACAGCTTTGTCTCCTAGCTTCAAGTTTACTGATTGCTTTGGTATTTTGCTTGAGGATTATGCTTTTTTCTTGGCCCAGCCTGCCCAGTGTCAAGTACTTATCATGTCCATCCTTTGTTCTTGTTTGTTCTTGTTTCCTTTTTTTCTGTTTCTTGCCTTTATGTTTTTTGCCATAGGCTTCCACTACAGTGGCCAAAAGCTGGTTGCTTTTAGTTTCATCTACCTCTGCAGCTGATCACTCTGAGGTTTGTACTGTCCTTTGATCTTCCTGTTGTGAGCCAGTGGATCCTGATAAGAAATTAATTCTCAAGAGAGGGGTTGATTGCATCACGAGAAATGGAGCATTGTCGACCCAGTTCAAGGTTCATGCCATCTTGAAAATTTGTAGTCATCCCTTGCAGATGAAATGTTTATCATGCTTTCTTCTTTTCAGCAGGGTGGCTCCTCTGATGCTTTGAAGAAAGCGTAACAGATTGCAGGCCCCTGCCATGGTTGAACCCAGCTCCCGCTGGAACCTCAATCCCTCCACAAACAGGTGGAGGTCTCTGACAGTCAGCTAACCTGCCTTCATTGCAGACACCCACAGGATCTCCACTGTCGCTTAATACAACTCACCCCACCCTCCTCTGATGCCCAGTGAGTCGAGCACTACTCCTCCAAGCAATCTGGGACTCTGATCCCAGGCCTGTTTGGACTGGCTGTCTTTTCACCTTCCGGCCAAGCCTACTAGGACTTGACTGCCTTGTCCCTGTCTCAGAGTGGGGTCAAACAGAGCCATGTCTGGGGCTCTCCAGCAATCAGACGGACAACGCTCCGGGAAGTCTTCAGAGGCCTATTGGTCCAAGAGACTAAGATCTCTTTTCTGACTCCAAAATGGATTTAGCAGTCATCCTAGACTCGCTCAGGCTCGTGTCTTTCAAACCAGATGTGATTCCCTTTCCCTCTCTCACTCTCGCCAGAATTTCTAGCCAAGACCCAGCAGCCAGGTTCCAGAAAATATTCCTTCAGAATCTCGGTTCCAGAAAATATTCCTTCAAAATCTCATCTCTGGTTTCATTCTTGGACCCTAGAGACACAAAAAGAGAGGACCAGCTCTTGTGCCCTGTCCACTGCTTCAAACACTTCCGGCATTGCTCAGCTGGAGCTCATCGAAGACTCTTTATCTCAGTTAATGATCAACACACCAAAGGTATCAAGGCTATCACCAGATCCCAGTGGCTCTCCGAAACAGTCATCAGGGCAAATGAGAAAAAAAACCCTGGGCTTCTGAAGTCTGGACCTCTCATCCTCAGCCACCTTCCATCAGTCCCTCTCCATTTGTGACAGAAGCAGCCTTCTAACATGGGGAATCCACCTTTTTATTAACCATTACCTAGGAGATCTACGGGTCTCCACCATAGAAAGTCTATCCCACATCTCCTTTATTTTGGCTAACGCTGTCTAAGATGTCTCGTGGAGACGTACAGAGCAGACGGAGCGTCTATCTCACCTCCCAATCTTTAAATTCTGTCAGTTGTATATGGTAGAGTATAGTTGCTAAAGGAAGAATTTTCAAGTAAATCCCAATTTTTTTAAGAGGAAGTTTTAAGTAAATTCCCATTTTGCTGGTACACTTACCATATTCGACTCTTAGGCCCACCCTGCCGGCTCTTCTTGAGATCTTCCTCTCTTGTCTGGCATATGAAGTCCCCCCCCCCCCCCACCAAAAGGATGGATACTTGCGTTCTCGTGCAACCTGAACAGTCAGTGGAATGGAGTGCCACCTGGAGGCATCTTCGAACCGAATTCTTGGTAAACGTTGGGTTAGAACTAGAGCAATCTTGTGCCACTGTGCATCAGCTGGATATGGTAAATATACCAGCTAATGGGAATTTACTTGAAAATTCTTCTTTTAGGACATTGATGTCAGATTTAAGTGACTTAAAATTATTATTGTTTACAATGCCAGTCGGCTGCTAGCTCTGTAGGTGTGTAAGATGGCTTAAAAGTGGGAGAATATCATCATTGTTAGACATGTGTATTTTATTCTCTTTTCCAGATGGACGAAAGTGGCTTCATGGCAGAACCCTACTTTGCCACACACCAAGATCATGCCTCTGAACCAATGGATCGTTACAACCGCCTCCAGTCGAGCAGCACATCCAATTCCCGTACCTCTCTCAATCGCTCCCGTCTCTCTCTGTCCAGTGACCTTGGTGATTACCCACCATCAGAAGGCAGCACTATAGGATCATCATTTCTATCAGACAGTTCCCTCAGGACTCGTTATGAGGCAGAAAGTCCAGATGAGTTGGCGTTGGTTAAAGCAGCAAGTACCTATGGCTGTCGTCTGTTGAAACGATCACCTGAAAAAGTGAATGTATGGCTGCCAGGTAATTTGCATGTGGGAAATTGTTACCCTTTTTATTTTGCTAATGCTGGAACCTTAATGCTGATGTTCAGATTTGCAGAGATTCTTACATTATATATGTGGACTCTTTCTTTTTTTTGTGTTGTAACTGCTTATTTTTCACCATTCGTGTGGTGACAGCTAGATGTTTTTTAAAACTTACATTTATGAACTTTGTATTTTTCGACACTTTAATTTTTAAAATGGTAAAAGTCGTCTCAGAATTGTCCCTTTGACATTTTTGTTTGTGTTGGAGATCTTAGGCATATCCATTTTGTGTTTTAACATTTTGAGTATTCAAAGCCATTTATTAAATCCTCTGGATACTGACTTAGCTTTTAAATATGTATGTTTTTAACCAGTATCAGTTCATAATGACATGGTTGGAGGGACCTACAAGCTACACATTTTAGCTAATGTCTCATGTGATGAACAAATTCCAACAACAAAACAAGACTGCAGCAATGGTCATATCAACTACACACAAACAAGAAAAGTGTACAGGAATATGTACATAATCTTCCCAGTTGTATTTGTTGGCTCGGAGTATGTCTGCTATTGAGTTAAAGGTTCCTGCCTGCCGGAGTGACTGTATTTGAATCAAGGTTCATGAATTAATTAAAAAAACAAAAACAACAGCAACAACAAAAACAACAACTGACAAAAAATCCTGAATTTAACCTTGTGCATGTAGCTCAAGTCCATTTACTTATGAAAGGGTACTTGACCGACTGACTTGCAGTCGGGGAAGGTAAAGAAGTGAGTGTGAGGATAGTACCTAATCTGTATAAAACTGGTCAGAGTGTATTGAGGCGCTACTGAGCCACATTGCTCCCCATTGGTTTTGATTCAAGGGGGTTCCTTTACTTCTACCATTTTTCTGTTAGTTAGATACAATACATTTAAGTAGCAGCCCAAAGCTTTTCCAGGATGTAGGCTTATGTGCAGACTTACTGCTTGTGTCATGATCATTTTGGATCTTAGTGATGATGGTGCATATGGAATACATTCCAGGCATGGAGACACCGTCTTGAGAAATCGAAACTGAATTCAGCTAGTTGCTTTAGATGCTAGTGTGTTCTTTGTTGTTATGCCACTGAAAGAGAGGTATTCTCTGGTAACAAGACTCCTTTACCTTTGCCCTTTACCTCAGTTGCATCAGTTGTCACTTGTGTTCTTTGTACTTATGCAGCGTAGACTTTGATATCTTCTCATTATAGCACTCCCTTTACCTGTTGGTAGGGTCAACCATGCCCACCTGACCCTTCCTTCTCTGGCACACCTCTTACTACTTTTACCCCAGTCTCACAAGAAGAAATTTTCAACACAATCAGATCCATGTCGTTCAAAACCTGCGAACTGGATCCTCTTCCAGGGTCTCTCTACTCCGACTGTCTCCCTACTCTCCTCCCATTCATCACTGACATCATCAACACTTCTCTTCAAACTGGAACTGTCCCAGATTCTTTCAAGTCTGCTATTGTTCACCCTCTCCTCAAGAAACACAATTTAGACCCAAATGAACTGAAAAATGATCGGCCTATCTCTAATCTCTCTTTCTTGTCGAAACTCCTTGAAAAAGTCGTCCTCAATCAGCTGAACTCTCACCTGTCTGCCAACAATCTCCTCAATCCTTTCCAGTCAGCCTACCGCCAGTGCCATAGCACTGAAACTGCCCTACTACACATTCTCAACAATCTCCTCCTTGCAACTGATACTGGCAAAGTCTCTCTCCTCACACTCCTTGATCTGTCTGCAGCCTTTGACACCATTGATCATGGTATTCTCCTTTCTAGACTTCATCATACTTTTGGCATCTCTGACATTGCTCTGTCCTGGTTCACTTCATACCTATCAAACAGAAAACAAACTGTTCTCATCAATGGCACTTACTCTCAACCTGCATACCTGACCTGTGGTGTTCCACAAGGATCTGTCCTTGGCCCTGTTCTTTTCACTCTTTACACCTCCCCCCTGTCCACCATCATCAACTCCCACTCTATAAAACACCACTTCTATGCTGATGACACCCAACTTCAAGACAGTGACTCACCTGATAATATACAGCGCCTCGTTGACTCGCACCACTGAGTGTTACTCGGACATTAAGAACTGGATGACACACAATAAACTTCAGCTTAATGACGACAAGACAGAAGCTATCCTCATTGGCACCCGTCAGAAACTTTCTCAGCTGCCTCCTCTTTCTCTCCCATCATGTAACACATCAGTCCCAATTTCTGATTCAGCTAAAAACCTTGGTGTCTGCATTGACTCTACCCTCTCCATGAACAACTTTGTTTCTCAAACTGCCAGATCTTGCTACTATCATCTCCATCGTATAAGGCTGATCAGGAAGTATCTCTCTGTCGAAACAACTGCAAAACTCGTTCTCTCCTTCATAATGTCTCGCATTGACTATTGCAATTCACTCCTGTCTGGTCTTCCTGCCTCCACCATTCACATCCTACAGCGCATTCAAAACAATGCTGTACGCCTTGTACTCAAAAAGAAAAAAGCTGACCACATATCTCCTCTCCTGGCACAACTTCACTGGCTCCCTGTATCAAAGCGCATACAATACAAACTAGACACCATGTGCTACAAAAGCCTCAATAACGCAGCCCCCGATTACCTGTCAAGCCTACTTGAGATCTATGTTCCCTCACGTACCCTGCGCTCTGCCTCCGATCCTCTGACTTTTCGCTTTCCACGCACTAAGCTCAATACCTATGGTCCACGAGCCTTCTCTGTTTCTGGTCCACTCTCCTGGAACAAACTTCCTCTCTCAGTCCGTCAGCAACCTACTTTTGTCTCCTTCAAGTCCGCTCTCAAAACCCACCTTTTCTCCTCTGCATAAAATCCTAACCTCACTCAACCCCCCCTCCCCCCTCTGCAGCCTGTCTCCGCTCGGAGGGGAATCACATGGTTATAATATATAATTGTATATGCTATGCTCTCTATAATTTTCCATTGCTTTTATTCTTGCTTTTATTGCTTTTATTGCTTTTATTCTTTCTCCCCATTTATAGCCATGCGTGTGTGTGTGTGTGTGTGTGTGTGTGTGTGTGTGTGTGTGTGTGTGTGTGTGCGTGCGTGCGTGCGTGCGTGCGTGCGTGTGTGTGTGTCTGCTTCAGCGCTTAGATTTGATTTTATCAAGATTTTGCGCTATATAAATATTGTAATTATTATTAATTATTATTATTATTGCAGATGTGTTTTTTTTTTACTGTTGTGCAGCGGAGGGAGAGGTAGAGTTTGTTGTCCTGAACATTCTGCAGTTCGATGCCACACGCAAACGCATGTCTGTCATCATACAGCATCCTGTGTCCAAAGAAATCATCTTACTGGTCAAGGGAGCTGACACGGCAATTATCAGTGTCCTGCATAAACGTTATAAAGGTTAGTCTTTTGTGCTCCTACTTTTCTCTGTGCTTGTAGACTGATAGTTTTTTGGAAGGAGAGGGGTTAATTGATGGAGGTCTAATATGCTGGAAGATCTAGATTGCAATTATGGCTTGAGTGTTTTGTTGTTTAAGTCCTTTCTGATAAATGTTTTTTAATGTTTTTTTTCAACTTAAATTACTTCATTTCATACACAATTTGTACAGAGATCTGAAATCATATGTTTTCTGTGTAAACAGCTGAAGTGGGCTGAAGAATGATTGGAAAACAGAACTAAGATGGTTTATATTTGATTGTTGTTATCCTTCACATCTTGTTTAAGATGTGGGAGTCAAATTTTACCAAATGTGACTGATGGTGGCACAGATTCAGGGCAAACTGGATGTTTTAGTATTTTGAAATATATGCACTTTGGAAATCTGCAGTTTAGTTGACTGGCTATATGCATCAAAGAGACACAATAAGCATTTTTGTTAAGCATCATTCTAAGAAAAAAAGTTTTTTGATCATTTTGATATAAAGTTGAATGTCTTCTTCCTTAACTTGGTAAAGAGTAATTGAGGAGCTGTATTAAAGGACTGTTCACCAGATTCCTCTGGCTGTGTCTGTTGTATGCCAAAGCCTGGGTCTCTGCAAATGATTTCTGTGTCCATTCCTCAGTGTTGTCAGTCCATTGTTTTTTTGTGTCTTCCTCTCTATCTTCCTCCCTCAACAGTTGCGTGGAGGATTGATTTAGCAAAAAACCCCCCTTTTTTTTTAATAATCTTTTTACATGGCCATACCAACGCTGTTTTCTTTTCTTAACTGATATCAGCAGATCTTCATATTGTCTTGAGTGCTGCTTGATAGTTTGGCACACCTGTATATTGGTGATCTGATCACTGCATCTGATATTTAGTGTCTTGTGATAACATTATTTCCATGGCTTGGATTCTTCTTTCCAAATCTGCTATGAAGATTCATGTGTCACATGCATACAGGAAAATGGAATAGATATCAGGGCACATAAGAGCCAGATCTTGTGTTTCATGGAGATGTTCTTGTCCTTCCATACAGGTTTCAGCCTGATAGTGCCATTGTCTTTGCTGTCCTTTAGTTTCAAGAAAATGGCCTGAAAAGATTTCACACATTAGCAAGTCACAATTTTTTTAGTTTTCACACACCAGCATGTCACTTTTTTTTTTTTAGCAACCCCAACTCCATTTAGTAGTAATACAAATTTCTGTGTGACTCTCCAAGCCAAGACAAAGAGCTTTCCAGCATTGTGCAATATGTAGGGTTCGGCAAGGGTCACACTGCATGTATATTTGTTCAAAGTATGCATTTTTGAAAAACAACAACAAAGTTTGACTGCATGCATCCGATAAAAGGTTGATTTTTGAACACTTTTTAATGACTCTTTGAAGATGAATGCTACACCATTACAGAATTTTGTGGTTTAAGGACTGTGTTTCTGCTGAAAACTAAAAGTCACTCAGACTGGCCCTTAGTGCCTGTTTTGGCTATCCTGCTGTAAAGCTCCAGTTATCACTGGCTGATGGATCCTTAATGCTTTTCGACTTGTTTAAAAGAAGGCTGTGGACATGGTTCATTTTCTATTGTTTTGGTTTTTTGTATTGGCATTTGGCATGTGTTCAAGAGGGATTCACGTCGCTCGGACAGCTGCATATGCACTCCACCCAAATCTTCCAGCAATTACCTGACAGACTTCCTCAGCCTGCACAAAGCCCTATGTGCTGGCAAGGTCTTGAAATGGGAAAAGGGAGAGAAGGGACCTATGAAAACACTAAGCTGACACCACCAGAATGATGGAAACATTAAGATGGGCAGCGAACAGACCAGTTTTTAATGTTGCTGGCTGGGATTGAACTCAAGATATCAGATCTTGAGTCCATGGCTCTACTTTTTTTTGTAACTGTGCAGGACAGGTAGTTAAACTGGTTAGTTGATTGATTGGTATTTGTTTGCTTGCATTCATGACTGGTTAGTTGATTGATTGGTATTTGTTTGCTTGCTTTCATGACTGGTTAGTTGATTGATTGGTATTTGTTTGCTTGCTTTCATGACTGACTTAATATTACAGTGGAAGGAAATGTAGGAAATGGTATATCAGAAAAAAATTTTTTCTGCAATATTCAGTTATGTAATACTTAAACAGTTTAAATAATTCGAAATAGCAGATTATGGCAAAAATGGTTACATATTGCCTTCTCTGTGTTCAACAGATGATGCAGAGGAGATGCGTGTGGTGTCAGAGACTGAAAATCACCTCAACTCATATGCACTCAGGGGCCTTCGCACCCTCTGTATGGCCAGAAGGGTAAGTAGTTCTGGCAATATTGGCATTTTTATCCATTACCTCTTCTGCTTCAGAAATGGAACAAATAACTTCACTTCATTCTGTCTTCTGCATGATGAGTAAACATGTCTTTTTCACATGCATTGCTTGGTTGCTTAAAATTTACATAGTAAATTTAATTTTCATAGTAAAGTTAAGGGGCATATTTTAGTCTGTACAGTTCTTTATTGTATCTGATTCCAGAGTGTTTTGTGTTCTCTCCTTAAAAAGAAAACCTTTTGGTCAATGTAGATTTGCTTACCAAGGTCAAGTAATATGGAATGAACTTGTCCACATTAGACATTCAGCTTCAGTCGCTTCTTTCAGATCTGTTTTGTAGACTCAACTTTTTCAGTTGTAATCTGTGTGTATGTGTTTGTGTTTGTGTTTGTGTGTGTGTGTGTATGTGTATGTGTATGTGTGTGTGTGTGTGTGTGTGTGTGTGTGTGTGTGTGTGTGTGTGTGTGTGTGTGTGTGTGTGTGTGTGTGTGTGTGTGTGTGTGTGTGTGCGTGCGTGCATGCGTGTGTGTGTGCGTGTGTGTGTGTGTGTGCGTGTGTGTGAATGTGCTTAGATCAGTGAATGTTCAAGTATGGATGTTTAAACTGTGTGTGTGTGTTGTGAGAGAGAAAGAGAGAGAAGTGTATTTGTTGCTATTGTACTTATAAAGGATTTTTGTTGTGAGGATTGGCATATATATGGATATGGGTATCGTATTGTAAATACATGTTTATTGCTTCATTAGTACTTTATTATTATAGTTATCTGTTTTGATAATAGTGGTAGGGGTTGACAGGTAGTTGCTTTGCATGTGTCTGTCTTTGTCTTCCATGCTTTGTAAAGCGCTTAAGGCTCTTGTATGGGAGGGTGCTGCACAATTACTTAATGTTATCATCATTTTTTTTTGTAAATCAGGTGTTGCATCCTTGATTCACTGTTTCGATGATCTCTTTGATCGTTTTCAGGCTGACATAAGTACACTTGTCTCTCTTCTCACCTCAAAATTTGCCAACCTGTCTACACATATACTTTTGATAAGACTGACTTGGTTCTTATCATAGTGGAATTTTTCCCTGTAAACTGTCAGTTGTTCTTTCTGGGAAAATGTTGGTGCCACCATATTTTCTGTATGGCGTATTTTTCCTTCTGTATCTAAGTGGATTTTTCTTTCTTTTTTTCTTTTTTTTTTTACTGAGTTTTGCCTGGGACATACTTTTTACGTGTGCTCATGGAACTCAGTTTATTGTATTATCTGAATGACGAGCATACAGCACACCATTGAAGAACTCGGGGGAGAGTGATGGTTAGAAAATTGCCTGACCAAGTGGGAATTGGAGCTTGGACTTTTCCCTTCTCAAGTGGGCGCTTCAACCATGAGACACTATTCCATTATTTCGATTTGGAGTTTACTTCAATTAGTTTTACTTACAAGCAACAGCAGCTTAGAGTTATAAGTTAGGTTTTAAAAAGCAAGGGAGATGATCACACAGTCTGACTCTGCGACTGGGTGATTGTTGGCATTAGTTGGCTGATTAGTGGACAGTGTCCTGTACATGTGAGATCAGAACATGCACTTCTGAACTCCACCAAAATGACCCAGCAACTGTCCAGTCTCCTTTGTTGGGTGGCCCTGTGGCAGCTTGACATCATTGACTTCCATGGACTTTCTGACATTGGGATTTCAGCAGTGTGGACAAGAGTTTAGCAGTGTGTTGAATGGTTTTGTTAGCCTCATTTGGTTACATATGGTGCTGGTAAGGTAGAGCTTGTGGTTCGATTGTCAGTCAGGCCACAGGTTTTTTTTAGCGGCCTGTAATCTCAGTTGGATTGAGCACCATGCTGATAATGCAAGGATCATAGATTCGATCTTTGGGCAGGCCACAGACTTTTCCTCATGCGGGACATATGTTTATTTGCCCCCCAAGATCTTGCTAGCGCTTAGGGCTTATGTTCAGGCATAGGGCTTATGCCATGATCTGTTTGGATCTTACCCATCACATCACACAGCTTCTGTAGTATCAGTGCATATTGAATTTATTCCATGCATAGAGACACCATATTGAGAGAATTAAAATGAATCAAAACTAAAGAGCCGAAATGAGTAGAATGAGATCATTACCACTGAAATGGTGTAGCAGATGGGGCAGACAAAGAAAACGTTCTTAAACAGTAAAGCTCCAGACTCTGGCACTAATAGAAGGCATTAGAAGTACAGACTGTGTATGTGTCTTCTTCAGGTACTGTCTGAAAAAGTGTACACTGCCTGGTTAGAGGAGCATAAAAAGGCTGAATCCGCAATGGACGACAGAGACACAGCTGTAAGAGATTCTGCATGTCGCATTGAGCAAGACTTGGAGCTGTTGGGTATGTGGATTTGATATTGTGTACATGATTTGTGTGTGTGTGTGTTTATACTTTTATAGTTGCATGTATTTGTGTGTGTGTGTGTATATGTATGCATGCATGTGTGTGTTGTTGGTACATTGGTACCTACATTGGTGCATTGGTACCTACCTGAATACAGACATTGGTGCCATCTCAAAAGTAACACTGTGCAGACTCCTACAGCATGGAATGGAAGGTGTCTGGGCTTTTCCTGAATTATAGAGAAAGGAAATGTGAAGAAATGGGAAAGGTAGTTGGTCAGAGTTGTCACACTTTTTTGTGTTTGTGGTTCGTGTGTTGTGTATTGTTTGTATGTCTTTAAGTTTGTTACGGTATTTGTTTGCTTTTTGTTTTGTGTGTGTTTGTGTGTGTGTGTGTGTGTGTGTTGTGTGTGTGTGTGTGTGTGTGTCTGTGTGTGTTTTGTGTGTGTGTATGTGTGTGTGTGTGTGTGTGTTCTGTTTTTGTTTTGGATTTTTGTTAGTATTTTCTGGTATCATGATTTATGAATATGTGCGTGTGTGTGTGTTGATGTTATTAGCCAAGTGTTCTTTGAAATGTGTATCAGTGGTACATCCAATTTCACTAGTGCACAGTTGAAAGCATTTAGAGCAGCTGGTCACATGGACAGTGTTGTGGGTTTGACAGTTAAAATGTTTTGTAATGTGGCCAGAATTGTTCCAATGACAGACTGATACAAAAATACGAAACAAAACCCATATGCTAGGTAGGACATCAGGACCCCAGCTCATGGGTTCATGTGCAGGCTTAAGGTCTTATGCCATGATCATTTTGGATCTTCTCCATAGCATGGCACCTGTGGCATCAGTGCATATGGAATTATTCTCAGCACAGAGACATCATCTGAAGTAACCGAAACTGAAAGTGTGTGGTTGAATTTGTTGTATACAGGTGTGTGCGTATACTTGTGTGTATGTGTGTCTGTGTGTTTGTGTTTATACATGTGTGTGGATGTGCTTGCATGTTTGTGTATGCATGCCTGTGTGTATGTGAAATTGCTTTAATATCTTTGACAAAAGGAATCTTATGTAAGCAAAGTACAATATGCCTTCACAGAGATTCTTGTCAGATATAATTTCCTGCAGCTCTGTCTATTGCTCTGTGTGTTATTTTGGTTTCGATTTGTTCGAAGTGCTTGATTTTAGACCAACAAATCATAATGTTATTGCAACGGAAACAATAACAAGAAATATTACTATTGCTGTCACCGCCACTATGACCAACACCACCGTTACTACCAGTGCTACCATTGTTATTGCTGACTACTCCACTACTACTATCATTACACCAACAACACTTCTACCACTATTACCACCACCACTATTACCACCACTACTGCCAGTGCTACTACTGCCACCGTACTGTGATTGCCATCAGTACTGTCACTGACTACTACCACTGCTACTAATACTGAGAACCTCTACTACCAGCACTACTGCTACTATTACTCATCGTCATCATCATGTGCCCTGCTGCATGGCATCATTGATCATGGCCCTCCATATGAATCTATCCTTTTTTGTTAAAGTCTGTTCAGTATTTTCTCCCTGGGTCTACCTGGTGCTCTTTTTCCCTCTAGCTTTCCTTTTGTGACTGGGTGCTCTAATTACTCTTGCCTCATGAAATGTCCTGTAAATGTTGCTTGCCTTTTCCTAATCATCTTCATTTATGTTCTTTTTGTATCTGCCTCCTTCAAGACTGTCTCATTTGTTTTCTTTGCTGTCCATGGTATCATTACTACTACCAACAACACTTCTGCCACTGCTGCTTCTTCTACCACTATCAACACCACAGCTACAAGTACTACTAGCATTCTTACTACTAAAACAGATGGTCCCATAACCCCAAGCATGGTTTTAGAGGAGTGAGATGGTAGAGACCTCACAACTCTTGTGTCACCAGTTCTAGAGCAGGCCCACTTCTTCCTCTTGCTGTTTATCTTCTCCAGACTTGAACAGTGTTAGGCACCCACTCACAGCTGAGTGGACTGGAGACTGCTTGTGCAGTTAACTGGCCAGGGTCAAACTTGTGTGCTTAGATTGGCAGGTGGCAGTTGTTGCACGTGTTTGTTGTGTTGTGTAGGTGCGACAGGTATATATACATTTTTGTTGTGTTGTGCAGGTGCGACAGGTATAGAAGACAAGCTGCAGGATGGAGTTCCAGACACCATCGCCAAGCTGCGAGAAGCTGGGATCAAAGTGTGGGTTTTGACAGGTGACAAACAGGTATGTATCATCAGTTTGCTGGTGCAGAATGAGAAAGAATATACATATGTATTCGGTGTTGCATTCAAGATACAGCGATAGATAGGACAGAATGTCCTGAAGAGAATGAATAGGACATAATATCCTAATCCAACAAAATGTGTGTGTGTGTGTGTGTGTGTGTGTGTGTGTGTGTGTGTGTGTGTGTGTGTGTGTGTGTGTGTGTGTGTGAGTGAGTGAGAAAGAGAGAGAGAGAGAGAGAGAGAGCATTCTTTTGCAGAGATGGTTTTACGCTGTCAGGTTTATCCATGAAATGTTTCAGTATTCTCAAATATGACCATTGCAGATTGTAATGCCTATTTTACATCAAATTCATTCGGGCACATCACTTCAGGTGGACATTTCCTCTTATAGGTACGCCTGGGGGTTCTTTCAGTATAAATAGTATCCCCACCTTTTGGAAATGCTGTGCTTGAAATTTCCTCTTTTCTTTCACTCTCTCTGTTTTTGCCATGTTCCTTTGCTTCCTGTCATGTTTTCCTATCATTTTCTGCTTTGCTGGTCCATTCACCTGTTTGTGCTCGATAAAGTCTTAATACTTTCTTTAGGATTGATAACTGGGTTCATTTATTAACTGCATTTTTGGTTCTAAGGAAATATGTTGTGTAGAAGCAGTTTAAGGTAATTTAGGCCCATTTTTATATGTATGTGTTAGTGTCCTTACTTATGTTTACATATGTGTTCAAGTATATTTTTTGAAATCTCCTGGTGATAATTTGGATGGAGTGGTCAGTGCGTAGGGTATATCCTTCAATTATGTGTGCGAATGCATTGATATGTGTATTTGTATTTCTTTTCCAGATTGTTATTTTATTATTGTTGTTCTTTTCAAGATGGTTATAGGCCTGATATGGCTCTGCACAGTCAGTTGGGCTTTAAGCAACAATAACACTTTTTACAGGACCATGTCCTTATTGTGCCTGGATGTACTACTGTATTGTACTGAGATGTCAGACAAAACTTTCTTTTTGAAGGAAACAGAGAAACAGATAAGCACATAGAATGCTTTTCATCTGGCTTCTAGCCTGAAAGGGACTGTAACGGAAACTAAAGATTTCAATCAATGAAAGAAGAAAAAAAGGGATTGGTGAAGAGATGCAAGTTCACATACATCTTGCATTGATGCAAACATATGATATGCACACATGCAGTACAGAAGAACTCGGTGAAGGTTGGTTGAAAATGGGTTAAGTGAAGTACACATTCAATTTTTCTATGGCACAAAGCTTTTCTTTTGTACAGCATATTGTGTATGTCAGTCTCAGCTCGCAAAATGAAAAATGGCATGTTCGCTTATTATCATAATGCTTAAGTCATTCTGGTGTTGTCAGCATAGTGTTTGTTATATTCCCCTCTCCCTTCTCCCATTTCAAAATCCTGCACTGTTCAAGACCTTACTAACACAAAGGATCAAGGAGTCTGCCATATTGTCACTAGCAGATTTGGGAGTGCAAGGAATCCCTTTTGGACAAAATCTTAACCCTTTGACTCCCACACCCTGTCCACCAACTACAGAACTCAACTCTTTGATTCCCTCACCCTATTACCAGCTTCCTGCAGAAAGCTGTTGGATAGGGTGAGGAAATCATAGGGTTAAGTTTTTGCTTTGCTAGTATGGTTGGAAATGTGGGGTGCTGGTGGACAGTTTGCGGGAGTCAAAGGTAAAGTCAAGTTGTAATTCTAACTGATGTTTACCCCAAAAGGTTATTTCTGATGTAGCAGTTTTCTTGCTTTTCAGGAGACAGCTATACAGATCGCCTATGCCTCCAAACTGATCAGCAAGGATCAAGAAGTCATCGCCATCAACGCACATGACATGGTCTGTTTAGCTTGTCTTTGTATTTGTTCACAAAATAAGAGATCTTTAGGATTTATTTTGTTTGGTTGGTTGGTTACTCATTTAACTTTGGTTTCATCTTAATGGTCTGTATGTTGAATTAGTGTGAATTATTTTCCATTCTTTTGTGTATTAAAACCGTTTCACTTCTGTTGCTATTGATAGATGACTGGGAAGTGGAGTATTGTAGCTGCCGTAAGTGCAGTATTGTAGCTGCCGTACTGTAACTACAAATGAGAACAGATGCACATAGGAGCATTTAGACATTGGTCACCTGAAGTTTTTTCACTTGTCTCTGTGGATGGCTGATTTCTGGCTGTGCATTAACCTTTTGTCTCCTCACACTCTGTCCACCAGGACCCTGCATTGTTAACCATGCTCGCTAAGCAAAAGCTTAACCTGGTGGATAGGGTGAGGGAGTCAAAGGGTTAAGCATTTGCAGTTGATGGTTAGGGTGTGGGAGTCAAAGAGTTAAAACTGAGGTCCTTTCCATGAACTGTAGTGTTTGCATAGGCAGTAGTGAAAGGTTTTTAAGTCTTAATGACATGAGAAGTTCTTAGGCAGGATGGAGGCACTGTCTCAAACGTTTTGTATACGTAACGTCTCAAACTACTTGGTGATCAAATCATGTTAAACCAAAGTCGAAACAATAACAGAGTATATAACTGCTTTTTAATGCCTTACGTGATTCAGATGCAAAGGTTTAAATTAATATCATGATACCATTCTTCCACATTAACCATGGGTAATGTGTATAACTGTATCAGATATTTATCATATATTACATAATTATCATTTTAAATTTGACCAGTGTACAGGGTATATATTGTAGGTTGTGTGTGTTTGAGAGAGAGAGGTGTGTGTGTGTGTGTGTGTGTGTGTGTGTGTGTGGTGTGTGTGGTGTGTGTGTGTGTGTGTGGTGTGTGTGTGTGTGTGTGTAAGTGAGACTCAAGACAAACAGACTAAGACTAAATGACTGACAAACAGATAGGCAGACAGACAAAACAAGGCAAGGCAAAACATAAGGGATTAACCATCGAGCTCTGAATGAAACAAAGACATTGATCACCCACACAATTTTCGTATTATCAACAGGAGTCCACAGTAGACCTGCTAATCCATCATCTGGGTCAGATACACCGAGATATACCCGCCAGCAGACCACAAACTGCTTCCAACGATCAGGTTGAGAGTATTGACAGTGAAACCCCATCCCCCGTCAGTTCACCCAGGTCCATAGAACCGACTGGGACAAACCAGGACCAGTCCTATGCCATGGTTATCGATGGGCAGACGCTGAACTGGGCTTTGAACCCGGATGCTGAAAACTACTTTTTGGCACTTTCTCAGAAATGTCAGTCGGTTGTTTGCTGCCGTGCAACTCCATTACAGAAGGTGAGAGAGATGTGAAATGTAAAATGATAGTTTTGATAGGCAACAGCTGCTCCATTGTAATGTAGTCTTTGTTTTTTTGTTTTTTTTTGCTTTTTAATTACAATAGCATTCTTTACATTGCTTAACTTTTGTACTGCCTAGTGTAAGTACACTTTATGTTGAGAAATATTTCGCTTTCTATGGTCCCTTCACTATAGTTCAGAGACTGCCTGGAGTATACACCTGGTGTTTTGCTCACTAACTTGATAGACATTGTTGATTGTGTCCAAACAGTCTTAAACAAGTTAAAGTATCCATCATTATATTTCACTCCAAAAATTCGTCATTATATTCCACTCAAGAATAGTTAACAAAAGTCATGTCATCACCCCAGAAAATTTCCGGATTATAGATGTATAGAATGCACTTACAGCTCGAAAAAATTCCAGGCTGGGACATTGAATGAATTTGTAAGGAAATTATTCTAATAAACAAACAACAAACATGCAGAATGAGGGAGAGAAAATGAGTGTATAAAGCAATCAATTATAAAGCAAGAATTAATTTTACATTCGGTAACTAACGTGGATACCTTGAAGAGTCTTCTTGCTGGTGTGGTGTGGTGTCCAAACTTTGAGACTATTCCCAAGATTTGTTGAACCCAAGACTCATTTAGAACTTTATGAGTAGTGATGGCAGTGTCAGGCTTGACAAATAACACTTTTTTCCTCTAGAAAAAAGCAGTGTGGGCTGTGTATGAGTGTAGGCTGCGTCCATTTGCATGTGGAATCACATAGAAGTTGCTTTTACATTTTCCCATTTTTTAAGACATTGTTTTAAGGGACTAAATGGCAGTGATATGTTGATCATTCAGGCTTTATAGTCAAGTTTGAATCTTTGATCTGACATGGTCTAGAACATTGAAGTTTTCAGTGAGAATAGTTCATTTTCATAATGTCATTGTCCTAAAGACTGTCCATGTGAGGATGCTAGAAAAAAAAAGCAAAGCAAAAAATATTTGCCACACATGTGAACGATGATGATTACATTTTTTTTAATATGAGCAGTCCTTGTCAAAAATGTGCTGTGTTGCTCTTTACATAGTAATGGATAAACTTGATTTATCCAGCACTTTGTCACCCATGATGGGTGACAGGTAGCATAGTAATGTATGAAAAATATATTTTATGTAATGATAATAAAGCTTAATCTTAAAAACTAAACCAAAAAAGTGTATGCGTACATAAGTGCGACAAGCGTAGTCATTTCATCAAGAATAAAAATAGATGATAACAGAAAATAAAAATGTAGGTATTAGAACACTAGTCACAGAGAATGCATAAGGGAAAAGAAGTGTAGAAATCATCAAAGAAAAATATGTTCCTGTAGACAGCTGAAAACTGACCAGACAAGTAACCCCACCACTCAATTGTTTATCTAATAAAAATCAAGAGTAGATTGGAAAACTTGTAAAAGCTTCTTACCATTTGTTTTTCTTTTAGTACCTAAAGTATATGTAGAGACGACTGTTCTATGAAGGTTATTTATTACTTGATTTTTTTCTACAGTTCAATGGACATAATAGTTGATAGACACAATATCCATAATGTTTAATGCTTGTGTCAATGCCATTCATTCCTCCTCTGCTTTGTTTTCAGAGTAATGTTGTCAAGCTTGTCAGAAATCACCTGAAAAAGATGACACTGGCCATAGGTGAGTACTTTGTTTCCTTTAGCAACAAGTTCTTAGCCCTTTGACTCCCCACCCTATCCACCAGCTTCCTGAAACTTAACCCTCTGACTCTCTCACAGTATCCACCAGCTTCCTGCAGGAAGCTGGTGGATAGGGAGGGAATCTAAGGGTTAAGTTTTTGCAGTTAATGAATATGGTGTGGGAGTCAAAGGGTTAAACACCTGAAGAAACAAGCTAATAAATATTCTGTTGTATGGTCTGTTTTTAAAAAGAAAGTTGTAAGGGGAGATGATTCAGGCTGACTGACTGTATGTATGTGTGTCAGGCTGACTGTTGTGTGTGTGTTGTTTGTTTGTTTGTGTGTGTGTGTGTGTTAGTAAATGATTGCTTTGTATGTATGTGTGTATAAGTGAATGGTCACATTGTTAAAGTTTGAAAATATGACCTGATAACATATGTATTTCATGAGTACTTCCATAACTGCTCATAGGCTGCTGGTGATCATTTCACCAGACGGCAGATGCACATCAGAAATAGCCAGCAGAATCAGCCAAGCCGAAACAGCGTTCAAGAAGACGAAAAGCATTCTTACCAACGCATGCCTATCAATTAACGTCAGGAAGAGAGTTCTTGAATGTCATATAGAACCAATACTGTTTATATGGTTGTGAGGCATGGACAGTCAACAAACAAAGCCAGAACAAGATTAAGGCAGCAGAGATGTGGTTCTAAGAAGAATGTTGAGAGTTCTATGTACAGCAAAGAAAACAAACAAGACAGTCTTGATGGAAGCAGACACAAGAAGATCATTCATAAGGAAGATTAAGAAAAGACAGGCAACATTTATAGGCCATCTTATGAGGAAAGGGGAATTGGAGCACCTGGTCACAACGGGAAAGCTGGAGGGAAAGAGAGCACCAGGTAGATCCAGGGAGAAGATATTGGATGGACTTGCAGAGTGGCTGAAGACAAAGAGGGTGGAAGAGGTGCTTGAGGCAACAAGAGATAGAAACAGATGGAAGGCCATGATCGCCAATGCCATGTGGCGAGGCACCTGATGATGATGTCAGATGAAATTATTTTCATGAATACTTATGTAACCATTTTTGGGTTGTTTGCTTTCAGGGGATGGTGCCAATGATGTCAGCATGATCCAGACAGCGGACATAGGTATTGGAATCTCAGGGCAGGAAGGAATGCAGGCTGTTATGGCATCTGATTTTGCCATTGCACGCTTCCGATTCCTGGAGCGTTTGATGCTTGTGCATGGTCACTGGTGTTATGACCGCCTTGCCAAGTTTGCTGCTATTATGTTTTACAAGAGTCTGGTGAGATATTAAGATTTTTGTTTTTCATGTCCCCCCCAGTTTGTGTGTGCGTGCGTGTGTGCGTGCGTGCGTGTGTATAGTCTTATGTTTGTTTCTCTTTCATTTTGGGTTCTATGTGGTAAGTATGAATGTATTTCTTTTTCCATTTCTACAATTGTTAATCCATTTGGACATCTTGTTAGTAGGCCCAAATATTCATGATACATAATTACAGGATATGCCAAAACTAGAAATTTACAAAGTAATTTCAGATAAATATAGTAAGATATTGCCAACTTATCAGGTAGTGTCTACACATTATTTTTAAAACTGTGCAGGGAATAGAGTGTTATTCAATTTGATGGTGGAGAATATTGTCTGTCCTCTTTTTTGTTTGTATTTGTTTGTTCAGATTTTTGAAAGTGTGTAGTGTTGCTTGTATTTGTTTGTCCAGATTTTTTGAAAGTGTGTATTGTTGTTTGTATTTGTCCAGATGTTTTGAAAGTGTGTATTGTCAGTTAGTTTTGGGACTTCACTGTGAAGAGTTACAGGTTTAAGTGTTATTTAGTCTAAATATTTGGAGGACTTATAACATGATTATATTGCTTCTTTGTTTCAGGTGTCAGTGCTTGTGTTGTTTTGGTTCCAAATCTTCAGTGGTTTCTCTGGCTCCCTGATGATTGACAGTCTGTACCTGACTATGCAGCATGTGGCCTTTGTGGCTCTCCCACCTCTCATCAACGGTGTTTTTGACAAAGATTTGTCAGCTGATACATTAATAGCCAACCCTATACTGTTCAAACCTTGTCAGCGTGGGGATGTAAGTAGTCATTGCTTCTTGGAATGTATCTGTTTGTTTTAATGTTTGGTGAGTTTTTTTTCTCTAATGTTTAATGAGTTTTGTTTGTTTTTGTTTTTATGCTTTGTGTTTTTGTTGCTTTTTTTGTAGAAAAGTGTCAGAAGTAAAAATGTGTAAGTTTCAGTCAGGTACAGACCATTTGGACTGCAAGTGTAGGATGTAAGGATTCATTGCTGTCAGCAGACTGCTTTTAGTTGAAATGTGATGGAAAATGTTAGCCTTGTGCTGCTGAATTTGGCTCATTGTTTTTTGTTGTTTCAGGTTAATTGCTTTTTTTTTTTCCTTTTTAGAGTTCTAAGCAGTGTATTCTCTTATGTGTGTATGCATGTTGCTTTGTCCACGCCATACAGGCATTGTGTTGCTACATGATGTACATACTCTGTCTTTGATGGAGGTATATACTGAGTATTTTTCTATTTTAGTAACCTGCCAAATGCTGATATGGCTTAAATGATCTGTAACTTGTGTATCTGATGTTCTGCGTCCATATACACATGTAGGTTCAGGCGAAGAAGGTCTGCTGTTAGGTTGACCTGGGAGATTTGAAAAATTCCTACCATTTTCCCATCTGGTCCTCCGTAGGCAGGTTTAAAATCAGACTTTACGTTTTAAAGACCAGCGTTCTGAACAGTTCACTGTCACATTCTTGAGAACAGTGTATGTATTCTGATGTACAAATGCCACCCTTGCTGTTCTTTTCAATTCCTTCCTTCCTTTATTTCAAGTTTACTGAATTCTGATGTTCATTTAGTTTACTGTCTAGGCAATATTAAGAGAGGGTAGGTGTGTATAGGGAGAAGGGTGGCAGGATGGTTCAGATGTTTGCCTGCCAATAACTACACTTGAGGTTCAAGGGTTTACTCCCTGTAGAGGCCTCGACTTTTCTCCTCAGTTTGACCAGAAAATCAAACTGAAGGTTTAGCCCGTTGGAAGGGGACGAAAAACATGTCAGACCCATGTGCCTTCTGGCCACGCACGCTAAAGATCCCATGGCAGTTGAAAATTGTGAAAAGCAGGGCAGTTCCTGGCTGCCGTGGTATTAAACATTGGAGAGATAGGTTGATTTCCCTGGTCCCTTCCCTTGAAGACCAATTAGCCTTCTTGCCTTTCTGAAGTCTTGGTAAAAAACCAAAATAATGTGAATATGAATGTGAATCAAGGGAGAGGAGATGGGCACTGCCCTCATAAAGCTGGCCTGAGAAAAAATGTAGGTCTCTACTACCTCACTCTCATACGATCCCAGGGTTATGGGACTGTCAGTATCTGTATGTGTGTATAAAAATCGTATTTGTTTTCAGATGTATACTTACTGGACCTACCTGGTGGTATTGATGGATTCCTTGTGGCAAAGTGCCATCATCTATTTCCTGCCACACCTGGTAAGTAGGATACAGATACACGCTAATGAATAAATGAATGTGTGCGGCTATCAAAGTATATCATACCAGTTCTTGTGAAGTTAAGATTTCATATATGCATGGAAGAATGTTTACATATGTTGGTCACAACACACACTCGCACACACGCTTTCATGCATACATCATTACATGTTCACCTGTTCACATACACACAAACACACACACACTCTGTCTCTCTCTTTTTTTTTTTTTACATACACTCTGACTTATCAACACACAAATATATTTATGTAACAAATATTTGACAAAAGACACAGAGAGAAAGAAAGTTTCAGGGTTGTATGCATTTGAATTCTGTATGCAATATTTGACTTAGATAACAGTTTGTTTTGATAAATCAGAGTGGGAAACCTTGTGTTTGCAGGCGTATGAAAACAACTCTGTGGGTATATGGGAATATGGCACCACCATAAACGTGGCTCAGATTCTCACCATCCTGCTTACATTTGGCATTGAGACTAATTCATGGGTAAGTCTTTTTTGATTATTTTTTTTTTGTTAAACTGCTTTTTATCTCCCACAATTTCAAGAGAAACCAGATTCCACAAAAACTGAAGCATTGATTTGTTTTTTTCATGAAACATGATGTACAGTGGCTTGCATGTACATATCTGTCGCGAGCTATTCCTGCCTAGTAGAAATATGCAGCTAGGCTGTCCGCATAGTGAGAAGCGTCTTTGCCCATATTGCTGTAGATGGCATTCAGCACATGCCTATCAACTGTCTTTTTTCTTTGGCTGCCAGCTCTGTTCCTGCATTGAATTCTTGCAGCTATGTACTGTTTGAGTTTTACCTCTGATTGATCATTGTTTGTGCTTGTCTTGATCTCCGTTGATGTCTTCTTCCAAGGGGAAAGCATACATAGATAAGCATAAAGGCTTGCTTGAAATACGTTGATTTTTCTCCAGTTTACAAGATTGCCCTATCTCCTGGGATCGGTGTTTGTATTCACTATCTTTTTTTTAAACTCATTCTTTTGTGCACTTTTTCTCTGTCTTCTTGCCTTTATCAGTAATTTGTGGTTTAGGCATTGGCGGGAAAGAATGTGAAAGTATTGTGACATAGAGACAAAGGCAATTGTTTTCAGAGGTTGGATTAATAAAGACATATTGATTTGTTTTGTGTTTTAGATATTAGTCTGATGGATTAGAAAAGATGTGTTAACATGAATTGAAAAATTGTAATATTGCTTTGTATTGTAAATACAGTGCCATAGCCTCATATGATCATATTATTTGAGACTATTGGGGAGGAAGTGACATAGTAAACTTTTTTGTCATCTTATAATCATATTGAACTATTAATTTCAGATGAATATTAAAGTTTTATTGAATTTAGAAATAAAGAATAAAAGAGAAATAACCATGACCAAACTTGGCAGAACTAAAACAGGGTATTAATCAGAGTTAGAATAGCTGACATAGATTTATTTAATGACAAGAACAAGCTATTAGTGAGTGGGAATAACAATTGAATGTAAAGGAACAATTCAGACACTATGATGCTGCTGTGGCATCTTTTTTATTTGAAATATTTAAAACCAGAAGAAGCCTTTCTTTTGTAAATACTGAATGGAGAAGTGTGCATGTGTGTGTGTGTGTGTGTGTGTGTGTGTGTGTGTGTGTGTGTGTGTGTGTGTGTGTGTGTGTGTGTGTTTGACAAGAATGTCTTAGCAAGACTTTCTCACTTGTTTTTGATTGGTGGATAGGTGAGGGAGTCAAAGGGTTAATTTTTTTGCAATTGGTGGATAGGCTGCAGGAGTCAAAGGGTTATGCAGACATGAAAAGTGCCTGAAATCGTCATTTTTTAAGGAAAGCGTGTGAACAGCTGTTTCTCTGGAACTGACAATATTGAAATTCTGTTTTCACCGTTGTGACAGTCTCCCTTTGTCCTCACTTCATTTCCATTTTTCTTTCACTTGATGCTTCTTCAAAGTCATTGTGACCTTAAGTGGTACAAAATTTTGATTTTCTGGTGGGATGTAAGAACTTTAAGTTGTTTTCCCCAGCTGTTTGATCTTCTGCAGAGTCATTGTACATACATAAGTAATGAAAGCTTGTCAGAATAGAAATGGTCAAGCCATATGAATGAAGTTCTTTTATTTTCTTGGTTATGACAACATTGGTGTGAACAGCAACATCACCATTAACAAAGAATGATGCGATCACAGTGCGTTTAATAATTCTAGTAGCACATTGACTTGGACCCATGAATATCAAGGTTTGGATGACCTTGGCTTGATCTCAGGTTTGGTGAAATATGTGTTTGTGTTATAGCTTTCATACTTTTTAACTGACTATTACCATGTGTTGTAACTGTTTTTTAAAAAAGTTTTTTTTATTCATGTAACAACTTCCTGGTAAATAACTGTTTTTAGTTGACTTGATTGATTTTAAGCTCATGTATATCTTGTGATTACATTGTAGGAAACAAAAATTGGTATGATGGCTTGACCATCTATTCTTTTGTCTGAATTTTTCCTCTTTGCAAAAAAATATTGGTCTTTTCTCATGTAAGATTTTAACTTTGCATCATACATCGTTGAAGGAAATAATAATTATTATGGATGATACTAGTATTAACTATGACAACAACAACAGCATTGAGAACACCAGTGATAGTCATGGTATATTATTATTTTTTATTCCATTAAAAAATGTTTTTTTTTTCATAATTGTGTAAAATTTCTGTCATGTTTATGAATTGTTTTATGATAATGAGAATAAGCAGCTTTAAACCACCAGAGTTTTGGTCTGTCATTCAGGTATGGCTTCAGTGGTTCATGATCGTGTTGAGCTTCATCATCTTCTGGATGTTTTGCATCATCTCCAACGCCATCTTCTTCACCTGGGATCACCCTGCCAACCCGTACTGGGTCATGGAGAACACCATCTCCACTCCCATCCACTCCTGCGTTGTCCTTATCACTTGCATTGTTGCTCTGTTACCAAGGTCAGGATATCTTTGTCTTGTGTGTGTGTGTGTGTGTGTTGTTTACCAAGGTCAGGATATCTTTGTCTTGTGTGTGTGTGTGTGTGTGTGTGTGTGTGTGTGTGTGTGTGTGTTGTGTGTGTGTGTGTGGTGTGTGTTGTTTACCAAGGTCAGGATATCTTTGTCTTGTGTATGTGTGTGTGTGTGTTGTTTACCAAGGTCAGGATATCTTTGTCTTGTGTGTGTGTGTGTGTGTGTGTGTTGTTTACCAAGGTCAGGATATCTTTGTCTTGTGTGTGTGTGTGTGTGTGTGTGTGTGTGTGTGTGTGTGTGTGTTGTTTTACCTAGGTCAGGATATCTTTTGTGTGTGTGTGTGTGTGTGTGTGTGTGTGTGTGTGTGTGTGTGTGTGTGTTGTTTACCAAGGTCAGGATATCTTTGTCTTGTGTGTGTGTGTGTTGTGTGTGTTATGTGGTGTGTGTGTGTGTGTGTGTGTGTGTGTGTGTGTGTGTGTGTGTACTGCATTTTCGTGTGTGAGAATGTGTTTATGTGTTCATATTTGGTTTGAATTCTTGTCTAAGCTTGTCAGTATGTAAATAATAATAATAATGATAATAATAATAATAATGATAATAAAAATAATAAATCATTTTCGTATAGCGCTATTCTCCAGACTAATTTGTACTCACTATGCATAACACACTTACAAGAAACAAAGTGTAGCATCTACAACCCCCGTGGAGATGCTGGGGACATTTTCAGTACAAATAGTATAACCATCTTCTGGAAATTTTGTGTTGGAAATTTCCTGTTTTGTCATTCTCTTTGTTTCTGCCTTGCTTCTTTGCTTCCTATTGTCTGTTTGTATCAATTTTTGCCCTGCTGGTCCTTTCACCTGTTTGTGTTCTGTAAAGCCTTATATACTTTCTATTAGGATTGATAATTATGTACATTAATTAACTGCATTTCTTGCTTAAGGGAAATGTGATGTGCAGAAGCAATTTTAGGTAATTTAGGACAGTTTTTACATTATGGTTGAATGTACTTATTATGTTTATACATGTGTATTCAGGTTGTGTTTCTTAAACCCCATGGGATATATCGCGTGGACTGATCAATATAAGGGATATATCATCTTTAGATTATGTACACGAATGTATTGATTTATGGACTTAATTTTCTTTTCCAAGTGTTTTTTTTTTTTCAGAGTCATTGAGGTTTTGTGTGTGTTTTGAGGTGCTTATAACCCTGACATTGCTCTGAGCAGATAAGCTAGCTTTAAACAACAACAAACGCAATAACAATAGTAATAATGAAAAATAATCTGATAGCACATACAGGAGGACTGATATCACGTACACATAACATTTGAATACTTACTCATACTCACAGAGTGTAAAATATGCATGCCTATGATCATTGACATATGCGTTCATGAATGATTACACAGTGCTACATGATTCAGTGAAAAGCCAGTGTGAACAGATCAATCTTTTACTGTAACTTAACCCTTTGACTCCCGCATCCTATCCACTGACTGCAAAAAACTTAACCCTTTGACTCCCTTGCCCTGGAGGAAGCTGGTGGACAGGGTGAGGAGTCAAAGGGTTAAGTTTTTGCTTTGCTAGCATGGTTATCAATGCCGGATGCTGGTGGACAGGGTGCGGTAGTCAAAGGGTTAAGGTGAAAAAGGATGGGCAGACCCCTTGGATCAGCAGGCAGCAAGTTCCAAACAGATGGTGCAGTTACACTGAAAGTAGGCCTATATAGTCCAATTTTGCGGTTTTTTTTTTTTACTGGTAGCAAGATTTGATCAATAACCAATGAAGTTCCTGGAGAAGAAAAGTGGCAGAATGGTTCAGATGTTCGCCTGCCAGTAACTATACTTGAGGTTCCGGGGTTTGCTTCCCGTAGAGGCCTCCACTTTTCTCCTCAGTTTGACCGGAAAAGCGGACTGAACATCTCGAGTTGGACCTGTGTGCCTTCTGGCTGCTCGCACTAAAGATCCCTTGGCAGTTGAAAATCCGTGAAGAGCAGGGCATATGAATATGAATTTGAAGTGAGGTAGAGGGAATGGGTGCCGCCCTTGTGCTGGCCCTTGAAAAAGTTGAGGTCTCTGCCACCTCAGTCCCCTATGAACCCAGGGCTATGGGACTATCTAGGTAGGACCTCAGAACCTGGCCAGGTCGTGGGTTTATGTGCTGGCTTAACCCTTTCGCATTCGCACTGCTAGATGTAAAGCTAGCTCCTAGTATTCGCATTTTTCTGACATTTTTTCATCCGAGTACAGTCATGCTGATAAACATACTGCCATTCACTTGTTTGAAAGTACAGAAGAAAGATTTTTTGCACACATATACACGTGTCCATAGTTTGATTTGCATGTGGTTTTGTGTGTCCTGGGTCTAGTGTGCGTGTCCCTGTCACCAAAGATGTCACAGACAGAGGTATTTTTATGGTGACAATACAATGGTTAGCATACAAACAAACTCTATTGTCTAAAAACAACATTTGTTAGTTGTACACACAACACCTGTCCTACCTGACGCTGTCTCTGCTCCTCCAGTATAGTATCCAATACACAGGCACAACACAAATGTCACAGAAAAGAATTGTCACGACGTCACCAAATGAACATAAACAGAAAGAAACAGAAATGTTTTCCAAAGATATTTGGTACATGTTCGTCTACAGATTTCATTCCCTATACACTATTTACACATATGTGCCTATACAGCAACTTTGCAGCTACTGTGATGATGGTGAGATGTTGTTGTCATCGTCACTATGATTGTCACCGTCATTGTCAGTGGCAGTGTCACCAGTGGTGTCACAAGCGCTGGTTGTAGCCTGTGTCGTGGTGTTTAGCGCATGATAGTCCCGGAAACAGTCCCGGACAGAAAGTTGACCAGTAGCACCATAGACGGGACTGATGTTTTAGCCCCATCATGATGAGAATAGACAGGTATGCCCTGATTTCATCAGCTGTCGTCTCTTTCCAAAGTGGGTCAGGTTGCCCCTTTGCCGCAATCTTCTGACCAGCGTAGTTGTTGGTCTCTTCAGCAGCACTGACAAAAAATTCTAGTGGCAGAAACAAAAAAATATAGTCTATTGGTTTCGCATCAGCGGGCAGCAAATGTTTAGGCCCAACAACTTGTGAAAATTCCCTGACTTCACTGCCACGTGTCATCGGTCGCCATGCCTGCACCAGTGCAGCCAGCGGTACATCATCGTCTATGTCACTGTCATTTCCATCTTCACCATGACCACCTACTTCAACATCCGACTCTACATCTTCCTTTTCTTCTTCATCTTCTTCTTCAATTTCTAAACGATCTATTTCTCTAAAAATGTCCTGCAACTCTGCTTCAGTGTAATCCACAAATTCGTCTTCGCTGAAACTCGCCATCTTTCCCACGCTCACAGTTGTGAATGAAAGCACGTACCACAGCATCAGTAACTAAGTCTTTCAATAGGCCTAGTGAATGGAAAGTTCCTTGCATCCCAGAATGCTCGTACTATTTCTAGAACATTCAACGCGGGACTGACCAAGATTCTAACCACATGTGTGATAAGACAGCAAGGCCAGTAGTGATGGAAATTCCCCAAACGTGTGCCGGAAAAGGTAGGGCGATCTCGACCGCTATGAACGGATCAGCACATTTTTTCCGCAGGGCGGTTACGGGCCTTGTGAACAGCTAAGGGTTAAGGCTTGTGCCGTGATCAATCTGGATCTTCTCAGTGTGGAGACATATCTTGAGAAACTGAAACTGAAACTGAAATTGAGCAGTGGTGTTACATAATCAGCTTTTCTTTTCTTCTTTGAGCAGTGGTGTTACATATTCAGCTGTTTCTTCATGAGCATGGTGTTACAAATCAGGCTGTCTTTTCTTCATTGAGCAGTGGTGTTACATAATCAGGCTGTCTTTTCTTCATTGAGCAGTGGTGTTACATAATCAGGCTGTCTTTTCTTCATTGAGCAATGGTGTTACATAATCAGGCTGTCTTTTCTTCCTTGAGCGGTGGTGTTACATAATCAGGCTGTCTTTTCTTCCTTGAGCGGTGGTGTTACATAATCAGGCTGTCTTTTCTTCATTGAGCAGTGGTGTTACATAATCAGCCTTTCTTTTCATCAGGATTACATGTGCTGAATTGTTCCGAACCCACTGCAGTCACGAAATCTATTCCAATGGCAAGCCAGCTAGCAGAGAATTACTGTAGCCTAGCCAGGAAAGTTTTTTTTAGTGGAGACTAGTCGTTTTAGCATGTGGGCTCAACAGCTAGTTGATTGTCATTTTAGCATGTGGGCTCAACAGCTGGTTCATGTGCCATCCAAACTGTCGAGACTAGGATGTTGTCTTCCAACACTGATTATAGAGATATGGTTTGATAAACTTTAGAGAAGAACCATGGTGGGTATTGCTGATGTGTTCTTGCATAGACAAATTTTGATCCCAAGATATCTTTGATAGAGGTTTGAAATGAATAATAGTATCATCAGTTTTGCCTATTTGCTACCAACCAATCCCAGGTGAGGAGTAGTGTTGTTATTTACATTCCTTAGTCTTTCTGTTTGGTTGCTTTTTCTTTTCCATGTCTTGTTTGTCTTTCTTTTTCCTTATTTTCCTGTGTGCATTATTTGAAGTGTGCACACAACCTTTTGGGAAGGGCTTCATTACTAAAAGGACAAGAAAATGTAAATCCATTTTTTATTCAGTAATCAATGCATGTATTTTTTTGTTGTATTTTCTAAAAAATATTAAAGTGACTGTTGTATCATGCTTTTCAGAGTGCTTGTGCGTACCGTTCAGATGTCACTCTTCCCTAACGAGGTCCACATTGCTCGTCGCCAAGAGAAGATCCAAGACAAGAGTGAGGAGTTTAAAGACTTTACCATCTCTGTCCAACCCCCAGAAGACAGCGAAAACATAAAAACCAACGGTGATCTTCACCCTGGCCCTGTGACAACTCTCTCCGCCTCAAAACTGCACCACCGAATTTCGTCCATGACAGAGGAGACAATGATTGCATAGCACATAATGCAAACGTACATGATTTCTTTTTGTTGTTGTTGTGATCTGAACACTTGCTGGCAATTGTAGGCTACTGTTTTCCTTCTGTTTGTGTTTTTTTTGAAGGGAACAAAAAAGGAAATTGGATTTTATGGATACAAGATGAAATGGGGTGAGTGTGTGTGTGTGTGTGTGTGTGTTTGTGAATGTGAGTGAGCGAGAGAGAGAGAGGGAGGAAAAGAGAGCGAGCATGTTTGTGTGTGTGTGGTGTGTGTGTGCTTGTGAATGTAAGTGTGAGAGAGAGAGGGAGGAAGAGAGAGTGAGCGAGTGTATGTGTGTGTGTGTGTGAGCGAGCGAATAGAGTCAGCAACGATTTGTCATCTGTTCATGGACAGATCTTTTCCATTTACAGTCACATATTTTGCCCAGTGGAAAGTTACACAATGTTTATGTTTGAAAAGCAGGACCCATTTCATAAAAGTGTTTTAGTAAGGCTTTTTCAGTTTAGACAGACATGAAAATCAGACCCTCACAGGGATTCACACATGGTGTTTGACATAGGATGCGCACACGTGTTTGACTGACATAGGGTGGTTTTCTGATTCTCATTCTTTAGATACTAAAGAAAGGAATTGTGAGTATGCGTAGAACCACTTTTTATGTTTCAATATATTATTGATAACGAAGCGTGTTTATCTTTGAAATTTTGATTCGACAGTTTGGTCCTGTGGGATAATGTGGCAGCTGTAACATAGTAAATTCTTTGGCTTGTCTGCTTCCTTCCACCACCACCCCCTCCCCCACTAAATCTATTGACCCTCACTTGGATGACCAGCATTGTGATGTTCTTGTTCAAGTCTTTTTTTTCCGATAGCTTCTGGACAGATATTCTACCATAAAATGTGTGCATAATAAGGCTATATCTACTGCTAAATGTCATTTCTTTGTTTCATGTTTCCATGTATTACCCTGTATAGATTGAAAAAAACCCCAACAAACTATGCTATACATGTATACATTGTACAGTAATTTTTTTTTGTCAATGATATTGAGCTTTTGTATATTGTGCATTTTCTCAGCTGTCATTACCATGCAGAAAGGTCATCAAGTATATGTTAGATTTGAGAGAAACTGACAAGATTTATGCAAAACATGCTCACATTCTTCTGGTGGTTAGCACTGCGTGTGAAACCTGCAGACACAGTTGTATGCATGTACATCTGTTTTTGTGTGATTTTGTGTGTTAACTTTCAGAATATATATTTGCTGATGGTGTAACAAGTACTTTGTTTCAGTATTTTCTGGTGATACTAGAAGTAGTGAAAGAAATTGCTTGCTTGGATTTTAAGAAAATAGTGCCTTAAACAAGCATTGTTAGAGTTAGCTACTTTATGCAAACTATGATCAATTCAGTGTTAACTTTAATTTCGTTTGGACTTTTGTCTAACAGCGTATTTAGATTCAAAAGTTATGAATGAGACTGAAGATTGGTATTAATGAAATACTTTCATAACACATGTATTTTGTGATTTATAGTAAGCGTTAGTAATGACATTTTATCCACATCGTGTGGAGAGCTGAAATCCAGAACAGTTTTGAGGTAAAGTGTGCAATTATTGCGGTGCATGAACATTCCAGCTATTTCAAACATTGGCGCCTTTTTTTTTGCACACATATTGGGATTACATATACATTTTATTTGTTAAATAACAGTATTGGTAACTCTGACTTGAAGTAAATGGAAAAGTAATGAATTATGAATATCTTTAAGATTATGTTTTCAGTCATATGTTCTCGTTTTTGTTTGTTTTTTTTTTAACTTTTGTCTGTTATTGTTTTTTTTGTATGTAAGATGAGATAGTTTTAGGTATAGTACTGCCTTAAAACGTGCATATCACAGGCACCATTTGCAATCTTTCACTGGCTGCTCATGTTTGATAAAATACCTTATACTTTTCTATCACTCTTAGTCGAGGAATCTAAGAAGACCGGTCAATCCTTGCAGAACAATGCCAATTTCTTCAGCTGAGTATATTTTGCCTTAGATCTGATAAAAAATGTTTTCCTCCTGATATTTCCTTTTCTGCTGATTTACTGTGTTAACAGTGCTGTCTACTTAATGTCTGTGGATTGTTTCACTGGGTTTGTTTTTATATGACGTGTACAAGTTGTACTGACCATTCACATGTGAAGATCTCAGTTCTATTGGGAGAGGTTTTCTCTGAGCATTCTTTGTCAGTTTTTTACAAATATCTACAGATTCTGTAAGACAAATTGATTACATGTAACTTTGTAGATCACCGCTGTAAAATGAAATCCTGCTTTTTATGAGAATATTGACTTTCAAAAGTAAAATTGTATGTGTAGTGGAAATACATATTTTAACTTGAAATTGACTGTATAATGATATTTTAGAAACATTTGTGTGTGTGTGCTTTGTTGTCAGAGTTTGTGTATTTTTATCATTGTTTGCATCGCCCGCTTCCTGTGATAACTTCCAGTCCATCCACCAAGCTTGAACACATCCAGTTCAGCATACATTCTTAGTCATTTTTGTGTGAATGTTTTGATGTCAGCTTTTTTTGTGTGTATTTTTCTGTTTCTCATTTTTTTGTATTTTTCTGTTTCTCTATTTGACAAGTTATCCTAACTGTGTTTGGAGTCTGTTCATGTGTGATCTCTGTCTGAAATTTTTGGAAACAGCTGGGAAAAAGTGTTCTTACCATCATCCCCATACTGCAGCACTACGGGACAAAGGAGTGTTCTCCACAGTGATATATTTTTTTTTAAAGTGGACTGAAATACACATGTCTGAATATTTTGTTGGCAAGTTGTGCGTTTAGCCTGACACTGGTCACATTTTTTTTATTTGCTTTGAATTTGTCTGACCTTTTCTTAAGCCTGGAAACTTGATACTGGTAATAATAGATAGTTGATAAATGATTGATAATACTGTCAGTTGTGATAATAATTGTTGATTGATAGTTGGTAAATGATCAGTAATACCGTCAGTTGTGATAATAATTGTTGATAGTTAAAAATACTAGTAGCCATAATCATCACCGTTACTTCTGAGAATTAGGAGGATTAATGATGTGATACTGTAAGTTCTTTTTTCTTCTGTGTTCCTGGACTGCAGCTCCTAAGTGTGCATGTATATCAAAGGTAAAGGAAAGCTGTCTCATGACCCTGAGGTTGTAGGATAATGAGGTGACGGAGACCTTACCTTTTCTCAGGGCCAGAACTCAGGGCAGTGCCAATCACCTCTCCCTGGCTGCTTTTCTATCTAACTTTTAAAGAAAGCCAGGTACTTGTCACTGTTGGGTAGGCTGGTGGCTACATGCACTCATATAAAGTTCAGCGGGCTTGATTTGCACCTGTTGAAAGTCACGCAGGCAGATTGAAAGGCGAGTGCACTACCTCTTACCTTTTACTAGAGCAGAGTTGCGTATAAATGGACTTCAATGTGTATGGCTGTTCTGTTAACCTGCCGTGTTGGCAGACATATTCTTTCTGTGTCAACGAGTTTTCTTTTACAGTACACAGTTATATACAAGTGGATTCTATGTGTGTATGACTGTTCTGTTACCCTGCTGTGTTGGCTGTCATGATGTGTGTATGACTGTTCTGTTACCCTGCCATGTTGGCTGTCATGATGTGTGTATGACTGTTCTGTTACCCTGCTGTGTTGGCAGTCATGATGTGTGTATGACTGTTCTGTTACCCTGCCGTGTTGGCTGTCATGATGTGTGTATGACTGTTCTGTTACCCTGCTGTGTTGGCAGTCATGATGTGTGTATGACTGTTCTGTTACCCTGCCGTGTTGGCTGTCATGATGTGTGTATGACTGTTCTGTTACCCTGCTGTGTTGGCTGTCATGATGTGTGTATGACTGTTCTGTTACCCTGCCATGTTGGCTGTCATGATGTGTGTATGACTGTTCTGTTACCCTGCTGTGTTGGCAGTCATGATGTGTGTATGACTGTTCTGTTACCCTGCCGTGTTGGCTGTCATGATGTGTGTATGACTGTTCTGTTACCCTGCTGTGTTGGCAGTCATGATGTGTGTATGACTGTTCTGTTACCCTGCCGTGTTGGCTGTCATGATGTGTGTATGACTGTTCTGTTACCCTGCTGTGTTGGCAGTCATGATGTGTGTATGTCTGTTCTGTTACCCTGCTGTGTTGGCAGTCATGATGTGTGTATGACTGTTCTGTTACCCTGCTGTGTTGGCAGTCATGATGTGTGTATGACTGTTCTGTTACCCTGCTGTGTTGGCAGTCATGATGTGTGTATGTCTGTTCTGTTACCCTGCTGTGTTGGCAGTCATGATGTGTGTATGTCTGTTGTTACCCTGCCGTGTTGGCTGTCATGATGTGTGGACTGTTCTGTTACCCTGCTGTGTTGGCTGTCATGATGTGTGTATGACTGTTCTGTTACCCTGCTGTGTTGGCAGTCATGATGTGTGTATGACTGTTCTGTTACCCTGCTGTGTTGGCAGTCATGATGTGTGTATGACTGTTCTGTTACCCTGCTGTGTTGGCAGTCATGATGTGTGTATGACTGTTCTGTTACCCTGCTGTGTTGGCAGTCATGATGTGTGTATGACTGTTCTGTTACCCTGCTATGTTGGCAGTCATGATGTGTGTATGACTGTTCTGTTACCCTGCTGTGTTGGCTGTCATGATGTGTGTATGACTGTTCTATTACCCTGCTGTGTTGGCAGTCATGATGTGTGTATGACTGTTCTGTTACCCTGCTGTGTTGGCTGTCATGATGTGTGTATGACTGTTCTGTTACCCTGCTATGTTGGCAGTCATGATGTGTGTATGACTGTTCTATTACCCTGCTGTGTTGGCAGTCATGATGTGTGTATGACTGTTCTGTTACCCTGCCGTGTTGACAGTCATGATGTGTGTATGTCTGTTCTGTTACCCTGCTATGTTGGCAGTCATGATGTGTGTATGACTGTTCTATTACCCTGCTATGTTGGCAGTCATGATGTGTGTATGACTGTTCTATTACCCTGCTGTGTGACAGTCATGATGTGTGTATGACTGTTCTGTTACCCTGCCGTGTTGGCAGTCATGATGTGTGTATGACTGTTCTATTACCCTGCTATGTTGGCTGTCATGATGTGTGTATGACTGTTCTATTACCCTGCTATGTTGGCAGTCATGATGTGTGTATGACTGTTCTGTTACCCTGCTATGTTGACAGTCATGATGTGTGTATGACTGTTCTGTTACCCTGCCGTGTTGACAGTCATACTCTTATTTTTTGTCAGGTGGGAAGGGGAATGAATTATCCACCCTTCTTTCACCATTTGTTGCTAGGCAGGGTCAAACTCTCCCCCTCTGGCAATGCCGGGGGCTCTTTTGGTGTAAATAGTATCCCCACTTTCAGGAAATTCTGTGCTAGAAATTTTCTCTTTTCTGTCACTCTCTGTGTTTCTGCCTTGTTCGTTTGCTTTCTGTCATCTCCTATGATTTTCTGCCTTGCTGGTCCATTCGCCTGTATGAGTTGTGTTTTATAAAAGTCTTACATACTTTCTCTTAGGATTGATAATTTGATACACATATTGGGTGCATTTTTGGATCTAGGGATATGAGATGTGCAGAAGCAGTTATGTTTTAGTGTTCTTGGTTATGTTAAGGTATTCAGGTGTGTTTTTAAATTTCTCGTGCGATAAATTGGATGGAGTGGTCAGCACTGGAGGCGTCTCCTGAGATTGTTTCTCGAATGCATTGATATGTGTAGTTAATTTTCTTTTCCTTTTATTTCCTGTTGAAGTATTGTGTATGTTTTGAAACGGTTATAGCCCTGATATGGCTGTATGTAGTTGGCGGTGCTTTCAACAGAAGTAACAGTAACAGGGTTAAAGTCTGATTTTCCAATCAAGAGTCCAGTGCCTGAACCACATGGCTGTTGCCATATTGCTCTGGTCATACTGAGAAGTTAGAAGGCTCTGCTTATTCACATCAGTACTATATTCAACTGTGGATGATAACAAACCTGATAACGAACATAGAGCAATTGAAGAAGGCAGCGAATGCATGTTTTGTGATCGCTCAGAAGAGTAGTACTCATGTTATTTTAGTGGTGATTACTGTGTGATAGAACAAAACTAAATAACTTTATGTACAGCTCTACAAGTGGTATGTTTTCTGTTATTTCATCAGGACTAGCTCAGGACAGAGGATATGCTGAGCAGTGGAAGCTCTTGTCATAATAGAGTTGAACTGTACTGTTTTGTATTGTCATTTCTTTTGTATGATAACACATGTTTTGTTTGTCATATCTGTTGTGTGATAACATATTTTGTTTTGTTGTTGATTTTTTCTTTTTTTGCAATGGAATTAGTTCATGGAAATGAGAAGCTGCATATCTCTTCTCTTCAGGGAGAGCGTTTTGCCCTACAAAGGCGCCATGTGTTTCTTGTGTGCTTTTTTCATATGTTTTTGTGCTTGTGTGTATTTCATGCTGTGACATCTTTCGCTGTTTTTGGCAAATTTATGTCCAATAATTTGCCATTGCTTTCTGGAAGTGCAGTGCATATATTGTACAGATATTCAACACTTGTTTCCGAAGAAATCATCTGCTAGTGACCATGAAGACAAAAGCCAGTTTCAAAGATTCTCTTGTCGCCTTCTGACTTCATCCGTCCCTTGCTGTCAGAATTTCACCTGAGCCCTGTTGGTCGGAGATATTTCATGGTGACTCGGGTCGGCCTTGATGGCTAGTGTAGTGCCTGAGTGACATCCTTTCCCTTCATCTCTTCAACATATACAAGGAACATGTAAGCAAATGCTGAAGACATGGGAATAAAAATTGGTGGTCAAAACATCACATCTATGATATACCATTGGTACTGCACTGGTATTAATCAGACAATATTACAATCATGAAAAGAATTCTGAGCAATGTGGATGCAGGAGGCAAGAAGGCAGATCTGAATCTAAATGCCAAGAAGACAAGAGTAATGCATCTAGAATGAGAAGAAAGTCAAGTATATCGAGCTATTTCAGTCAACAAGACTGCATTAGAAAATGTGACTTTAAATATTAGACTCGGTTAAAGTTCATGATGGCACCTGCACTTAAGACATCGAAATAAGAGCAGGAATGATTTAACAGACGATGATCCAACTCAATAACATTTGGATCCAGCTCGATAGACAGAAGCATACCAACAGCCCTTAAAATCAAAGTTTTAAATGTGTGATCTGGCCAGTAGTGCTATATGGCTATGTGAAGCCTGGACATGCAGAAAAGTAAATGAAAATAAGATTGAAGCAGTATAGATGTATGGGAAGTTTCAACAGTTGGGGGGTAGACATAATGCTACCAATTTTGAAGAACAAGGTCTCCCAACAGTGTAAGAATCGCTACTCACAGTTCCGTAGCTTTCGATGGCGTTCTCGCCATCTTCGTCAGCGCTCTAATGCTGTCTGCGTGAATCTCTACTCAGATCTCGCGAACATGGGATGAACCCAGTTCACGAGATCGAATCAGAGAATGGTACACCGGGGGCAGGGTGTAACGGCCCCGGTCCCTGTTGAGCGGGGGTTGGTGGCTGCGATGTAGATGGCCTCCTTGACTCCTCGCTACGGAACTGTGAGTAGCGATTTTTACACTGTTGGGAGACCTTGTTCTTCAAAATTGGTAGCATTAAGTATAGATGTAGTTTTACAGGTGGCTTCTTGCAGTCAAAAGAACTGATAAAACAACAAATGAAAGTATTTTGAATGAACTCACAGTCCAATGTGAACTGTTGGCAGAAATCAACAAAAGAAAAATGGAACACATCGACCATGCAACCTGCAACACCCAACACAAACTTGATGATAACAGTTTTACAAAAAAGGTTGTGGCCAACAGAAACCCGGGCAGAACACCCACCGCCTATGTGAACAACATCACCAACATCAGTGGTTTGAAGATCTACAAAGTAGCACAGAATATTCAAGACCAGCATAAATGAAGGAGAGTTGTTGTGATTTCTGCTGCGGTGGCTGTCATCGAACTCAATGATGCTGATGGTGATAGTTGATAGGTATGATTCTTTTGACTACTTATTATTAAAATGGATTTTATTGTATGCTATTATAGCATCACCTGGGAATAATTTTATTGTTGCAGATTCATTAGCATGTGTTGATGGATGTATGAGGTAATGTTAGATAACTACATTTTTTTCCAAATAATTATATTTGTTTTTGTTCCATCCAAAGGATGATGGAGTTTCTGCCGATTTGGTGTATCCAGTACAAATCATTTCTTGACAAGAAATAACAAGTCTTAGTAGATATGTGTATATGTGATGCTATGACATTTCCATAATTGCAGTAATGAAATTATTAATATATTGCAAATGTCCACAAGTTTGTATTTGGCTTAGATATTGACAGAACTTATTTGTTGTGGTATTTCTTGAAATGTTTTTTTTTTTTATTTACACATATTGTGGGGTTATGTGTTTACTGTGGGATTATGTGTTATAAAGTATTTTATATTTTTACATTCCAGTTTTGTGATGAAGTATTAAAGGGGAGGGGGAAATGGCTGTGACTGTACAGATAGGTGTTTAGTGTGTGTGTGTGTGTGTGTGTGTGTGTGTGGTGTGTGTGTGTGTGTGTGTGTGTGTTCCTCTCCTGTGAAGTGTTGTCTCTCCTCATGTCTCAAATAATACATGCCAGAGAGCTGAGCACATTAAATGACGTGTGTGTGTGTGTGTGTGTGTGTGTGTGTGTGTGTGTGTGTGTGTGTGTGTGTGTGTGTGTTTTGTTTCCATACATAGGGTTGTTTCTTTGTGTTATTGACTGATAAACGTAAAATGTTTATTGACAGAATTCCATTTTTCAGGGCTGCATTTTCCACATGTCTTGACAATGTCTTGACATTCAGTGCAGAGTTCTCTTTGTATTTTTAAAACCCAATGCAAATGATACCTTTTTTGGTATGATAATTTTTATAACCATGCTTGTCCCCATTTATTGTTTTAATATGCATGCATATATCATACTTACTTTAGTATGTAACCATCTAGGGACCATTCATAATTACATTTCCTAAAACCTTGAAAGCTATGATCTCTTTCTAATGTGAACTTAAGATACACCAACACAGATAAAAGTTGTAAATAGATTTGTTGTCATACAAGTGTGAGCATGTGCAGTAGAGGGGAGATTTGTTATTTCGTGTTTTCTCTCCTTTTTATTTGATGTAGTATAATTTAAAAGGGTCAGTTGTGGTCTGATATCTATATACATAATGTTGGTGAAATTGGAAAGAGTCTAGTTTATTTTGAAGCTTTCCTGTGATCAGTCAAATGTAAATTTGACCAAACAATCAAACTGTGTGTACTTTATGCCCAGCACAAGGTACCTGGCATCTTTCACCTTTTCACTAATGGATATTCTGTCCATTGTTTTACATCATTGCAAATCTTCTAAGTGTATATGTTGAATGGGTATACAGTATTCTACCGTCTGTATAGCAAGTCTTCAACATCTGTGTGTTGAATTTGTGTATTAAGTCAGGTCAGTTAGAATGATTATTGGCTTGCTTAATCTTTTTGCCGATGGATATTCTGTACTGTGTTTTACCACAACAAATCTTCAGTGTACATTTGTTGAAATTATTGAAAGCTGTTAGATTGGTGTGTACTGTTGCTGGCATCAGCGCACATAAATGCATTTCTGCACAGAGCTGTTGGTTGTCATTAATGTGTATGTTGTTGATTTATTTGTTGACATAATGGTTATTGAAGATACTCTTTGTGTCCCATTCATACAGTAATTTTTTTTACTTTGTATAAATGAAACACAAAGTTAGTCAAGAATATTTTACAGACAAAATACAGGGTCAGCCGTTTATGAAAATGATTTTTGCAAGGGAAGGAGATGGAGGACAAGAGAATCATACATATGCAAAAAGAAACCCCACCACCACCAGAAGCAGCAACAAACGAGGTAGTGAGTACAACTGTTATGATAATCATTGATTAGCTTTCCTTGCCTCCTAGGTAAGCACTCTGAAATTGTCATCGTTACCAGTCCCTATTATCAGTTGAAATTCATAATGTCATCAGCGTGATACAATTGCAAATTTCCTTTTGTGACATGAAGTACACAGACCACAGACAGTATCTCCCAACTGTGCTGACAGTAATTGCCAAATGTCTGTCATTTTGCATTGACAACACCCTGACAACATGACTACTGCAACGAACGAAGAAAATCTTTTGTCATGTGGCAATGCCCAGGCACAGCAGATAACCACACAGAAGAGGGTCTGCAGAAGGCCAGTTTTATTGGTAGTTCTGAAACGAGCAAAGTGTTAGAAGGATTAAATGTTTGTAGATCTACAAAATACTGAATTGAAAATGTATAATCATTTGATCTGTTACTGCTTCTTTTGAGGGGTTGGAGTGTTTGGGTTGAGGGGGTGTGTGGGGGGGGGGGGGTAGGGCAGATGTGTATGTTTGTGTTTAAATGTATACTCTATATGTACAGTTAAATTATAAATGTATTTAATTTTTCAGATTTACAACTTATTTTATGATATATGAACGTCATCCAGTGTTTCTCAATCACTACTTACTGATATGCAAATGTTGTCCAGTGTTTCACATCCACTGCTTCTATTAGACATTTATCCTCTGATTATTCTTGTAAGATATAAAAAAATCACCTTTTATAAGATAGTATGCTTGATGTTTGCTTCTGTGATATTCTCCTGAATATATTTGTGAGGATAATCTTTCTGTTTAAATGTTGGCTGAATGGAAAACATCATTTCATTAAATTGTTCAGTATGTCTTCTAATCCATCAGTTTTTGTCTGGTCAGTTTGTGATTGTTTATTCATGTTTATTCATGCATTTATTGTATTGTGCACACTCATAAATTTCTTTAAATATGTAAGTAAGAGCATCTTGTAAACAAACAGTACACGTATTCTTCACAAATATATTAGCAAGAGCATCTCAAGTGGCAAGGTAAGGGACAAATGTCCACATGTAGATTTTGTGATATGTATTCTTCACATTTTGTAATTTGTCATTGTTAAGTGTGTGTGTGTGTGTTGTGTGTGTGTGTGTGTGTGTGTGTGTGTGTGTGTGTGTGTGTGTGTGTGTGCATTTTCAAAGATTGAACAAACGAATCTGCTTTTGTCAGTGTTCAGGTCAGAGCAAATGTCTGATCCATGTATTCATCAGTTCACAGGTTGTAGTTGTATGGTGAATATTGTTGTTGTTACTGTTATTCTTTCTGCATATAATGTAAATTTTTTGTACTTTGCTACTGTGGAATGCCCTTTTTGGTGTCCCGATTGTTTGGAATATGAAAGTCCTTGTTAATTCACTGAACTGATTTTTATGCTCATCCTGTCCTTTCTGAAATTTAACGATGAAGATCAGAAAATAAAAGTTAATTGGGTATGTTTATGTGACTTTTTTTTCTCTTTTCTGCTCAGTCTTTCTTCCTCAATTTGTCATGTCGCTCTTTCTTCACTGCATCTGTTTTCTCTATCTCTGTCTCTCATGCCTTACTTTCTTCACTGTCTATCTGTCTATCTCTTCATTTGTTTCTGTCTGTCTGTCTCTTTTTCATTTCTGTTTTTTCTCTCTGTCTCTGTTTTCATTACTTTTGTTTCAGTGAGTGGTCAAGCTTTTCATTCATGTTGTTCTTTTACTGAGATCTTCCTATGATGATATTTCACCCTTTGACTTGATATTCTTATGATGATATCTAACTTGTGCAGGAGCAAAATATGTCATTTCTTGGTGTAATTTAAATGGTAGGGGGAGACAGGCTGGGCACCACCCTCGTGATGCAAACCCCAAGAGAAATTCATGTCTCTACCACCTCACTCCCTTAGGACCTCAGGGTTATGGGACGACCTTTCCCTTTTCAATATATATAGTGGTTAATGACATTTTAAAAAGTTTTTTTTTTCCTTGCTCAGTTCTTCTTCATATCTGCCTGTTTGGTCAAGGTTATGGAGTGTATGTTATAATTGAATACATTTATACTGAATATTGAATAAGTATTTTGTACACAAAACACAGGGTCAGCTGTTTATAAAAGTACTTGTGCGAGTCTTATAAAGAGCAAGGGAAAGAGATGGAGGGTGAAAGAATCATTCTTGCACAAATAGAAACTCCACCACCAACAAAAACAGTAACAAAAGATGTGAAGTAATTTTCAGATTTTAAGTGCTCATGAACATGTTTTTTCTTAAAGGAACATAACTATTATGTAATATTGTTATGTACAGTATATGCTAAAAGTTTGAAATAATTAGTTTGTCTGTTATAGTCAAGTCAAATCAAGACTAATGATATTTCTGGCATGTTCATTTATCTTTGTGAGTTAAGATACTGAGAAGCTTTTTTGTACCAAGGCTTGTTGCATGAGGCCAGCAGATCAGTTTTCTGTATTTGTTTATGTGTCATTATTCATTGGTGAAAATGAATTATAAAGGTTTTGAAAGAAAAAGAACTTTGGAAACTAGGATCTTGTAATGGAGCTGGGGTAGTAAAGACACATGATTTTCAAATTTCAGATTTCAGTTTCTGAAGATGATGTCTCACTGCTCAGAATGAATTCCATAAGCACTGGCTGACTCCACTGGTGTCATATAATGGAAAATGTTCAAAATGATCATGGCACAAGCCTTGAGCCTGCACATAAGCCTCATGAGCTGGCAAGATCCTGAAGTCCTACCTAGCTTGTCGGGACACTGATTTCTGGGTAGCATGGTGAAAAGGTCTTCATATGCAAGAAAATTCGACAACAGTTTGAGATTAGTTTGGTTTTGCTTTTGTATGTGCAACGTTTACTATGTTGTTGTCATCAAGGCATATCAAAATCTTTTGTTGTGTCAAGTCTCCCTTGGAAAATGATATTTTGTGAAACATTTATATGGAATATTTTTATCAGTCTTTGACTGAACTGTGTAGAAACTGTGATGACAAAATTGAACAGCTTTTTCTTATAACAGATATGCATATGCAGAAATTTGACCGATTTACTGTTCCTAGCCATCCACATTATTCATCTGTGCATATTCTAATGTTGTGGCAAATGAAGTTTTCTTGTTTACTTGCATGTGACATCTTTGATAATTGTTTTGAATACAGACAGAAAAATAATGTTTGTGGTAGAACACAGAAAAGAGAACATTTGTAAGAAGTGTTGCTTGTCATATGAAAGGACATTTGAATCTGGTTTGAGGATTATCACAACTCTGGGTGAACATTCACTCCATAGCTGTCCTGTACATTCTGGGACATTGTAACTGTATTTGTTAAAGGCATTATGCTTGTGGTACAAAGTTTTGCATTTGAATGCTTTGGTTGTCTTGGTTTAATTCATTAAGTTTGATATATCTGTATTTAATTGTTGCTCTTAGCTTCTTGCTTTTAGCTTCATTTGTTTGTTGAATTGAGTGTGTATATGCACATGTTAGTGTATGTGTATGCACGCATGTTTTGTATGCATGTGTGTTCGTTCTTTGATTTAACGTCTTTTCACTATAAGTGCATGTGTGTGTGTGTGTGTGTGTGTGTGTGTGGTGTGTGTGTGTGTGTGTGTGTGTGTGTGTGTGTGTGTGTGTGTGGTGTGTGTGTGCTTTGATTGATGAGGCAACAGGTTTGAAATTGTTTTCTTATGGCTGCTTTCTGATCAGTTGAAATAAGTTTGTCGACTACTTCCCACAAGCAGTTCTTTTTCTGTGCATATTTTATGAGAATCAAATGATTAGCAATTCACCTGCATTGTCATTTGTCTATGCATTTGTCTAATTTTCTCTTTTTGTATTCATCTTGCATTGTTTATGCTTTAACCCACCTCCACCCCATTCATGAAAGCGTGATTATGATTATAAAGAACACTAGCATGGATAATCAACCACTTGAAAGTCTTTCTGAAAACTTCATATGATTGTATATGTAAATTTAAAATCCACCTTTTACAATATATTCATTCACTGTCCCATTGTACTGTTATGTCTTGCAAATTATTTTTATTGTCTAACAGATAAATTTATTGAATACATTTTGTGAATCAGTATGTCAATTCCATGCACTGATTAGATGGCAGATTCTAGGCTTAAGTGTACATGATGCTAGCTTCTGCTTTATTGTTTGAAAGATGTACGTATTCACATGCTCAACTACCATGACATCACTGTTCAAGCAGTCTGTCTGTGTCATAAGTTACTGAGACAAATATGGACTAACTGAGACATCTACAGACTTACATGTGCATGGACATTTGCATTTGGATATGTGGTCATAGGATACTTACATCATAGACGTTCAGTTTTTAGGAGCTTACTTTGTAGGATGTGTCCATACAGGATGGCTGTACTTATTGCAGTTATGTCCAGAATTATGTTGACTGCGATGTATTTGTCAGTTTCTTTGAGAGAAATGTTTTATGCTATTTAGTCAGTTTAAACAGTTGTTAAGCTTACTTTTTTTTATGTGTGCTATTGTGATTGTGAATCAAAAACAAAAAGTAAGTAACCTTGAAGAAATAATAAAAAACAAATCTAAAAGAAATTATGAGCTGTGGTTGAATATGTCTCTTTTGTTTGATTGAATGGAGTGAAGTTTATGAAGTTTAAATCCTTTGACTCCCGCACCCTATCTACCAACATCCTGCATTGCTGACCATGCTGGCAAAGCAAAAACTTAACCCTTTTATTCCCTCACCCTATCCACCAGCTTCCTGCAGGAAGCTGGTGGTTAGAGTGAGCGAGTCAAAGGGTTAAGTATTTACACTCAATGGATATGTTGCGGGAGTCAAAGGGTTAAGTATGATCATTCTCTGTTGTGTCCTCTACTCTGCTTTACATCACGCAGTCAAGGCTGTGCAACAGTTCTGTCAAAAAACAAATGCTTCAATTCTGTAGGAAAATTTTGTGTTCACAAGTGTAATTGTGGGTTTGTAATAACTGCAGTGAAAAATCAAACGGTAATGATATCAATAAGAAATATGTGAAAGCTAATCATTTTATTAACTGATGTTGACATGCTCTCTTGTCTGTACTGTTTGGCATCACTCACGCGGTCATGGCTATGCTATAGAGCTATTTGAAAAACTGCGTTCAAAACCTGTATTCCAAATTTGTAACATTACGATGAGGTTGCTGACTGACGAGACTCATAACAAATGTACACAGATTTCTGAGATTTGTCCAAGTATCGTATACTGTGTGCTTGCCAAGTCTCTTCAGAGATATGATGGGCACTTGGAGTCATAATGGGTTTTATGCAGAGATATTGTCTTGGATATGATGGTATTGCCATCTCTTGCTTATACTTGGTCTCTTGACCAGGTGAAGTGGTAGCCTTTGATAGAAATGTCAGAAACACAAGGTCTTATCATTTATCGTGTCATTTTTTCCACATTCCATCAAATCTTGTTGGTTTGAGTGCCGAGTTTTCAAGATTTTGTGTGCAGGATTCTGAGTACGCACTTAGTGTGCGAAAACAGAAACAAAGTTTTCATGGTCATCAATGCATTACCTATCCAGTGTATATATGTTAAAAACATGATTGATTTTAACTATTCATTTCAAGCCATAAAGGTTGTGAAAAAAATGGCCATAAACAAGATGTGTGGCTACGGGTAAGCAGTGTGGCTATAGGTAAGGAGTGTTGTGTGGCCATAGGTAAGGAGTGTAGCAATAGGTAAGGAGTGTGGCCATAGGTAAGGAGTGTGGCTATAGGTAAGGAGTGTGGCTAGAGGTAAGGAGTGTGGTTATGGGTGAGGAATGTAGTGTGGCTATAGGTAAGGAGTGTGGTTATGGGTGAGGAATGTAGTGTGGCTATAGGTAAGGAGTGTGGCTATAGTAAGGAGTGTGGCTATAGGTAAGGAGTGTGGCCATAGGTAAGGAGTGTGGCTATAGGTAAGGAGTGTGGCCATAGGTAAGGAGTGTGGCCATAGGTAAGGAGTGTGGCTATAGGTAAGGAGTGTGGCTATAGGTAAGGAGTGTGGCCATAGGTAAGGAGTGTGGCTATAGGTAAGGAGTGTGGCTATAGGTAAGGAGTGTGGTTGTAGGTAAGGATTGTGTTATGGGTGAGGAATGTAGTGTGGCTATAGGTAAGGAGTATGGCTGTAGTAAGGAGTGTGGCTATAGGTAAGGAGTGTGGTTATGGGTGAGGAATGTAGTGTGGCTATAGGCAAGGAGTATGGCTTATAGGTAAGAAGTGTGGCTATAGTAAAGAGTGTGGCTATAGGTAAGGAGAGTGGGTGTAGGTAAGGAGTGTGGCTATAGTAAATAGTGTGGCTATAGGTAAGGAGTGTGGCTGTAGGTAAAGAGTGTGACTATAGGTAATGAGTGTGGCTGTAGGTAAGGAGTGTGGCTATAGTAAAGAGTGTGGCTATAGGTAAGGAGTGTGACTGTAGGTAAGGAGTGTGGCTATAGGTAAGGACTGTGGCTATAGGTAAGGAGTGTGACTGTAGGTAAGGAGTGTGGCTATAGTAAAGAGTGTGGCTATAGGTAAGGAGTGTGACTGTAGGTAAGGAGTGTGGCTATAGGTAAAGAGTGTGGCTATAGGTAAGGAGTGTGACTGTAGGTAAGGAGTGTGGCTATAGTAAAGAGTGTGGCTATAGGTAAGGAGTGTGACTGTAGGTAAGGAGTGTGGCTATAGGTAAGGAGTGTGACTGTAGGTAAGGAGTGTGGCTATAGGTAAAGAGTGTGACTATAGGTAATGAGTGTGGCTGTAGGTAAGGAGTGTGGCTATAGTAAAGAGTGTGGCTATAGGTAAGGAGTGTGACTGTAGGTAAGGAGTGTGGCTATAGGTAAGGAGTGTGGCTATAGGTAAGGAGTGTGACTGTAGGTAAGGAGTGTGGATATAGTACAGAATGTGGCTATAGGTAAGGAGTGTGACTGTAGGTAAGGAGTGTGGCTATAGGTAAGGACTGTGGCTATAGGTAAGGAGTGTGGCTATAGGTAAAGAATGTGACTATAGGTAAGGAGTGTGACTGTAGGTAAAGAGTGTGACTGTAGGTAAGGAGTGTGACTGTAGGTAAAGAGTGTGACTATAGGTAAGGAGTGTGACTGTAGGTAAGGAGTGTGGCTGTAGGTAAGGAGTGTGGCTGTAGGTAAGGAGTGTGGCTGTAGGTAAGGAGTGTGGCTGTAGGTAAAGTGTGACTATAGGTAAGGAGTGTGCTGTAGGTAAAGAGTGTGACTGTAGGTAAGGAGTGTGGCTGTAGGTAAGGAGTGTGGCTGTAGGTAAAGTGTGACTATAGGTAAGGAGTGTGCTGTAGGTAAAGAGTGTGACTGTAGGTAAGGAGTGTGCTGTAGGTAAGGAGTGTGGCTGTAGGTAAAGTGTGACTATAGGTAAGGAGTGTGCTGTAGGCAAGGAGTGTGCTGTAGGTAAGGATGTGTGGCTGTAGGTAAAGTGTGACTATAGGTAAGGAGTGTGCTGTAGGCAAGGAGTGTGGCTGTAGGCGAGGAGTGTGGCTGTAGGTAAGTGTGGCTGTAGGTAAGGAGTGAAGGAGTGGGCAGGGCAAACTGTGTTAGATTTGAGAAAGTACAACATGGAGATAACTCTCAAGAGCTCTGTCCTTTGATTAATATTAAGAAATCATGTTTGATTTTTTTCGAATACACCGCGTTGTGCATTTTTCCGTTTCCTTCCATATTCTGTGCTCTGCACCTTGAACCGTGGTATTTTTCTTTTTTGCTTTTTCCTATGTTTCTTTCTTTGCATGCATTCACCACACCAACCTTTAAAGGTGGTGGTAAGGTACGCCTGTAGTTGAACACACAGTCAAAGCGTAAAGACCTTTGTAGGGAAGAATTTATGGGAGAAAAGGAACCTAACAAGTTTGTTTTCAAGTTTTTTCGTCCATCACCAGAAAGACTAGGCGCTGGGTCCAGTTTCCCAACCAGACCAGGAGAAAGGCGAGGCGAACCTCGTGTCTTGAATGTTCAACCCGCAGACGAGCACCTTATCCATTCTGCCACCTTCCTCCGTGTAGTGGGGCTATAGGTAAGGAGTGTAGATAGGTAAGGAGTGTAGATGGCTATAAGTAAGGAGTGTAGATGGCTATAGGTAAGGAGTGTAGATGGCTATAGGTAAGGAGTGTGGCTACATGTAAGGAATATAGTGTGGCTATATGTAAGGAGTGTAGTGTGGCTATATGTAAGTATAGCTAATATGTAAGGCGTGTAGTGTGGCTTTATCTAAGGAGTGTAGTGTCGCTATATGTAAGGAGTGTAGTGTGGCTATATGTAAGGAGTGTAGTGTGGCTATATGTAAGGAGTGTAGTGTGGCTATATGTAAGGCGTGTAGTGTGGCTATATGTAAGGAGTGTAGTGTGGCTATATGTAAGGAGTGTAGTGTGGCTATATGTATTGAGTGTAGCTACATGTAAGGAGTGTAGTGTGGCTATATGTAAGGAGTGTAGCTACATGTAAGGAGTGTAGTGTGGCTATATGTAAGGCATGTAGTGTGGCTATATGTAAGGCGTGTAGTGTGCTATATGTAAGGCGTGTAGTGTGGCTATATGTAAGGAGTGTAGTGTGGCTATATGTAAGGAGTGTAGTGTGGCTATATGTAAGGCGTGTAGTGTGGCTATATGTAAGGCGTGTAGTGTGGCTATATTAAGGCGTGTAGTGTGGCTATATGTAAGGCGTGTAGTGTGGCTATATGTAAGTAGTGTAGTGTGGCTATATGTAAGTAGTGTAGTGTGGCTATATGTAAGTAGTGTAGTGTGGCTATATGTAAGTAGTGTAGTGTGGCTATATGTAAGTAGTGTAGTGTGGCTATATGTAAGTAGTGTAGTGTGGCTATATGTAAGTAGTGTAGAGTGGCTATATGTAAGTAGTGTAGTGTGGTTATATGTAAGTAGTGTAGAGTGGCTACATGTAAGTAGTGTAGTGTGGCTATATGTAAGTAGTGTAGTGTGGCTATATGTAAGTAGTGTAGTGTGGCTATATGTAAGTAGTGTAGTGTGGCTATATGTAAGTAGTGTAGTGTGGCTATATGCAAGGAGTGTAGTGTGGCTATATGTAAGTAGTGTAGAGTGGCTATATGTAAGTAGTGTAGTGTGGTTATATGTAAGGCGTGTAGTGTGGCTATATATAAGTAGTGTAGAGTGGCTATATGTAAGGCGTGTAGTGTGGCTATATGTAAGGCGTGTAGTGTGGCTATATGTAAGTAATGTAGAGTGGCTATATGTAAGTAGTGTAGTGTGGCTATATGTAAGTAGTGTAGTGTGGCTATATGTAAGTAGTGTAGAGTGGCTACATGTAAGTAGTGTAGTGTGGCTATATGTAAGTAGTGTAGTGTGGCTATATGTAAGGCGTGTAGTGTGGCTATATGTAAGTAGTGAGTGTGGCTATATGTAAGGCGTGTAGTGTGGCTATATGTAAGTAGTATAGTGTGGCTATATGTAAGGCGTGTAGTGTGGCTATATGTAAGTAGTGTAGTGTGGCTATATGTAAGTAGTGTAGTGTGGCTATATGTAAGGCATGTAGTGTGGCTATATGTAAGTAGTGTAGTGTGGCTATATGTAAGGAGTGTAGTGTGGCTATATGTAAGTAGTGTAGTGTGGCTATATGTAAGTAGTGTAGTGTGGCTATATGTAAGTAGTGTAGTGTGGCTATATGTAAGTAGTGTAGTGTGGCTATATGTAAGTAGTGTAGTGTGGCTATATGTAAGTAGTGTAGTGTGGCTATATGTAAGTAGTGTAGTGTGGCTATATGTAAGTAGTGTAGTGTGGCTATATGTAAGTAGTGTAGTGTGGCTATATTTAAGTAGTGTAGTGTGGCTATATGTAAGTAGTGTAGTGTGGCTATATGTAAGGCGTGTAGTGTGGCTATATGTAAGGCGTGTAGTGTGGCTATATGTAAGGAGTGTAGTGTGGCTATATGTAAGGCGTGTAGTGTGGCTATATGTAAGGCGTGTAGTGTGGCTATATGTAAGGCGTGTAGTGTGGCTATATGTAAGGCGTGTAGTGTGGCTATATGTACGTAGTGTAGTGTGGCTATATGTAAGTAGTGTAGTGTGGCTATATGTAAGGCATGTAGTGTGGCTATATGTAAGTAGTGTAGTGTGGCTATATGTAAGGAGTGTAGTGTGGCTATATGTAAGTAGTGTAGTGTGGCTATATGTAAGGAGTGTAGTGTGGCTATATGTAAGTAGTGTAGTGTGGCTATATGTAAGTAGTGTAGTGTGGCTATATGTAAGTAGTGTAGTGTGGCTATATGTAAGTAGTGTAGTGTGGCTGTATGTAAGTAGTGTAGTGTGGCTATATGTAAGTAGTGTAGTGTGGCTATATGTAAGTAGTGTAGTGTGGCTATATGTAAGGCGTGTAGTGTGGCTATATGTAAGGCGTGTAGTGTGGCTATATGTAAGGAGTGTAGCGTGGCTATATGTAAGGCGTGTAGTGTGGCTATATGTAAGGCGTGTAGTGTGGCTATATGTAAGTAGTGTAGTGTGGCTATATGTAAGACGTATAGTGTGGCTATATGTAAGTAGTGTAGCTACATGTAAGGAGTGTAGTGTGGCTATATGTAAGGCATGTAGTGTAGCTATATGGAAGGCGTGTAGTGTGGCTATAGATAAGGAGTGTAGTGTGTTATGTGTGTGTGTATGTCTGCGTGCATGTTTGTTTGTGTGTGTTATTGTGTGTGTGTTTACTGGGTGTGTTTGTGTGTGTGTGTGTGCCCGCGTGTGTGTGTGTATGTGTACGTACGTGCACGTGTGTGTGTGTGTGTGTGTGTGTGTGTGTGTGTGTGTGTGTGTGTGTGTGTGTGTGTGTGTGTGTGTGTGTGTGTGTGTGCTAGTCTTGGTTCACTTCATACCTATCAAACAGAAAACAAACCGTTCTCATCAATGGCACTTACTCTCAACCTGCATACCTGACCTGTGGTGTTCCACAAGGATCTGTCCTTGGCCCTGTTCTTTTCACTCTTTACACCTCCCCCCTGTCCACCATCATCAACTCCCATTCTATAAAACACCACTTCTATGCTGATGACACCCAACTTCAAGACAGTGACTCACCTGATAATATACAGCGCCTGTTGACTCGCACCACTGAGTGTTACTCGGACATTAAGAACTGGATGACACACAATAGACTTCAGCTTAATGACGACAAAACAGAAGCTATCCTCATTGGCACCCGTCAGAAACTTTCTCAGCTGCCTCCTCTTTCTCTCCCATTATGTAACACATCAGTCCCAATTTCTGATTCAGCTAAAAACCTTGGTGTCTGCATTGACTCTACCCTCTCCATGAACAACTTTGTTTCTCAAACTGCCAGATCCTGCTACTATCATCTCCATCGTATAAGGCTGATCAGGAAGTATCTCTCTGTCGAAACAACTGCAAAACTCGTTCTCTCCTTCATAATGTCTCGCATTGACTATTGCAATTCACTCCTGTCTGGTCTTCCTGCCTCCACCATTCACATCCTACAGCGAATTCAAAACAATGCTGCACGCCTTGTACTCAAAAAGAAAAAAGCTGACCACATATCTCCTCTCCTGGCACAACTTCACTGGCTCCTTGTATCAAAGCGTATACAGTACAAACTAGACACCATGTGCTACAAAAGCCTCAATAACGCAGCCCCCGATTACCTGTCAAGCCTACTTGAGATCTATGTTCCCTCACGTACCCTCCGCTCTGCCTCTGATCCTCTGACTTTTCGCTTTCCACGCACTAAACTCAATACCTATGGTCCACGAGCCTTCTCTGTTTCTGGTCCACTCTCCTGGAACAAACTTCCTCTCTCAGTCCGTCAGCAACCTACTTTTGTCTCCTTCAAGTCCGCTCTCAAAACTCACCTTTTCTCCTCCGCATAAAATCCTAACCTCACTCAACCACCCCCCCCCCCCCTCTGCAGCCTGTCTCCGCTCGGAGGGAATCACATGGTTATAATATATAATTGTATATGCTATGCTCTCTATAATTTTCCATTGCTTTTATTCTTGCTTTTATTGCTTTTATTCTTTCTCCCCATTTATAGCCATGCGTGTGTGTGTGTGTGTGTGTGTGTGTGTGTGTGTGTCTGTGTGTGTGCGTGCGTGTGTGTGCGTGCGTGCGTGCTTGCGTGTGTGTCTGCTTCAGCGCTTAGATTTGATTTTATCAAGATTTTGCGCTATATAAATATTGTAATTATTATTATTATTTATGTATATTAACCAAACACTTTTTGACAACTACTATTTGACAATGCTACAAAACTGAAATGATTCGAATTGATTCGTCAGTCAATACGGTTGCCAAGTGATTAAGTAACAGACCCCTGACCAACATTTCTTGGGTTAGAACCGTTAGAAAACAAAATGAAAAAATTCATTGTAGAAATGTTTAGTTCTTTTTTAAAAAAAAATTTTTTTTTTTAAGGATCATTGAACTCAGGGAGGTTACCTTTGTGCTCACCTTTTTTTTTTCGTCCCATTTTCTATGCCACTTTAATGGCCACAGAGATATACAGACACCTGCGTGTTGGTCAGAAGATTTGAGCAACACCCTCAATGATGCATCCGCGAAGTGGATGAGACTCGACTATGTGGTCCTAGTCTTCCCAATAGCACGCCCAACTCTGGGTAGGAGCCGGTTAGAGCCCAAAAATCCCACAATGATTTTTGAAGGAACTGATGGGGATTCGAACCCACAACCTTCCAGTCGGTAGTCCGTTGCGTTAACCACTACACCACGGCTACTGGTTGGAATGTTCAGTTCTGATCAACTTCTACACGGAGCTGTGCAGACTATGAACCAGCTGACAAGACTGGGACCACACAGTGCAACATTGTTCATTTTGCAGATACATCATTGAGGTCTTGTTTAAATGTCATGACCAACACTGTATGTGTCTGTATCTCTCGGCCTGGTTGACGTCAGTATACGATGTATAACTAAGCAGATACTATAACCTTGTCACAGAGTCTAAACATACAGTGTAACTTTGTCACAGTCTAAACATAGATATACATACAGTATATGTATACACATATATATGATATGTAGCCTATATATATATTCATAAATATACATACATATGTATGTATGTCCGTATATATATATACATGTACATGTATATGTATGTATATGTATATATATATATATATATATATATATATATATATATATATATATATATATACGCACTATACATACACACACATACACACACACACACATATATATATATATATATATATATATATATATATATATATGTATGTATATCATCATCATCATCATCATCATCATCATCATCATCATCATCAAGTGCCTTGCCGCATGGCGTTGGCGATCATGGACTTCCATCTGTCTCTTTCTTGTTGCCTCAAGCATCTCTTCCACCCTCCTTGTCTTCAGCCACTTTGCAAGTCCGTCTAGTATCTTCTCCCTGGGTCTACCTGGTGCTTTCTTTCCCCCCAGCTTTCCCGTTGTGACCAGGTGCTCCAATTCCCCTTTCCTCATAAAATGACCCATAAATGTTGCCTGTCTTTTCCTAATCTTCCTTATGAATGATCTACTTGTGTCTGCCTCCATCAAGACTGTCTCGTTTGTTTTCTTTGCTGTCCATGTGACTCTCAACATTCTCATCATAGTCCCTTTCTACAAAACTAGCTCCCTCCACGCTTACTTTTCAACCGTAGAAAGTGGGTTGGGGGATGGAGATAAACTAATCTTTTTAAACAAGAATGTACTTTCGTGACTGTAATCTAGAAAAATCAGTCCTGATTTTTAAACCTCCAGCATCATAACTGCTTGTTAGACCAAACCTAGGACCCAGATTGAGTCTATTGGTAATTGGCAAAGTGATCTTTGTGAAATAATTCCCACCACTTAAGTCTAATTCATTTTTTATTCATAAAGTGTTGAGAACCCGTCGCTGGTTAGAATATATTTTGTGACGAAGACTAAATGTAACTAGCACGGGTCAATATTATAATATTCATAGCTCTATGTTGTCCAAGAATATAGTACTTATATATCAGTGATACAGTAATCCATATCTTCTCAATATTTGTTCAATAATCACCTGGCCAACTTATCAGTTTTAGATTTGAAGTGGGACTGCATGCATGATTGTGAAATGGGTCTACAGTGTGTGTTGTGTGTGTGTGTGTGTGTGTGTGTGTGTGTGTGTGTGTGTGTGTGTGTGTGTGTGTGTGTGTGTGTGTGTGTGTGTGTGTGTGTGTGTGTGTGTGTGTGTGTTAAAGAAAGAAAGAAAGAAAGAAGAGAGAGAGAGAGAGAGAGAGAGAGAGAGAGAGAGAGAGAGAGAGAGACAGACAGACAGAAAGATAGACTGACATAGACAGAGATATAGATAGACAGATAGAAGGAGATAGAGGGAGGGAGGGAGAGAGGGAGGGAGGTGTGTGTGTGTGCTCATATAGGTGTAGTATGTACTTGTGTATTTGCAAAGATTACACAATCGTTGTCATGTATTGTGAATGATTTTATAGCAGAGCTATATATCTGCAAAATATTTTGAAAGACGAATTCTATTCTTGACAATGCAACGTAATCCTCTTTCACTGTTTCAGTAATTTTCAAGTACCAATGTACGTGTGCTAGCATTTATAAAATAAAGGACTTTCTTTAATCAGTTGTCAAGCGGATGTGTGTTCCATTTATTATGAATTTGAACGTGAATGATTTAAATTTTCAGTTTGATTTGAACGCCATGTGTTTCTTTTTAAACTTAGTTACATGGAGCAATCTTATTTTACATGAATGCAGTTTGTCATAATAAAAAAACAAACAAACAAAAAACAAAAAGAATTTTAATATTGAAATCAACAGGTCGTAATTCTACGTGCGCTCTGTCTGCTTTTTTTTTCTTCTGTCTCTCTCTCATTCTGTCTGTCTCTCATTTTGTCTCTGTCTCCGTCTATCTTTTCTATCTGTCTCTCTCTCTCTCCATGAACTTTGAATATATTAGAATGCGTACACACACAACACAGACACACGTACCACAACACACTCATGCACGCAAGTACACACAAACGCGCGCGCGCGCACACACACACACACATTATACACACACACACACACACACACAGATATATATATATGTATATACATATATAAAAATATATATATTATATATATATATATATATATATATATATATATATATATATATATATATATATATATATATATATATATATATATATATATGTGTTGTGTGTGTGTGTATACATATATACACACATGAATATATATATATATATATATATATATATATATATATATATATATATATATATATATATAGACCAATACATACACACTCAAAACCCTATGTATTCCAGCATTTTAATGGGAGAATAATAACCGATCTCATTGTCCCATTGCAGAAAAAAATTATTCCACGACCATATATTATTAAAAAAAACAACAACTGTAAAATAAAGTAGATAAGTGTGAAAAAAAGAAACACTACACACGTACGCACGCACCGCACGCACGCACTTGCAAACACCTGTGCACATAAACGAACGCGCACGTACACACTGTGTTTATCCATTGTGAACGAAATGAATGCAATACAAAACACACTGAAATACAATCTAACATAACACAATTCAGTATGATGGAATACAGTTAGTGTTATTTG